>JBBPCX010000114.1:32606978-32623867 GCA_037974365.1 Hydrocynus forskahlii | reverse complement strand
AGAGAGAGAGAGAGAGAGCGAGAGAGAGAGAGAGATTAGCCGTCTTTTTTGATAAATACCTAATTTTATCAACAATCATGTGGAACTTTGCTTGATCAGGATGCTCACGATAAATATAAACACTGCAATTGGTTGGAGGACTCATTTCTATATTTTGCCTTAATATACCTATAAACAGAGACTTATATACACATAAATATGTGCATATGAGGAGTTTTGTCCCAAAACACATTACAGACCTTTCAAAAATGTTCTTTTTTTTATGAAATGCGCTGGGAGTGGGCTTTACTCATACGAGAAATATCAGTGCTATCTTATGATGATCACCTCCTTTATAAGACACACACCACATACTTTACATATACACTTGAATACTTTTGGGGAAAGCATCATGCTGAAAATGCTGTTAGGATCCACATTACATGAAGCTGAGAGTCTGCAGTCCGTCTTTTCATGAATACATCTATGTTATTGGCGCACAGTGTGTAGAACATTGGACATGCGTCATGCGTAGGAGGGTGTGTGTGTGTGTGTGTGTGTGTCTGTGTTGGGGGGAGTGTAGGGGTTGGTGGGAGAAGCACTGTTGACATATGTCTGTTTCAGTACTTCTCCCTAGGTAGTATGAAGCTCAGAGTATTGCAAGATGATGGATCAGTATTGCTACACACACACACACACACACGCACGCGCTAGCACACGTGTTGTTCCTAAAAATAATCCACATTATGTTTTATGTGGTACTCACCTCTGTTGTGCTGTCACACTGTATTACAATACAGCATACATGATCATCTTAAAGCTTCATTAAAATAGCAAGTGACAGCCCACAGAATTAAAGCTGAGATTACAGATTACCGCTGCACTCCACATCACATCACTTCTTAATGACGCTTCTATTTAGCCATAGCACTGCATAACCTCATGTCCTATGACATTTGTGTACATGTGATCACTGTATACGGTGTGAATAACTGACCTTAATGTTGTTTGCCTTTATGTAATTCAATGTTATTATGGCCTTAAGTCACATCTGTTCCATTTTAATCAGTTTAATGTTTTTAAATAAATTAAAAGCATTTAGATAAAATACAATTGAAAAACTTTTCAGCTTTTTTCCCTCATCCATTTTTAAAGGGGACCTCTTATGCAAAATTCACTTTAGTTATAATAGGTCTATGGGCTATACAAAACATGTTCATGAAGTTCTTTGCACAAAATCACTCTCACATAAAGAGATATCACCAGCTCTATTCTTCACAGTTTCAGGCCCTTTCAAAACGAACCGTATAGCAGCCCTGAGCCCCCCCAATGCCCCCACTGAGCCCCCCAAAAAAATGGATGGATGGATGGATAGATACTTTTTGCCCTGCCAGATAAGCCAAATGCCCACTCACACATGATGTTCTGGTCACACCTCTGCTTCCTTCAGCCTAGTCACCATATAGGCTGGGACCACTGTCACTTATTGAAGAGATGGAAGGAAAGAAAGAAAGAAAGAACACTTTCACTGGTGTTGAGGACATGGATTCTAATGTAAAATCCAGAAGTTAAACGCACAGCTTAAGCATGGGATGGGTGGGGTGTGGCCAGCAACAGCTTATTTGCATAAAAGGGACACAGCATTGAAACGGCACATTTTGAAAGGGACTGAAACTGTCAAGAATTAAGCTGGTGATATCTCTTTATGTGAGAGTGATTTTGTGCAAAGAACTTCATGAACATGTTTTGTATAGCCCCTAGACCTATTATAACCCCTTTAAGGGTTTGATCTATATATAGTCTATATATAGGATGTATGTGTTTTTTTTATCAGAATCGGAATTCATATTTACATTTACAACCTCGTTGTATCCCATGGAATTAAACAGGTTTCTTGTTTTTTGTTACTGTGCCCATAAGTCAGATATATGCAAATGAGCTCTGTTCTGATTGGCTACCCTGTGTTGTGCCTTAATTAAAAAGGCAGTCCAGGTTCATAACTTCAACATGAATGGGTGGAGCTACAAACAGCTGCAAACCGAACAGGCGGATATTTGTAGCTGTTCAGGTTCTTGTAATGTCAAAAACACTGTAATCAAAATGATCTGTTGCATCTTAATTTCCATAAATGGAATGTTACTTTAGCAATGTTTACACACTATTAAGGTCTATTTTAAAAAGCGAGGAATTGTACACAGTGCATTGCATTCTGTGTGTGTTCTGTTGCAGCTCTTCAGGAGCTATTCATTCTATTCTTTTCCTCTCCCTGTTGCTTATGTAATCTCTATCCTGGAGTCTCCTGCATATGGCATGTACTATTGATCGCCAACCTCCCTCTATTCTAATCAATAAATCTCCATTTGGCTGGAGTACCCTGTCTTATATAAACACGATAAAGAAACTCAGCAAACATGCAAGCCTTTTCCTTCACTGTTTACTCAACGTCTTCAGTGTCTTCCTGAGGAGTTGCCACAGCAACTGAGCAGCACGCTCTTTGATGTTGAAATGTCAAATGTTCTCAGTGAGAAGCAGACAAATCATCTGCTTCTAAATGGCTCTCAATGCTGTTCTAGAACATTGCCATCTACTTTTTCTTATTTGTTGCTTTGCCTGGAGTGTAAACAGCCACCAGAAATAGGACCTGGAATAAATTGGTATTCCTCGTCAGGACAGTGAGCATTCCATGTCCATTATTCTTTTCCTGGAGACCTGAATGGAAGTGCATCAGCCCCAGCCTGCAAAAGATCTTAGAGTCAATGCCTTCATATTTACAGCATGTATAAGCATATTTTATGCTGTGATGCTACATTTTGACATATATTTTTCCTACACATGCCTTACACCGGGTTCCTGATATTTTTCAAATTTATAGATTTTTTTTTTTCGTATACATACATTTCAGTGAATAATGCTATGGCAGTCTTAATACAGAAAACAAATCTGATTTGAACAGTGTCTTGACATATTATTTTACTGATAACACTATTTGGATGGTCTGCTGTTGATGTATACAAGTTAACTTCAAGATGAAAATAAAATATTCTGTGTCTTTTAATCCTAAAGTCAGTCCTAATCCTATCCCTAACCCCAATGCTCATCCACTAGATAGTTCCACTAGATAGTTCACTAACAATTAAAGCATCTATATGTAATACACAGGTGTCTATCAAAATAAAGTTTGACCATACTACACAGTAGATTGATAAGAACATGACCACCTCCTAAAGGTACAACACTGGTATTGCGGTCCAGTTGCTTGCCTTAAATGGATTGGTTGGTTTGGAACACAGTATGACTCTCAGTGAAAAATGAACAAACGTCACCATGTAGCTGATCTAGAAGCAGTTTTTCCTGTTTCAAAGACTTTTTAAAAAAGAGTTTTTAAAAAGACAGCAATAGCACAATAGCTGCTGGATATGTTAAAATCTGAATTAAAGAGATAAGAGGCTGGCCTTGTATGAGTGAACATAAGTGCCTGGGTATGTTGCCAAGGTGACCACCAAGTGGACTGATTTTCTAATGAGGGCTTTGGTAATAACACTGCAGTAGACTGGGATTTGAGCCCTCACATGGGCAGGCATGCTACATTAATCAAATAACAATCCTTGAGTAAGACTCTTAATGCTACATTTGCCTACACAGCGCTGGATAAGAATAAATGTAAATGTGCTGTGTATTGGTGCATCATTAAAATTTAAATTTATAATATGTTTACAAAAATCTGCCTCAAATTTTTAAATCATGATATTCCCACTGATGTATGGTTTCCTCCCCATCTAGGATCATCCGTGTGTACAGAGGAAAGAAGAGCTTTGGGTTTACTCTCAGAGGCCATGCCCCTGTGTGGATTGATTCTGTCATTCCAGGTATGCACTGTGTCAAGTCTTTCGATCCCAGCAGTGTTCTTACCGAGATTTAATCTAGACAGATAGAAGTGTACAAATGTAAGTAGACAGGTTTGAATCGTCTGTCAGTCATTCCTAACAGGTGACTGGTTATTTGCCAGTTTATTTTTATAGCAGCCTATTTGTGTAATAATTTTATGAGATAAATAATGTAAGGTGTCTAAGTACACATGCAGTATTTGAATACTCTTTCTACACTTTGAATTGGCTTTAATTGTCTTATCTGTCAGATAAAAGCAGACTGTCCATTAAACAAAATCAGTCAACAGAAAGTCCTGTATTCTCTGTGATCGTGTTCTTAATTCTGCACTGTGTACCATCATAGCCAAAGCCTAGAAGACACGGAAAAGTAGTGAAAGAGCATAGAGTGGGTTGTGGTGTTGCTAGGACCAGTGTTGGGTACATTGTGTATGGAAATGTCGGATGATGGCGCGTGCGGGGCTGGAGAGGGGGAGGTGAGTGTGTGAGTGTGTGTATGACGATATTCGCCCACTTCAGGCCTGTGGCAGAGGCTAGTTAGCACTGACTCAGCCAGGCTATGTGGGGCTGCTTATGGAAATATGGTAGGCGTCCAATATCGTGATGAAGAAACTGATTACAGACCTTCATAGACTCAAGACTCATCAATCTTCCATTGTTATTTGTTTATTACTGTCTGTCAGCAAGATTATATTTTATGTGCAAGGGGTATCATGCTGCTTGTTACCTAGAGGAGCATTGCACAGGATGGTAGTGATGGGCCATGTAATGATTGTATTGTGATAAAAAAAAACTCACAGTACTCATTTTTGAGCATATCCTAGGTGTCTTCTCTAGTTCCAGAACACCGAAAAAGACAGTTGAAAAAGACAGTAGGCAATATGGCAAAAATAAGTCACAATACCTCAAGATATTTTTGAGACACAATATGACAAAATATTTATCTCTTCTGACATCTGATAAGTTGCAATGGCAAAAAAGACCAGTGGATCCATATTTAAAAATCAGTTTCAAAAACTTTGAGGATAATGATTTTTACTCAACATTTCACACATTCCCCTTTACTTAATCAAATTAATCAAGACTAAGTACTTGTAATGAAATATCCAGTTGGTCTGGATTTTATAAGTATTAAAGATATGTTCCGCAAATGTTAACTTTGTGATTTAACATACACATTGCACAAGATTTGCAGCATCCCACACGCCACAGTAAACTGTTTTGTTTAGTGGCCCGGCATGGTGCTGTACATATTTTCCCTGCTCACAGACAGGGCACCTGCTCGCACCACACCAGTTTGAGAGAGCCAACCCATTGCATGTGCCTTTGCAGAACGATTTATGGGGCTGCGTATTTGATCACCCTGTTTGGGGAGTCAAGTTCCCATCTCCTGTGTATACAGCAGTATTATGTAATTCTTCATACTGGTGACAAGAGGGTGGAACTCAGCTGGCATTCTAAAACAGGCTTCAGTTTTCACTAAAATGAAACTTCTCCTTTTTCTTTGTCTCTTTTGATTACTTTTTTCCCTACCTTTTTTGTTAAGCCATTTTTTTTTTGTTTTTTTGCTAGCTTGACACTGAGCAAGTCATTTTCTCTGGTTGCATAGCAAGTTTACACTGTACTGCCTTTACTGAGGTTGGCAGTTTGTATCCTACTCAGTGTCAGACTTGAGTTTGTTATTTTTAACCACATGAAACCTCAAGTAATTCTGTGTTTGAGTCCATCTTTCCTCCACTCTCAGATGGTGTCTCTCTCGGTCAAACCCCTGGTGTCCTATTCACATTGAATTCCACCTCAGAGTGAATCACAACATTACATTTTACTGGTACACTTTGTTCAATCTAACTTGTTTACCTCAGAGATGCTAAATACTGTGATATTTGTGTACCACAATATATGTGGTGTCAAAGTGTTGTGGTGTAATAGATGTGACAGTTTGATGTATTCAGAACTTTTAGATTGCTCCAATAAAGCTGGTGAATTAAAGGCATGTGGCAAAAAATCAGATTTACACAATTTTTACCCCATTTCTGATGTAGCCCATCAGCTAAGACATAGTTGGTGTCCACTTTTGCTTGTTTAGTTTAGAACTGCACCTATGAGACTAACACTGCTAACACAAACTAGTCACCAAAATAGCCCAAATATTTTCTGTTAAAATACATCACCAAACCTTCTCTTAACCTGCTCCAAGGGTGCAGACTTGACACCATGGTTTTGAACTTAAAAAATCTAATTGTGAATACCTGACCACTTTGAGTGGGCTGAGAAAAGTTCTGGCGATGTATTGTAATAATTTAGGCTATTTGGGTAGCAACAGTCTTATAGCTGCAGTTCTAAACTAAAAAAGCAACACATGGACATTTACATCTGGTGTAACTGTTGAAAAATGGAAAAATCTTTTGCTGTACTGTTCCTTTAAAACAGTGATATTTTTTCTGAATTGTATAAAATAAGCAATGTTTGCCTACCGTAGAATGTGTGTATATGAGGTTAAGCATGGTTATGTATGACAGCATGATGTGCATGGTGTGCCAGAATAGATGCTTTACTCATTGTACGTTTTCCCACTCCAGATAGCCCTGCGGAGGAGTGTGGTCTTAAACCAGGAGATCGCATTCTGTTTCTCAATGGCCTAGATATGAGGTGAGCTCCTCAGTGTGTTCCTTTCATTTTGAGTTACAGTGAAGTGATCCTATAACAAACTACAACTCTACTTAAGCAATAGAACAATCAAGGCTGTCTGTTATCTTGAATAACATCACAATTATTTTATTTTATTTGCAAAATAAAGAAAAAAGTCAAGCAAATAGGTTTTGATTATTATTTCAAATGTATATTTAAATATTTGCAAAGTCTTTCCACAAAAAGCGACAGGTAAAGCAACCATCGCAACAACTATTGTTTAGTGGGGTGATACAGTTCGGGTGACCTTGATCAGAATCCCGTAGCTGGAGCACATTTAACCTCTACTCTAATCCTATAGTTTGAACACAATTTACCTTGACTGGAATCTCATGGCTCAACCACATTTAACCTTGATCAAATCTGCAATATGAAACAGGGCATAGATATATACATGGGATTTTCAGTTACCATACTACTAATCAGATATAAAATGGGCAGAATGCATTTCACCTAATCAGTTTCTGTGGTTACACCTAACTGCTGTGTAATTCACAATTTAAAATAGGGCCTCAGATGAAATGCAGGAGATAGAATCCCTGAATCTTTTTTAATTTGCACTACAGTATTTTAGCAAACTATAATAATGTACTTTCTCCCAAAATATTAAAAAAACTACA
Organism: Hydrocynus forskahlii; assembly: GCA_037974365.1. Taxonomy (NCBI): domain Eukaryota; kingdom Metazoa; phylum Chordata; class Actinopteri; order Characiformes; family Alestidae; genus Hydrocynus; species Hydrocynus forskahlii. The sequence continues at coordinate 32,616,696 of JBBPCX010000114.1, read as the reverse complement.
GAAATTTTGAACACATTTTCAGCTACAGTTAGCTGAAATGTCTGTGTGGTTTTCGTCTCATCCAATGAGTGGCCTGGTGGCCAAGTCTAATGAGCTGCTGTCAGTGCAATGATGATATTTCTGTGCATGTGTGTGTATAATGAATATTTCTGTGATGGAGTACAAATTTCATGAGAAATAGACACACTCCACTGCTGCCCTTGGATACCACAAATGTGTCACCTGTGCTCTCTTCATGGTTATTTTGCTGTGTAGTATAATCTAATTGTAGAGTATAAGCTGAAAAGTGTCAATATATTCAGGGGAAATAAATGAATAAGTGTAGTACCTCAAAACTAAAAATAATTAGGTTTGTTTCCAAGCATGCATTTTGAATGAGTAAAATATTGTATTCATTCATTTATGAGAACATATAACGGATTCTCCTGTTTCTTTTAATACAGGTTGCTAACTGTAACACTGCCACCAAGGCAAAAATGAGGCCACGTGCTGAGTAATGGCCTAGAGAATATTGACCTAGAGAATAAACATTTAGTATATTTAAGCTACTTTTTGTATAACAGGGAAGAGGATGCACTGTTATGGAGAAACTAATTATCACAGAGCATGTTATTGTTATTAACATATATGGAATCAACAACACATGTCATTTGACCTGCACAGGGCGAGTATTATGCTAATGTTTGTAGGGCATATACAGATAGGGCACGTGACTTACAAAACAATGAACAGTCTCTAAATAAAGAGGTAGTTTCATTTTTGTGAGACAGAATATCAACCAAAAACAAGAAAAACATGTTACGTTAAAGTTATTTGCGTACATTAATTGATTTGCGTGACATTGAGTGAAATAAGTATTTGATCCCCTACAACCCAGCCGGACTTCTGGCTCCCACAGACTGGCTGTGTGCCCATGTTGTGCACAGATTACAATCAAACTATCCATTTACAGATACTCCTGATTTTAACTTGTTATGTGTAAAAAGCACACCTGTCCACAGAATCAGTTTCTTCCATTCCAACGTCTCCACTACCATGGGCAAGACCTGTCAAAGGATGTCAGGGACAAGATTGCAGACCTGGACAAGGCTAGAATGGGTTACAAGACTGTCAGCAAGAAGCTTGGTGAGAAGGTGACAACAGCTGGTACGATTATTTGGAAATGGAAGAAATACAAAATGACCATCAGTTGCCCTCATTCTGGAGTTCCATGCAGTTCTAGTCTCATGGGGTGAGGACGATCATGAGAAAGGTGAGGGATCAGCCCAGAACTAAACGGGAGGAGCTTGTTAATGATCTGAAGGCAGTTGGGAAAACAGTCACTAATGACACTATTGGTAACACACTACATCATAATGGATTGAAATCTTGCAGTGCCCGCAAGGTCCCCCTGCTCAAGAAGGCACATGTACTGCCAATCTTAAGTTTGCCAGTGAACATCTAAACGATTCAGAGAAGGCTTGGGAGAAAGTGCTGTGGTTAGATGAGACCAAAATCAAGCTCTTAGGCATCAACTCGACCCGCCGTGTTGGGAGGAAGAGCAATGCTGAGTATGACCCGAAGGACACCATCCCACAGTCAAGCATGGAGGTGGAAACATTACACTTGGGGATGTGCAGGATGACTTCTCCGCATTGAGGGGCCAATTGATGGGGCCATGTACCGTAAAATCTTGGACGATAACCTCCTTCCCTCAGCCAGAACACTGAAGATGGGTTGTGGATGGTCTTCCAGCATGACAATGACCCAAAACATACTGCCAAGCTAGCAATGGTCCTGGAGTGGCCTAGCCAGTCTCCGGACCTCAATCCTATAGAAAATCTGTGGAGGAGCTGAAGCTTCGAGTTGCCAAGAGGCAGCCGAGAAACCTAAAGGATTTAGAGAGTTTCTGTAAAGAGGAGTGGACCAAAGTCCCTCCTGAGACGTGTGCAAACCTGGTGACCAACGACAAGAAACGTCACTGCTGTGCTTGCCAACAAGGGTTTCCCCACCGAGTACTAAGTAATGTTTTGCTTGGATATCAAATACTATTTAACTCAGTGAAATGCAAATCAATTTATAACTTTTATGTAACATGTTTTTTCTTGATTTTTGATTGATATTCTGTCTCTATCCATAAAAATGAAACTACCTCATAAAGAAGAGACTGTTCGTTTTTTGTAAGTCAGCAAACTTACGAATTCAGCAGGGGATCAAATAATTATTTCCCCCACTGTATATTGGAAACACATATTATCCTTGTTATTATTAAATAAAAGAAGTTGACAGTTCACAGTTTCAAGACATACTGTTTACTCCCTCTGCATGTGCCTAATATGTTTAGATTCACATAAAAACAATCATTGGGACTTTTGGAAAATAAAACCACACAAATCTCACAAGTGGACACAGTTATATATTAAGCACAAAGGGCCCTTTAAAGGTGCTAGAAAATTATTTAAATCCTTTTAAAGAAATACTACAGTGTTTTTCACCCTAATCCCTATCTAACTCAGTGATTACTGCAGATATTAATCTTAAGGCATTTTGCCATATATACAACGGACTCGAAACTTGATTAAGGCCAGTTTGCAGTGGCTACATTCTGGCACTCAATATTTATTGACTATTCTTACGACCTTTTATCCACCACCAAAAATTTTCTGGTATCCATGGTGGTCAGACAGAAGCCTGTCCACACCATTATGCTGGTTAAACTCTGTCCACACCACTACACTGGTAATGAATTACCTGAAATCAATCTCAACAAAAACAAATTATACAGATTTACAGATCACATGTACAACTGTCCACTGCAGTTTGAAAATGCCTCAAAATTATTGGCTGTGGTAATCGGCTACATGCTACAGGTGCCGCAGACAGAAATTATGTTGAAAAATGCTGGAGTATACTTCAAAGGAATTATAGTTTAAGAATGCAAGCACATAAGCTAATCAATACATGTTTTGCTGTACGTTTAGAAACTGCTCCCATGAGAAGGTTGTGTCCATGCTGCAAGGCAGTGGTGCCAATCCCACTCTGGTTGTGGAAGAGGGTCCAACGGTGTACCCCTCGTCAGACTCGGAACCAGAAGAGACCCCCCCAGTTCCCCGCTCACGCTCCCCTGCGCTCAGCTCCTTGCAGTGGGTCGCAGAGATCCTGCCCCCAAGCATCCGCGTGCATGGACGCACCTTCAGCCAGCAGCTGGAGCACCTCCTCACCCTGCAGGAGAGATACACCATCTGCAAGGCTCTAGAGACCTTCTTCCAGCACAGGTTAAAGCAATCATGCTGTCTTTTCCTATGCATCACCTGATGCAATACTGAAGACATTCAGACAAACTACTCCCACTCCAATATTTGGAGAATAGGGGACATGTGGGCCTGAAATGTCTTTTTTGTTGAATTATTACATCCCACAGCTTAGAAAACATACTTCGTAGTGGCTTATTTTTATTATAATGAATGTTTGGCTCTAATGTGAGTATAACTAGTCAATAAATTAGAGTATTTTGTTGCTTCCAAGATTTGCTAAGCCAGTAGTAACGAATTGCCCTGGGAAATAAGAGCAAAAGTTATTATCATGGTTAATGAATCCATATAAGCCATTGCATAGAACCTGCCCAGGTTCAGTACCACAGGGACCTGGATGTCTGGGGGTGTGGCCTGTGAGACATGGCCATGACAATATGTGACAATTCACAGCTGACAGTCAAATAAAACTTGGATTCTGTTGTATTTGTACCATATTCAGTTGTATCAGCTAGTTTTATTGAGCATCTTAAAATCAGTACAAAATGTATTATTATTACACTGTAATATTTTTTGTGACTCACTGATACAAGGATTTTCCATACAGCTGAAGGCTACTACATATAAACAGAAATTCTTAAACCCTAAAGGCAAAGCTAATTAACACTCCTTTGGGTAGCTGAGCTTTTATCATAAATGTCAATGCAAAGTGTTCCCTCAGCATGAAGTGACTCAGGCTTTCCAGCTGTGAAGCCAATGTGCAAAACATTCAGAAATAGCTTCAGCTTCAAGTAAAAATAGCTGCACGAAGACTGTATGGATCAGTCTGCTTGGGCTCTTTTTGACTTCTTAAATCACTCTGCGACAGTGGGAGTGTGTACATAAAGTGCTCTCAGATTTTCTCTAAAATGCTTTCCTGACCTGTCTGGCATGCAGGAACGTGGACACACTTATTGTGGATGTGTTTCCTGTCCTGGACACACCCGCCAAGCAGCTAATCTGGGAGTTTATCTACCAGCTTCTGACTTATGAAGAGCAAGAGCGATGCAAGAGCAAGATCTCCCGCTTCCTGGGTTTCAAGGGAGCAGGTGTGAAGATTTCCGCCAGATTTCTGTCCTTCAAGCTGTCTGTGTCAGCTTGATTGCTCGTTATGAGGCATTAGATTTTGTGGTTGTATAAATGCTAGGCAGTGTTTTTATGTTTAAAGTGAGTACAAATATTATAATGTATAGTTATGCAGCAATCTGAAGGTAAAGATTCAAATACTGTGTAGGAATATATTACAATATTCAGTAAGATTGTGCCACAACTGTTTCAGGTTTTTGCTTTTTGTCAGGAGACTCACTGTTTAAATCCTGTGGCTGGGAGTCTAAGAGGATATTAACTTTATGAGAAGAATTAAATCTAGAGATAACTTGGTTAAATCAGTCAAACTGGAAAACTGTCGATGTATTGTTTTAGCATCTGTGTCCCACCATTGTGTACAGCCACATCTGTGTATTTTGTGAATTTCTAATAATAATGCTGAATCTAATCGAATACTTGAATCAAATATCAGCTGGAGGCCTGGTGTTAAGGGAGTTGCACGTGTGATCGGAAGGTCATGGGTTCAAATCCCAAGACTGCCAGTGGCACCACTGAGGTACCTTTGAGCAAGCTACCGTCCCCACACACTGCTCCCCAGGTATTGCATCTCTAGCTGCCTGCTTCTTCACTTGGGTGAATGGGTTAAATGCAAAGAACAATTTAGTGCTGCTCACACTGTGTGCTGTGCTGTGCCAAGCTGTGGTGTTTTCATGTATAACAAAATGACACTTAGCTCTACACTTACAAATATACACTTACAAATATACATGTAGTAAACATTTGAGATTTCATGATGCACTGAGTAATTTCCTGCAGAATCGCACTCACTTCAAATATTAGGGGTGGGACTGACACCCCCAGTATGTTGCTGTTCTTAGTATGATCAGTCCCCATTTGCTATGTGTTTGTTTTTGTAGCCGAACCTGAACAAGGGCCAGAAAATCACAGACGAAGCAGTTCCATGAGGGTGACTGGAACATCCCACCGAAACAGCATGAGGGAAAGAAGCTCAGATGACTGCATCATCGGCACTCATCTAGGAATGGGTACTTTGATGCATGGGATGGCTTTTGTAAAATTGAAAAACTGAGGTTCATGTTAGCAGTAATTCTTGCATCCCATTATTCCATGTCCAACCTTTCATGCTCTAAAATCATTTCTTCACTTTTATGGAGCCCTAAACAGCCAGCAATGTTAGGTCTGATGTTTATGGTTCAATAACACTAATGCTTTAAGCTGAGCTTGCTTGTTTATTAGCACACCAACTTCACCAACAATGTGAATTCCAGTCAGCTGTTGTTGGTCCCTCATGATTTGATACCGTTGCTGTTATGTCAAAACGTCATAACTCCATATATTTTTTTTACACCATCTGAAAATGGCTGTTGATCTTGACAGTGTGAAAATTTTAAGATATATGAACCAGTTAGAACAAATTGTAATTACATTTTTTCTACTGTAAATCATTTTAAAAATCCAAGGTTTTGTTATAACAGCAACTATTTGCGTGGGTACGGGGGTATGTCAGCTTGTTTTGGGGTGCTATGTGCTGGACAGTGCTCTTTCTCCACCTCAGGTACTTTTACTGAGCCCCCAACTCCAGGAGAAAGACAGTGTGGGGATGGGACCTCCTTCCCTGAGTCCCCAGATTTGAAACATGTGGGTACCATTCAGCACTTGTCTAGCACCTCTTAAACTTTCTCCATTGCTTTTACTTGGTCATGCCATTTGTCATCTAACTACACCAAAAACCTGTAGATATCAGGAGTATACACAGAGTTGGAGAGTGCATATGCGGGGAAGAACAACAAGCATCTACAGAGTCACTCCTCACCTGGGACTGAGGGCATGGGCCATACCGAGAGCCATGCACTCACTCGCTCCTTCACACTGTCTAACACAGGTACACTCATATTACCATTTGCTGCCTCTGAAATCCAATGGATATATTTTGTCTGATGAGGTAATTTAACACACAATCATAACAATCATAGGGGGTGCTACACTTAATGACACAGACAGCAGTGCACAACTAAATCTGTAATCAGTGCACAACTAAATCTCTAAATCTGTAACCATGTGGTTGATTACAACAGGACTACTATTTCTGAGGAAGCTCTGGGTTCAGCTGATTACATAAGGTTATTGTAACAGTGACATGCAGTATTGAGTAAATTTAGTTTTGCCACCTGACACCCCTCTTAAAGTCTTCCAGTATTGTACAGTCTGTGAAGTCTATTAATTCTCAAAGCTACACAACTTCTCAGGTTCACCATACTTCACATGGGATCACGTTGTTTTCTACTTAGGCTTTAGTCTTTTATGCCTAATTTGGCTTACCTAGCGATAGACAGTCATAGGCAGCTATTCCTGATGTTTTAGATGTTTATTTATGGATGGAACTCATCATAATCGCTTAACGTGCAGAAACTTTCCCGCTTTAATCACACTGTAAAAAAGACAACTGGCCAAGTATGTTTAGTTACAAGTAGTAACAGTTACAGATACATATACGGTTGCTTAACATGCAAGTTTAAAGTTACTTGTAACCTGTTTTATCCCCTTGCCTTCATTAAGTTTTGGTATTTAGTAATATTGTCTGTCATCCTTCTTATAACATGATGTTATTTACAGGGAACCGTAAGTCAGGCCTGTCTCTGACCTGGAAGGAGCCCTTTCCCAGTTCTGAGCTTTATCAGCACACTGTCCCTTCTCCAGGAAGTGTGGACTCCAACCCCTATGTCAGCTTAGACAGCCCCCCTGCCTCCCCTCAGCACTTGGATGAAGCCCCCAGCCCCCTGTCTCGCCGCAAGAAACTCTTCACTTTCTCCAGACCCCCCCGCAGCCGAGACACAGACAAATTCTTAGATGCTCTAAGTGAACAGCTTGGCTACCGTGTCACGATCGTGGATGACTTCTTGGGAGGCGAGAACGACTATGAGGAGGTGTGTGTGTCAAAAAAATGAATCTGAAATCTGATGGTCTTTGTTCCAAAATGTATTAAAGACCATTTTCATGATATCCGCTGTTACCAGTGGGATTTACACATTTAAGAAATACCAAAGCTACATTATAGTTAATATTATATGATACATACATTATATATACATACATATTGATTACTAGTATCTTTATAAAATAAATAAATAAAACATCAGCTGTTATTGTTTTTAAAATGCCTTTATATGCTAAACTGTTGCAAATGAAAATTTGTGGACAAGGTCACCTCGATATTTTTATCTTTGTTTTGGTACCACCACCTACTATCTGTCCCCAAACAATCTTTTCTTGTGTACTGTGTCATTATAGACCCTGAGTGCTTCACGGCAAAGAATATTCATTACAGTATGAAGTGGGTAAACAACAGTTTGTTTGCTCCTCCTCTAATAAATGTGGGCCTTCAAATGCTCTACTTATTCTATTGTTCAGGCACCCATGCTAATTACCTTGCCATGTATATAGTCATGTGAGTTTGTGATGCACACATAACACACTTACATTATTTTAGAGTTGTGATAATTAAAATAGTGATGTTAAGTGCATAGTGTGTGCATGTGTGAGCTCTGTTTCATCCCATCAGCAGACTGAATCAGGAGTGAAGCTGCTGGAATACAGCACATGGAATAGCTGCTATACAAACACTATTGCACTAACAACACAGATGGAAGCATTTCTTATTTTTTAAACAGCTTACACTGCAATAGTTCATAAAAGAATAGCAACCTGTGCATTTTACACACACACACACATACAGAGCCGCAAATTGTACAAACAGTGAACAGAAAAAGGGAAAAGTGGTCTCTTATTTTTTCCATGGTTGTAGATAACTATTAACTATGATTTAATGTTTTTTGGATACTCTATATAATTTATATGTTATAATGGCAGTGAAATAGAACAAAGCATATTCCTGTTTAAGGTTAGGCTTGTTTAGTTCTCTGTCAAGTGCTAAATATTAAGCATGTTGGTTCTTTTCCCACATTCCATTTTATTAAATCAATTGTCCAACGCTACAGTGCAGTATGAAGACACAGAATCTATTGTCTCTTTGTTAGATGAGTTTCCAGGATGACCAGGAGAACATGTCCCGTCAGCTGAGCAGCACCAGCAGTGAGGATCACAGCAGTGAGGATTCGACCTCAGTGACATACTCATCTGGATCAGATCATATCCCACCTCCTCCCCAAAGCCCCCCACCTCCACCACCGCCACTCCAATTCACAGACCCACCCTCTCCAATATGCCTCACCCCACAGCACCTGCCGCAGCCACCCCCTGCCTTCCAGAACCACCCCATTATTGCTCCTCCCCCACCCCCACCCCGTTGTTTTCTATCTAGCCGGCCAACGCTGCACAAGGTGCTGCCTAGCCGTGAGGAGATCAGATTTCAGCACCAGCAGCCCTGGCATCCTTCTCAGCCTGCAGCTGTTCAGCCCACCCACCAGCTCCATCAGCCCAAAGCCCACCCTATCCTGCAGTCCTCCACACACACATCCTCACAGCCATCACACGTGTCACCTCGTCCCCCACTGAGACACCAGGCCCAGTCAATCTACCAGAGCCAGCAGAGTGCTGCTCCTCTGAGCTCACCCATCCAGCCCAAAGCCCAAGGTCAATCCCCCCAACCCCCACATAAGGTCTATGAGAGTACCCTCTCCAACAAGATACCACCACCACCACCACCCCCACTACCCCCACCCTGTGACCCTCCACCACTCCCCAAAGCCAGCCCTCAAGCCTCTGACACCAACCACATGAGTGTTAAGAGACTCCGCTGGGAACAGGTTGAGAATTCAGAGGGCACCATCTGGGGACAGGTTAGTTAGTGCAATGTACAATACCATTCCAGGGTTTAGATGTCATATTAAGGGGAGACACAACAGATATAGTCATTTTTAAAACTATAGATATCACAGTGAGTCATTTCTGAAGGTAAAGAAAAGCTAATTATAAGAAATGACTTTAAGGTTCAACCTCAGCATTAGCCAGTGAGATCTCAGAGGACATCTCCTCTGTGAATGTTGTCATTAGATCAAAAGAAATGGATGTATTTGCAAATTCTAGTTAGATTCTATTTAGGAATTAAGCCTTAAGTGGCTACATTTTGGAAAATACATTCATTAGATACCAGTGGATGTGAATTGATGAAACATGTTGAAATAAACATGTTTCTGTTGAGTTTGACTTTTTTGAATACAGTTTAAGAGAAGGCATGTTATGGATGCAATTTGAGAGAATCATGATTGGCAGGGCCAAAAATGTTATTTCTACCTGTATTGTTCAATATATCATTTTAATGTAGGGCTGGGCGATATGGCCTAAAATCTATATTGCGGTATAATTTGATGCATGTGCGGTAACGATATATATTGCGATATATTCTTTTCTTCTGTATATATATA
>JBBPCX010000114.1:32582486-32606878 GCA_037974365.1 Hydrocynus forskahlii | reverse complement strand
TTTTCTCCACTGTAAGAAACGGCACCATGTCCTTACACAGGTACACGGTAATGGCATTTGTAATATCAATCCACCGCAGATTCTTTTTGTCATACGGAGTGCCTTTAGAAAATGCTTGGAAAATATCAGTCTGCTAGTGTGTAGGGCCACCTTTTTCTTTCCACTTGACTGACTGGGCGCTTGTGGAGGGTGCAGGTTTTGGCTGTCTTCGAATTCCAAAATGTACTTCGTTTTGAGGTGATAAAACAAATTACTTGTATTCCCTCTCTTCGCTATTAGGGCTCGTCCACATGGACGTATGAACGCACTCTGAACGCCATAGGCGTTTTTGTAGCGTTTTGTATCTGCGCTTGATTTGCTTCAGTGAGGCGTTACACTGGGCCCATCTGACACTGTTTAACTCCAGCCTGCAGCCCAATGTGTAGTTTCGTGTATTTACCTGTGGGAGCAGTAATTATTCTCTCCAGACTGTTTACATGTTAGCCATCTTGATTTGTAGTTCTACATTGAAAGCATTGTAGTTCTATGTTGAAAACAGTTTTATTCTTTGTTAAAACTTACAATCGATATTATTGTTTTAAAAAGCCTCCTGATACGGCGCTGTAGGCAGGAGAGGATTTCGACAGAAATTTGGCGCCTCATGAACGCGCAGCCGGCTGAACGCCCGTGCGGACGCTGTGATTCGCTCCAATGCGCAAAAGAACGGTCGGCGCTCAGTTCGCACTCACCGCCCGAAAAACGCCTGATTCAGACGCCCGTCTGGACGAGGCCTTACTGTCGCCCGGCATACTTAGCAGATTATATTTTTCTGCTCAACATCCGAATCCTTAAACCCAAACAAGGTCTATATGACCAACGTCTTCTTTACGAGCACCCCCCCCCCGTAAGCTCCATGCTTGCAGCCGCTGCCATGCTTTCGACCAAAACAGGCGCAGCTTGATGCGCTATCGCGGTAGGCTGTTAGAGTCAAAATCTCTACCTTTGGCCAAATTCATATCGTTTCTACCGTATACCATTTATACCGCACACCCCTACTTTAACCGTATATATGGTTTACTTTTAATTGGTATTGTATTAGTCATTATATGGCAAAAGCATGAGTTTAACCAAATATGCTAATGATCTGATATTGACTGATTTACAGCTTGGAGAGGACCCTGATTATGGTAAATTGAGCGACATGGTGAAATACCTTGATTTGGAGCTGCACTTTGGCACACATAGGAGTTCCAGTAAGTTCAGCAGTTTTTTGTGTTATGTGTTAATATTACTATATATACATCTATGTCATAGTAGCACTTTCAGAAATCATTTAACTAATCTTCTTTTGCAACACTATTCCCAGTGTATAACCTGTGCACATGTACAGATCTCATGTGTTGTCTGTGTTTTTACAGCTCATGATGTATACCATCTCTCATTGGAGTCCTTTCAGTCTCTTCGTTCCCATCATCCTCCCCTCATTCACTGGCACCTCAGCATCTCGCTTTATTCCCATACGCCTCCATTTATTGTCTCTGCTGCTGGTGCCAGGAGAACAGATCCTTACATAGTAATTAAATGTGTCAGTCTCTCTTCCAGAACCCACCTTTATGCCTGAGAGCTTTAAAAAGAAAGACGTTGTCGAGATTCTCTCCCATAAAAAGGCCTACAATGCTTGTGAGTATGAACCAGGGCTACTTCACAGAGGGATGTTCCAGGTTGTGCACTAGAATGAGTCAGAAAATCAGTATAAATTCCTGTGGGCTTGTGCTGCTGTGAATGTCTTATGCAAGCCAGTAATGTGTAAGAATGAGGTACACTTAGAAGCCACAGAAGTATAAACTGCCTTCGGGAAAGGAAGCCTATCAGTACTGTATTCCTGGTGCCAACTGGAATTATTAATCATTTTCTCTTTTTTTGACGCAGATCAGAAACTGACTGTCATTATTCTTCATTTTTACAGTCTGATTTATACAAATATAGTTAATCAGCCAAGACAAGACATTTTTGTTTGTTTAGTTTTGTCTTGGAGCTGTGAGGCTAATGTAGATAACAAATAATGAAAGCTTAGAGCGCATTAATTAGCATCGTACAAACCGCACACCTGACTCATCTCACCATTGCCTCAAACAAGTTTTTAATAAATGTCAAACAGACTTCCTTATATGGTTTTATATTGCATGGCAAACTGCTATGTATAATATTGTCAAAAGTACACTGATCAGCCATAACATTGTTAGACTAATTTGTTCAGAACATTTCACAAATGCTTGACCAGATTGAGATCTGGTGATTTTGCCATATTTCTCAAAGCTTTCCTGAACAATTTGTGGCAGGGTATATTGTCATGCTGACACATTAGAGAATACCTTTGCTATAAAGGGCTTTGCTTAGTCTGAAACAGTGTTAAGGTAGGTGGCACGCAAAACATGATGTAAAAGAAAAGATGATTCTTTAAACGTGATGCTTATGTGCCAATTGTAAGCACTTTCGGCAGTGGACAGAGGTCAGTATGGGCACTCTGACTAGTCTGTAACTATGCAGCAAGCTATGTTACACACTTTTCTTTCACTTTCCGTTCAAAACCAGCACTAACTTTTTCAGCCATTTGTGGAACAGTAGCTCTTCTGTCGGATCTATCCAGATGGGTTAGCTTTTGCTCCCTGTGCTATACACCCACAAGACTTGAGTTGGAGATGCCCTGATCCAGTCTTCTAGTCATCACAGTTTGGCCCTTGTCAGAATCACTTAGTTCTTTATGCCTGCCCATTTTTTCTACTTCCAACACATAACCTTCAAGAACTGACTGTTCACTTGCTGCCTAATATTTATTTAATGTTGTGGCTAATCGGTGCACATCATGCAAAAGGCTGTATTTTTGCCTAAACTCCTTATTTATTGGCACCCTTCGTTAGGAACGGTAGTAAGGTTACTGTTCAAAGTCAAAGTGAACTTTATTGTAATTTCAACCATATACAAGTATACAGAGAGACAAAAGGGTGAAGCCCAGGTTCTACAATGCACATTTGTGCAACAAACATTGTTAATAAACAAAACAGTGCAATAAGAAATATAAAATGAGGTAAGGGTGAAGTTTAACCTATCCTGAGTGTGTGGATAGCTCATTGTACATTGTATATAAATATAAATCAAATAAAATGTGCAACGGTTGAAAAAGTGTGCAAAAAGTATGACCGGCATAAACAGCATAACAGTATAAAGGGGTGTGAAAATAGCACTTATCTTAATTATCTTAATCTCACCCTGCAAATATTAGGGGAAAAGCTTTAATCGAAGAAAATTTAAAAAAGCAAAACCATTTTAAAACATTAATTTTTAAAAAATTATCTCTGCCCACTCTGAAGTACAGTTCAGGATCTGTGGTGTTTTGGGACTGTTTTTCTTCCAGCCCCCTGGCAGTCTTGTTAGAACACACTGCATCGTGGACATCAAAGAGTACCAGGACATGTTAAGCGAAAATCTGCCTACCTTTGCTTAAAACTGGGCTGTGGTTGTGTCTTTCAGCAGATGATCCAGAACGTATGTCCAAATACATGCTAAAACGGTCAGCAGACCACAAAATTAAGCTTTTGACATAAACTCCTTTAAAAATCTGTGGCCAGAGAGTCCTGAAAAGGATCTCATGAAGCATTATAGAAGAGGACTCTTTGCTGTTATGTTGGCAAAGGGACGTTATACAAAGTAATAAATACAGAGATGTCAGTAATTGTAACACAAACTGGGTTAATAAAATAAGTGTATTAATTTAATTATATATTCATAATTTGATAAATTTTTTGTTCTTAGACTAAATTTACAGGAATTCACTTGGTGGATATTTTCACTGTGAACATAACCTAACCACATACTTTCTTTATTAGCTTTTCACCATCTTTAATAATTATGCCAATAAATCATTAGTGCAGTTTGTTTAAAACAAGAAAACCAAGAACATTTCTATCCTAAAAAATAGTTTTGGAAATAGGAAACAGCAGTGCTGTGTATGCTGAAGTCATTACACTTTCTGTATCTGGCTGCTCTCCCCAGCCATCCTCATAGCCCACTTGAAGCTGTCCCCAGCAGAGCTGCGCCAGGCCCTGATGACTATGACCACGGAGCGTCTGGAGCCATCACACATCAAACAGCTGCTCCTCTATGCACCTGATGACGAGGAGGTCAAACAGTTCCAGCAGTATGACCGGGACCCTTCCAAGCTCAGTGAACCTGACCAGTTTGTCCTTCAGGTGCGTCAGACAGGACAGGGTCCACCACAGCAGTTGTTTCCTGAGGACAAGAATAGATAAGACATGAAAAATGACAGAAATTGTTGGTCCTTTACTTGTGTGTATTCCAGATGTTGCTAGTGCCTGAGTATAAAACCAGATTACGGAGCCTCCTTTTTAAGACCACCCTGCAGGAGAAAACAGAGGAAATGAGAGCAGGCTATGAATGCATCTACAAAGCCTCCTTAGAGCTCAGGAACAGCAAGAAATTGGCAAAGATTCTGGAGGTGAAGCACATTGACCACACACCAGTTGGCGATGTTATTGTTATGAATTATTTACCACTTTATTATGCTGATTAACATTTTGCTGTGTCAACATGGGTTTTTAAATATATTAAAGTGTTTTGTTTCAGTTTGTTTTAGCAATGGGGAATTACCTTAATAATGGCCAGCCCAAGACAAATAAAACGACAGGCTTTAAAATCAACTTTCTTACTGAGGTACAGTAGCTCTGAATAAAAAGCATTACTTATTGTGGCACTTTTTTTTTTTTAAATCAGATGAACGTCTAGTAACCAGTTCAATACAACTGACCATCTTTGTGAATGTGAATCTTTGTGTATTCACAGCTCAGTACAACGAAAACAGTTGATGGGAAATCAACTTTCCTTCACATTTTAGCCAAATCACTATGCCAACACTTTCCTGAACTTCTGAGCTTTGCAGCAGACCTTATAACAGTGCCTCTTGCTGCCAAAGGTAAATGTGCTGCTATTTAATTTATATATCGTGTATCATCTCCTGCATCAGTATTACCATTGGTATGTCAAAATCTCTTTAAATAACAAAAAACATTTAGCTTGTTTCATCTTGTTAAAATTTGAACTGTACTTGTATGACATGTTAAAGTATTATTCATCTTAATTGTTTTTCTTCCTGAACCCAGTCAATCAGAGAAACATAACAGCAGACCTCAGTGATCTCCATTCCACTGTCCAGGAGATTAGGACAGCTTGCCTGAGGATTCCAGCCACAGCAGAGGATCGCTTTGCAGCAGTTATGAGTGTATCCTCAGTTGCAGCATGCACACGCACACACACACACACACACGTACGAAGACACAGTAAGACATATAGCAGACTGTAGAAAGTTATATAGAGTTGACATATAGCTCCACATTTTTTCCTATATAATTTTCTCCTTACCTCAAATCAGCCAAACAGCCAAGACATATGTGGTGTCTAAACTTTGCTTTAGTTTTGCGGTGAAGCTTCAAGGCTAATGTAAAGTTGTACATTTACACAAAAGTATGGAGAAAAGATGGCTAGTCCTGCTATTTTAAGATGTGTTTAGTGAGAAGCTTTATTAGCTTGTTTATTTCAGATTACTTAACAGTTAGACGTGGCTTGTAGCAAATGTGTGAGGATTTAGCCATGCTAAATAATAGTCTATAAGGTGATTTGTATAAAGTAGGTGATATTTTTTGTGATGACGTTAAAACAGGGAGGATGTGCAGATCTCAATCGGGGCATCCCAGTGCTCCCACACTACCTCACTATATGATGGCAGTTTAACAAATGGGGTGCACCTTTGGTCATTTTGCTAACAATAGAAATGGCATCCCCTATAAATCACCTGCTGTGTATAAGCATCTATTACTTGTTTGCTACATCAGCCTCACAGATACAGTGCAAAACTAAAGAAGTGAATGAAACACGTCTTGGCCGCTACTAATCTGTATAACTTGTATAAAGTTGTGTAAATGTGACTTTTCACCAAACTATGTCCATAAGTGTGGGTTTAGAATTCTGTATAGCCCACAGGAAGTTTTAACAAACCTAATTTTGTTAGGCAGCAGCACATGACTCTTTTTATCTTGTGTTTAACAGTTTTTGGTTTTCAAAAATGCATCTAATACCTTTTAGCACACAACAGGCTCAGGTTATTTCGTATTGTATTGTAACTTCAGTCATGTTTTGTTTAAGTAGAATTTTTGTCAGAATAAGGCCATGATCTATTTCATGTGGAAGAATGTGTATTGCTCTCTTGACCTTTGGCATCAGAGCTTCCTGGAAAACTCTCATCCAGCTGTGCAGTCTCTGGACTCTCTGCAGCAAAGAGCCATGGATGAGTTTGCCAAGGTAGCCTCATACTTTGGAGAGGACAGTAAAGCCACCACCACTGAAGTCTTCTTTGGCATCTTTGCAGAGTTCATCTCTAAATTTGAGGTGAGGCCTTGCATGATATTTGTACAAATATAAGATAAACAGATTGTTTCTTTACTACAAGAAATAGTACGATCCAGCATAGGACTGGACAATACATTGTTAATTGCTATTGTAATATTAGCTTTTGCACTAAACTAACTTTCTGCAATAGTACAGTATTTAAAAAATTTGCAGTATTGTCTTGCAGTATTGCTATGCAGTCAGAACCATTTTTGAATGAGTCTCAAATCCCATAATCACAAAAAATGTGCTGTGAGTTTCCTGAACAACCTCAGAAATTCTATGTGAGTTTTTTATGAGTGTTTTCCTGACCCAACAATCATATGATCCCATAAGTGTAAATCATTTCAGTCAAATAATGCAGACCAACTATGTTAGAAGCATAATCTCTAATAATCTCTAATACTTTGTCCATATTGTTCAGCCCTGATGCAGTAAAATAAACTAGTGATACTGTTTCCCAGTGGAACAACTACTTAAAGTACAGGCTTAAACAGTAATATTCATAGCTGCACAGTATTGTGAACAAAGGCCACTTGTGATGTTAATTAACTGTTTTGCAGAGAGCACTAACCGAAACCCAGACTACAGAAAACCCCAGAAGCCCTCGCATTGCCTCGCCCTTAGCCTGGTGAGAACATGCCTTAGAAACGCTGCCCTCCAGGACCGAGTGTCCGTGTGCCAAGACCTCCACAGAGCAACGCTGGAAGCAAAGAACTTAATGTTAGTTTAAATTTATGACCTAGATATATTGAAAGTTTACCTATGACAAAGAATATATATTTTATACAACTCTGTAGAACCATTCAATCAGAATTGTTTTTGAACATAGCTTATATTAATTGTTCTGTAAAGCAAATGTTTTTATCATTTAGATTAACTGATGTATAAAGATATGTCAGTTATGCTGAATTATAGAAAGTTTTGTTTTCAGATTTCCAGCAGCAACAGAGAATGTAACAAGAATGTCAGCACTTTAGGTTTCCTACACCCAGTTGATGACATCGTGGTCAGCTGTTCAGTATCATTTATTTTACTGACCTAAGACATACTAGTCTAATGTGGGCAGACCACGTTGATGGACGGGCGTTAGCCATCGACAGGTCAAATATATCTTAGATGAACGTTAGGAAGAGATGTTTTATTTCAGCTCAGCATTAGTATTGTCACCATTTTCCAAAACTAGAGTACACTCCTTCTGTTTGTGAAGGCTGCTCAAATGTCGGGCAACCTGTGCGTGGTTCAGCTGATTTGTGGTGAGGCTGTGCATGAGAAGCTGCCATGCGTATCATGAAACTGATCATCATCTATTATTTCTCTTGCTGTGCCGATTCAACATTGAATGAAAATGCATAAGTGCAAATGTAGTCTCAATGAAATGGCACTGTGTTTACATCCTGTTAATTTTATGTTTACATGGTAAAATGATTATGCAGCTTGGCTGACTGAAGGTCAACTCTCCATTCGAAGTATTTTTTGATATAGCATTATTAACGTTCCTTCCGCCTGATGTCATGTGTTCACAACAATTTTTCTGTAGCCTAATAATTATATCCACATGCATGTTTTTACTTATTGCCTATCTTTGTGTCAAAAAGTATCCATTTTGTCAGTCCCTTTTGCAAGCTAGTGACAGTATTCCAAAAGATCGAAAGAACAATTTGCATGTAGCACTGTTTATCTCCATTAGCAGAGTAATAATGTTATAATTCTTAATGTAGGCCTCATTTGTTTTCTTTAGTCATTACTTTACCATTAATGTAGTTGTGTTAGAAAGATTATTTGTGTGAGTAGCAGAGTATTTCTTTTTGTGCAGTTCTGTTCCGGCTTCGATGTCTATGGGCCGCATATCGCTGCATTTTGTTCAGCTGTCTAATTTATATTGCCTGAATAAACAAAACTACTGACAATCAAAAGTCATGTTGATCACTTGTTTTAATGAAATCTAAATGAGCAACGAAAGGGCATAAAACCAAAGAAAGGGCATACATGTGTGTGGCATATTATCCATAAAAGTTATTTCAATCATTCACTGTGTGTATGTTCTTAAAACGCTTCATTCTTGAGGGGACCCATAGTACAGTATTAATTGGATAAACTGGCATTTACAGACTTATTTTGTGTTCCATTTGGAAGTGAGAAAATGGAGCTGGGAACAATTTCACATTCAAGTTGACCACATTCCAGTTGAAAAGCCTGACTGTAGCCGGGTTACACTACGAAACACAATGTGCTTAATATGTGCTTAACTCTACCTTAATTTACGACTGAAAATACACCAAACCTTTTAATTTGAATTAAGTGGCCATTAATTTGTGAACCGATCCCTTAATTTTACCTTAACAGTGGATTTAAGGCACGAGTGTGAATATAGGGCATTAATTCAAGAAAGTCTATTATTTCAATGGCAAATTTTAAATTCAGTAGTTTTACCCCTTAATCAGCCTTAATCTGTACTCCTTCCCCGTTAATTTTTCCTTAATTTACTGGAAAGTAAGGTCAAAATTAAGGGGTTTGGTTCCGTAGTGTGTCACTGTTAGCAATACCAGCTGACAACGCCGTTTTGTACATACAAACACCATAGGAACATGTCACAAATCAAACACAAGTGCGAATGAACAGTGTTCACAGCAGCTCTAACTACTGCTGATGCGTGAAGCAGCAGTCTTGGATTTTAAAAGATTGGGGTTGGTGGTCTCTTCAACTTCTCATGTCAAAATCCAAAAGGGGATGTTCTAGTTTAAATTTCTTACTGGGAACTTGGGAATTCCAAGGTCCCAGTTCAAATGGAACGCACCATTAGACAGTCAAAAGCTAACAAAAGCCAGATCGCCCGCCCCTAACGGACATTAGCGAGCTAACTCACCTGGATCAACAGAAACATGGCTAGCAACAGTTCACCATCGCCTGTATCGGGAAACGCGCATGTATATTTTAACATGTACAAAAAATCCCTCTTTGCCGAGGTTGAGAAACATAAAACGACAAATAAGGTGCCTTTTGGTTCCACTGGTACTGTTTAACGTTTAAGCAGTTTAGATAAGTTGTTCACAATTAGCTGCTCCGCAATAAACGGATTTAGCCACATGTCTGTCTGTTTCCACAGAAACTTATTCTTCACAGATTGGTTTGTGTGGCGGCAATAAATCAAAGCCCAAGTCAGGACAGGCACTCCGCAGTGACCGGTAAGAGGAGGGAGGTTCAGGTTCAAGTCAGGTTAGCCTGTTGGGAGCTCGGCGCCATTTATTTAAGTTGATACTAATAGAAGGAATGAGATCTAGCTGTGTTAATGTGATCTAGCTGTGTTAATGTCTAACATTTGTTTCTTCCAGAATACTACGAGAAATTTGTCTCAAAATTAGAGAAAAACTCACAGACAGGAATCACTGGCACACTGCTGGTTTACCCTAAATGTGTCATTCATTTGTTGGAGGTAATCCTGTAAACCCTTTAAACTAATTTATTCTCTTATTAATCTTAAAACATATAAGGGTGACTTAACCACATGCAACTACAATGTTATGTCTAAGTTCAACAACCCTCATTCATAATGTACATAATGTTTCAGTTTCATGATGGTTAGTTAACAAAATTTTAAATTAGCACAATGAAACTAAAAAGTGATGTAAGTTAGGAGAGTGATTTGTTGAGGTTTTCTTCTTGCTTGTCCTTGCAGTCCTCATCTGAAGTTCTCACACTGATATTGAAAGATTTGAGAGACATGGAGGAAGGCTCTGAGTAAGATACAGAATGTCTACATTTTATTTACTGAAGATTAATCTAAAGTCAGCATGAACTGGGAATTATAATGCATTTGATAAACATGATATTGGTTAATAATATTTTCCTTGCCTACTGGTCCATGGTGAGTCAAAACCAAAAAGGCCTATTATTAGAGGAAAACAATGTTAGTTTCATGTAATCACCAAACAAATGCATTTGAATTATCTACATGTCCAAAGGTATGTGGACGCCTGGCTATTTCAGTTACACCTATTACTAAAGGGTGCACAAAATCAAGGAATTCTCCATAGATTTATTACTGGCAGAATGAGTAGTACCAGGGGCAACGCTAGTGAAATGTTGTAATGTAGTTTTAACCATAAACAAGAGCAAAGCACATTCTGGGCATCTGTGGATGTTAGTGGTCATGTATAGCAGGTGAACTATAGTCAGTGTTGATGTACAGCAGGTGAATTATAGTCAGGGTTCATGTTCAGCACATGAACTGTATTCAGTGTTCTGTACAGCAGGTGAACTATAGTCAGTGTTAATGTACAGCAGGTGAACTATAGTCAGTGTTGATATACAGCAGGTGATCTATAATCAGTGTTTAGTGCAGCAGGTGAACTATAGCCAGTGTTAGGTACAACACTATAGTCAGGGTTCATGTTCAGCAGGTGAAATGTATTCAGTGATCAGTACAGCAGGTGAAACATACTCAGTGTTGATACACAGCAGGTCAACTATAGTCAGTGTTCAGTACAGCAGGTGAACTGTAGTCAGTGTTGATATACAGCTGGTGAACTATAGTCAGTACTGATATACAGCAGGTGAACTGTAGTCAGTGTTGATGTACAGCAGGTGAACTATAGTCAGGGTTCATGTTCAGCAGGTGAACTATAGTCAGTATTCAGGTACAGCAGGTGAACTGTAGTCTATGTTCACGTTCAGCAGGCGAACTATAACACACACATGGCGAACATACAGAGGTAAGATCTGGCTCTCGCTGATGATGCACAAGACAGTTAGCAAACATAGTAGTATGTGCAAGTTTATTAAACATAAATGCCTGAATTATGTAATATATTCAATCAGATTGTGTTTGTTTGGATGTTGCTGCTGCGGAGAATGAGGAGCAGAGTGCTGGATGAGGAGGATAGACTGCTGGGGAATACCTTGTTTAGTTTTAGAAAAGACACAGTATACTTAATTTAACATGGTTGAATGCCCCTAGCTCTGAAACTGTAATAATTATTGTTTATTATTTAGTATTTATTATTGCAGAACAATGCAAATGTGTACAAATTACTTAAGCTTTTGTTATTATTTGCATATACATGTATGCCATTTCTGCCACAAAACATGTTGGGAATGTTCATATATCATGCATGAATTAATACATCTGAAATTTTTTACCGTAGGTAGGAGTATGGCAGTGGCAATAATGAGCTATGCATGGGAAGCTGGTATAGCACATACTACAGCTCATTCCATATGCCATAGGCTTTCAAAGAAAAAAAATGTGTGTGTAAAGGCAGGTAGGAGGACAGTGACCAGTAGAGCTTCATGTCTAGCAACACCCCTGAATGGTATGCTCAGTGACTTTCAACAAAGTACTGTCATTGGATGCCAACATGTCAGTTCATCACATTTCTGCCTTGCTAAAGCTGCCGTGTTTGACTCTAAAATAAACATGTAAGGAGAACAACATCTCATCTGTTGAGCAGTGTGCCACACAAGCTCAATTGGGCTGCTAAGTGCTGAAGCACAGAGATCATACAGTCACGTCACATAAATCTAGGTGTGGGATGCCCAAATTCTTGTGTGAGAGAAGAACTAATGGTATGCGGAGAGTTGAACTTGACTAGCCTTCACAGAATGTTGACTTGTCCTTTAAAATGTCTTGGAGATGAATTGGTAAAGCAACTTCAAGCCAGGCCTTACTGCCATCATTTATGCCTCATCTTACTGGTGCTTTATCAACATTCCAGAATCTATTGTAGCGGCTTTCCAGATGAATGGAGGCTGCTGTTTCGGTGAAACATATGATTTACTAATGGAAGCACATATGTCCACATACTTTTGGTTATGTAGTGTATGTAGCTTTAAACCAACTCTGGCTTGTCATGATTTTACCTGTCTTTTTTATCTCACAAAAGTTCTTTATTGAAGGACTCCAGGATACTGGTAGTTTCACACTGTCTCCAGGGCAGAATATTTCCCTCATGGGGTCACTGGTTCTTGAACATTCCTCTGAGGCTGAAATGTGCATTTCCCCAGAACCAGCCTATGGAACTTCTCGTCTCAGATAGCCTTGCAGCGATTTACAAACTGTGTGCAGCTTTGCTGAAACACAGGGTAAATTACCACCTATTTACAGAACATTCCAGTAGCTATACAGTATCAACAAATGGGCCCACAGAAGCCCGGTGTACTATAATAAGGCCCTTTAACAGTAGACCCTAAGACAAATATGCAGTATAAAGTGTAAAAAAATGAAAAGAGGGGCTGGCTTAACCAAAATAATACATATAAAAATACATTCATCAAATAATACACCCCATGGCCTTTTGGAATAGCTTCAGTCCTCAATAGACAATATAGCCTTCATAAGTGCTATATACATCTCACACACACTTACCCAGGAGAGCCGTCTGGATGTGTATTTTTCCTTTTTGTGTCTGTGAGAGCAATAAGAGTTAGCGAGAGAAGTGAAATGTTAAAGCAAGTCTCATGCCAGCAGCTTAAAAAAATTATAAGACAGTTGGTGTACTTGATGTTCACAATACAGTCATTTACCACATTTATCTCATGTGTCAAAGCCTTTAGTAAAAGTGATGCCTCCCATTCAGCAGGTTTCTTGGGAAAGACTGGATAAATCATCATATATAGTATCTTTTCCATTGCCCAGTAGTCCATCGTTTGTGCCCTTTACACAAGGTTATGTAATGAGCTTGGAGATATTCTAACAACTGTCCAGACAAATATAAGTATAAATATATACAGTTAACTCCATAATTATTTGCACCCATGAGGAATATAGATAAATGAAAAAAGATAAATGAAAAGTATTAATTGAAGTAAACTGTCAGTGAAAACAGAAACGTTCTTTTTCTAATTAGCTCCTCTGCATTAAGCACTTAGTGCACAAAGTATTAAATGCAAATGTTTTGTTTTTTTAAGTAAGACTAAACTTACTTGCATTAAAGGTTGGAGACTGATGAGTAGCTGACTACTTCTGTTTATAATTTCTGCAACATAATCCCTAATGTTATATTACAGGTTAATTGTGAAGGGCTAGAAGCACAGGAGCAGACTTCTCTACTGGAAGAAGAAAATATCATACATCTCTGCCACAGCCAGGTGTTACACTCTCCTAAAACCTTCCTTCAGACCTATACAAAACCTGTCAACATCGTCATGGAGTCAGGTAAGCATAATTTGTGGTAAAAGATATAAATTGGTTTACAGTGTTTTTTCTCTCCAAACTAAGTCTTTGTTTTGGTAGAAATTGTGTGGCCAACACATCACCGGCTGTACTGGTCCAGAGAGTAAGAAAGAACATTAAAGAGGTTTAGAATCCAACAAGGAGCAAGGAAAGAAAAAGAGACAGTGAAGCACACAAAAACCATAACAGGAGTTGTCACTGTGCTTTTATTAAATAATCTTAAAGCTGTAATAGCAAGCTGTTTACTTTTCTAAATGTTAGGTTCAAAAGATTTTTTCAAAGCTTCTGAACATTAAATGCACCATAAACATGTAGAATTTCAGTTCATTTTCCAAAAAAAGGTAAGGCAACAAGGTCAAGACAAGGCCAATGAATATACACACTGTAAAGACTGTCCTTAGTGTCATCGATTTAAGGGTGGCACAAGTATATTTTTGTATCACTTGGTACCATTCAAGATCTTTTCTTTTGTGAACACAGTAAATTATTCAGTAAAGCACACACAATGTCTGGTTCTTTGTCACTTGTCAGTGTTGTTTGCAGTTTGTCAGTTTAACCATTTGATAAATAACAGGACACTGGTTTCATGATTTCTTACACCGAAAGATGGATTATGAATGCTGTGAAACAAGTTTGTAGGGACCGACCACGTTAAATGCCCCAGCGTAGGACAAAAGTTGAAGGCAGGCTACTAACCTTGTAGTGTACGTATACCTTGCACAGTAGGTAATTACTTTGTATGTAATTCAGCTAATCACAATAGGCAAAATAAGGCTTGTTTCAAAGAAAAAAGTAGAACAGTTGAGATTATTTAAGCCCTAGGGAATGTTTGGATAGAAAAGGATATACTGAGATGTAGGACAGTTTCCATAGACAAAATTCGGAGTACATTATCTGACTGGAAACCAGCAGTCAAAGGCTACAGTTAAAGCCACAGTATATGGTTTCTACTTACTATCATCCACAGTCCAATATAGTTTGTACTTTCCTTTTAACTAAGGCAATTTAACACAAACCAACAAGTACCTCAAACCAGTATTTTTTCCATTTGGAGCATAAAATTTATGTGACCACCTTCTTTTTTCCACATCTTTTATTTCTTTTTTCTTAAAATTTTGAAAAGCTTTAAACCTGTTTACTGCCATGTCATTGTTCCAATGACTGTTCAAATCTTTAGGAAAACGCAGCCAAGCTGAGCACTTTGGTAAGTGGGTGAGAACAGCAGCGTTTCAGATAGATATGTTTTGGATTTCCTTACAGAATGGTGCTCTCTGAGTCCAGGTCAGCATCCTTTAGCTGGGTGATTGACTGCTGCTCTGGGAGAAGGTCTCGACTCAGTCCTTTGAATGGCATCCCCAAATCTGCACCAAGATAATGTTAGCATTATGCTTCAGATAGTAGTGCAGATTTAGAAATACAATAAAAATTGAAATAAGCACATTTCTTTCGGCTAAAAGAAAGTTATGCCAGCTCCCACAATGAATTAAAATGTTTCAGAATTCAGAAATTTAGTTTACAATAGTGTCTGGTAAACAGTGTAATATATTTCTGTATGTACACATACTTGTGAGGTTCATTTTTGCATAGGTAATTAACAAGGTCTTAGGATAATGTTAACCATGCCCAAAAAGTAAAAAGTTAGGACTGTCAAAAACTTTCCATTTCTTCATAACACAAAGAAATATTTCTCAGTAAGATGGATAACTTAAACCAAAAGTGATAATAATTTAACAGCACCTCACTTCTTATCTGACAGCCTAGACTTTTGCCATTAGACTTTTGCCATTACTAAGCAGGTTAACACAGTGTTTCTGCCAGCAGCATTTATATTGTTCATTCAGTGTATGCTGCTTTAGGATTCTGTTTGTAGAACTAAAATAAAGGCTTGTAATGAGGCTAAATGTTTACCTTGTGAAACACTAAAATACCTCTGACTGACTGACTCTGCAATAGAAGACGTCTCACCCGTCATTTTATAAGCGGTGTTGCAGATGCCGTTGCTGTCCGCTCCTGCACTCTGTGGCTGTGGTGGAGGGGGAATGGTGGGTCTGTTGCGTGGTTTAGGCACAGGACGAGGCCGCGGCAGAGAGCCAGACTGAAACTGGGAGGGAGAGATCATGCTTGTGTTGTCAGGAGAAATGGCCATTGGTGGAGGTGTGTTTGGGGGAGTGGTTGGTGGTGACGGGTCGTCTATTGGCTCTCCTGCTATTTGCTCTAGAGCTTTGGGTTGGAGAGGTGGCGTAACCTGGGTAGGGGGCTCAGGAGGTGGATGACTGGGTGCCTGAATGGGAGTCTGGTTGCTTGAGTGGCGTCGTGGCGTCATGCTGTGTTGAGCTACTAGTTGAGTAGGGCTCAGACTGGTTGGAGTAGGACTAGAAAGAGGTCTAGGAGATGGAGAAAGAGACTGAACGGCCCCAGAGGAGAAATGTGGAGCTGAGAAGCCACTCAGCTGGCCCGAAGGTGTGTTGGTTGGTTTAGGAGGAGCAGGAGCTGGCTTTTTTGTACCTGTTAAAAGCAGACATGGTGTTAGTACAGCAATGTTGGTTTGTCAGCATTAATATTTACTGTGCATGATTTCTTCAGGTATATTAAGCTGTAAATGGTTATTTAGCTTCTTGATGAGTCATCTGATTTTCTATTCGTTTTTTCAGTACAGGGTTGAAAAAACACGGTAATCAACTGTCCACTACAGATACACCAAATAGAAAATAAAGCTTGAGTATTCCTTTGAGCGAGGTAGGCTGAGTGTTTACCTCTTCTTGCTGTGAGGGGGCTGGGTCCTGATGGTCCTGCCACCGGGGGTGCCACACTCAACTGTGCTGAACCTCCACAACCATTTCTCTGAGCTGGAGGTGTTGATGCTGAGTCACGTGACTTTGAGCTGCCATCGAATAAAAACTATTGTTGAGTTTTTTAGATGAGCCATTTCTTGCTTTATAAGAATTTAGAGCACGGTTATATAGTGTACCATGCTAAAATACCATACTATCAAAACATCTACTTCATTGTGTGAAAGAACAGAAAAACTCAAAAGCCATAATAATACAGAGCTAAATTCTAACGTTATATGACCTTTGCGAAATGTGATTTTTGTAGAACTTGGCATTTCTGCTGCATTAAGTATGAACCATTCTTTACAAAATATTTATGCCTGCACCACTGTGTTATGCAGAACTTGTTT
The DNA here is from genome assembly GCA_037974365.1 of Hydrocynus forskahlii. Taxonomy (NCBI): domain Eukaryota; kingdom Metazoa; phylum Chordata; class Actinopteri; order Characiformes; family Alestidae; genus Hydrocynus; species Hydrocynus forskahlii. Next base: position 32,590,091 of record JBBPCX010000114.1, on the reverse strand, counting down.
CTTTTCAGCTGAAGAGGTTTTCAGACACTACTGAACTCTAAGTCTAAAGCAAAAGATGTAGGCAAAATTACAGTATTTCCCCATTTCTGTTCATTTGTTCAAAATTAGCATAGCAGAATGCACAATCAAGAAGGATGAAAGGTCTTTTACTTCATAGAGGAATGATTAATCTGTATAACAGAACCTATGAAGCAGAGCTATACTCAGCTCTTACCTGAGGTCTTCTGTATGCTGGGCTAGAAGCTGCTGTGCTGCTGCTAAGGCAGCCATCCCCAGCACCAAGCTAGGCTGGCAAGCCTCCATGCTCAGGCCTGCCGGTGTAGGCTGCTGCAGCAGGAGCTCAGCAACAGGCTGGCCTCCTGCAGTACCTGCAGCCTCCACCGGGGGCAGAGGGGGCTGGAAGGCAGGTGAAGCGTGTTGCTTTCTAGTGAGTGTACTGCCTCTACGTGGATTGTGGTCCATTAATTTGTTAGCAGAGCTAAAGAGAGAAGAGACAGTGAAGACACCACCAGTACTAAGATGTTACCAGCACCACTAGACTTAGAAGAGGATATGGAAAAAGTATTCTACACCAGTTGTGTGCCAAGAGATTCCATCACCACACAAAAACAACAGCAACACAGAAACCAACAAAATACAGGTAAAGGTAGTTCTGTCTCAGTAGTGTGTTAAACATAATATTAGGTTTGATTAATAGAAGGTGGGTTAGAATTGGGGTAAATATTATGAAGCATGAAAAACTGATGTCGATGATTCTTTGATGGTGTCAGTTCTGGTCAGTGAGCATTTTTGCAACATTTAACATAAGTGTGTGTACCTGTCTCGTTTAGGTAAGTCACCATCTGGGCCAACCATACTGTTAGGTCTTTTCCTTTCTGTTGTGCCTGAGTCATGGTCAGGAACAGTGAGGTGGTTCACATGATTTATCATGGGTGTCGGCATTGAAAACATGCCTGATACATTGAACTCCACATCTGCAGACAGACAAAATTGATATACACTTTAATCTTTGCATACACACAAGAAAACAGTTCTGAGCCTTATTCAGGAAGAAAGATTTGACATTAAGATTCATACCTTCAGGGAAAAACCAGTCTGCATGTTGAATGATGGGTTCAATGATGGTAACCACATGAACAGAGGTAGCAGCAGCCATTTCTGCTAAGCTCCTGTGGTTAAAGGCACAATACTTTAGACTGAGCTTACAGTGTCTTACACTCACATTATGCCTAAATATAGAATTTCTCACCCCTCCGTTTTGGCCCATAATAGATTTGGTCCTAAGACAATGGCAATGTTGCTGGGGGTCATCTTGTTAATCTCACTTTCTTGAGCAAGTTTAGTGAGGAACTTCACAAGATACCTTTTGAAACAGACACAATCAGTGGGCAGCATCTAAAAGTGTGACCATGGTCTCATTCAAATCATAAAGACATGTTGCAGAATAAGCATTTGGCAAGGTAATATTTAAGACATACATAAATATTAATACATTATTTTAGTTAAATGCAATTTTAGTTAAATGCACCAAATATTTTAAGCTGTGGCTATCTCAAGTGAAATATGTTCAATATGTTCAGGACTGACTCTGAGAGTTATTTCACTGTTGTATACTAAATTCATACAGATTTAAAGGCTGCTCATATCATACAATAATTAGCTACCCTGCTATCTTTGTTTATTGCTGCCTATTCCATGCTAAATGTATGCTACTTTGGCGTGTAATTCCTGAAACTGCAAATAATAATGGGACTAAGAAGCCAACTTGAGACTTGTTAACTACAAACTGAGGTCACATGAGCCAATGTCAGCAAGAGAAGCTCATGTTTTGGATACATCATTATTGTCAGAATTGCCCTCATCTCTAAAGCCGGAAAAGCATGTTGAATGTTACTGTACACGTTTAATAGAATCTAATAATATCTTTTAACAGAAAAGAGAAGAAAATGTTTCTCATGTTAGTTCATCAGAAAAATATAGATACATGTTAGAAGATTGAATGTTCAATTAAATGTTAAAATAAACTCACCTGAAGTTGGCTTTGCTGTTCTTTGGTAATTGATCACAGACCAACCACAAAGCTTGTAACCTTTTGTCAGGGTCAGGCACACTATACAAAGAGGATATTTTAATTATTTGTGTGGAAAGTTATAACCAATGACAAAATAGAACAATTACATCCACTGCTTTTATGCTGCTTGTATTTTTGATACACATTAAATACTCCCTTAAATATTACTTTAATTTTAAAAAAGATTATGTCTTATGCCATTTTTAATATATAGTAATTTAGAATATGAACTTGCTTACTTGGATGCCTGAATCCACTCATCATAAAGTTCATAAGTCATAAGAGGTTCTGGTAGTTCCCTTAGGTATGACTTCAAAGCCCCTTGAAAGTTCAAAAACAGATTACTTTGCTGAAATATCATACACACTGTCTTAAAGGTTAGAAAATAAGATCTCAGTTCTAATACCAGCGACTGCATGGGGGTCAGAGTAGAACTCCTCCAGCTGTGAGGTGGAACAGTCTAGTGCTGCCTTCAGCTTCTTCAATTTAGAGGCTCCAGCAGCTATTCGGAAAAGACCCTGTTAAGTAAGCAAAAGTGAATTAGAGATAAGTACAGACAGGATTTAGATAGCAGACTCCAAATAAAGTTTTATTACTTTATTTAAATTTTCAGCATCTGGCAGTTAACTTGCCTATTAAAAAAGTCATTTCCATGTCTAAGGAGAAAACTTTCTAAGTAGAGAAATTTCTGTCAAATTTTATATTTTACTTCTTGCATTCAAAGAACAAGCACAAAAAAATCATATTACATTTTCTTTCCATAATCTGATGGAACACGCATCGTGTTTAGCTTGATGATAGGTAGGGGAAGTGGGAGAGGGAGGTTAAAATATTACACTACTAGTTAATATTTTTCCCCACCTGCTGATGCAAGGTGATGTAATCAAAATCATTTTAATAGAAATTATGGAAAACAAGAATTTTATACTTGACCAGGGACATGACCAAACAGGGTAAAAAATAGTTTTGATGACAAAGTATCTACCAAACACTACACTGTTTTAAAAAGAGAAAAAGGACAATGGTCCAGTGAAAGGTTGATAGGAAAAAAAACGCGTGTAAAGGCAGCAGGACTAGAAGAGTTTGACAGTTTGCCATACCTCTTCCTTCATACCAGTTTCCAGAAGCATCATCACACAGGCCTCAATAGGCAGTGCTATCTCTCTGCCACTGCGCTTGAGGTGCTCATCCAAGCTTGTTCCAAATGCTGGCTTCTCTGTCCATGAATCTGGTTCATTGCAATGAGTTTACATACATAACAATAAAAATAAAACAGCCCCTAAATGTGAAGTTCTTACTGTGAAGGCAGAAAGTATGTATTTGTTACATAGAGTAAAATAAATAAGGCAGGTTTTTTGCTAAAATTATCACACTACTTCAGCAGCTCAGCAGGAGGTAACCATTTTTTTTAAGCAATAATCAAGTCTGATCCGATACATGTTCGTTTTTCCCCTCTTATTTTTGCTGATGCTCACAGCAGTGTTAATAAAATGGGTAGATGAGATATGAGAAGTGTGACTCGTCCAATTGCTGGGATATTGAGTGTGTCTATCTCACACCACATGTACTCATGTTCTCTCAAGCAGAACTTGCCAAACGGCCAATAACATGCCAAACGGCCATATTTACTTGCAAAAAACAGTTACCAAAACAGAACACTTTATAAGCAAAAATCTCAATTTTGGCTTATTCAGTGGAACAGGAGTGTGTGTTGTATTATTCAGCAGTTGCACTGCATTTGCTGAAAGTTGCTCAAAACTTGATAGTGGTCAGTGGAGATATCACACCTTGCTGTGCCTGAATAGTTGGCAGGACACCTTCCAGCACTGAAAGAGATTTTCGGTGGTAATCTGCTTGGGCCTCTAATAACTGAAAACAGAATACATTGAGGATATGAGGCTGATGGAAATTAAATAATAATGGGAGAAATAAAAACAGTGACTAACACACATACTCTCTGGCTAAAGGGAATGAAACACAAAGACAAAAAGTAGAAAATGTGCTCACCATTACATAGTACCGAGCATAGTCCCCTTCTTTTGAAAAGAAATTGTACATGTCGGCAGAAAGTTGATCCTGAACAGAGTTAGGCAAAAGACTATCGTAACTAAATAGCTTGACAAAATATTATATTTACACAAAGTTCTACTTACTCTGGATGTAGTCAATCAGCCAAGACATGTTTTGATTCAAATGCAGCTGATATATGTTACAAACACTAGAAGTCAATAGTCACCCAAATATTTCTCATAAATACATCCCCAAAACTTCTCTCTACCTCCTTATTCAGTTCTTCATTAAGGCTGCCACAGGCAGTAGTTTTTTATCAATAGGGTCAAGATATATCTCAGGAGCAGAACTGCTGATCTAGAATCAGTTTTGTGACAATGACATCATAAATACCGAGGAATCTGTTCCAAGATCAGTTTTCACAGCAAGTCATACTATGTCCTAAACCACATTCAAAAGTCTGCTCCACCATACTGAAGAGCTGGATGTGATTTGAAGTTGCTGAGAGAAGATTTGAGGATGTATTTACAGAAAAGACTTGGGTCACAACTGACTTCCAGGCCTTGTTTAAAAACATTAGCTTTGTACATCCAACACCAAACTGAAGTAAAATATGCACGCCAGACATGTCCTGGCTGATCGAGTATTCTGTAGGAAGTAGAAAATTGTGTGAATCAGATTTTTGCTAACCTATTTATTTAGGAAGACTTAGGAACAAAATAATGTTTATTATATCTCTTCACTAAAGCGGTAAATAAACACCATAAAAAGCTATTAATTTAAAGCTACATTAATACATTTCAGCTGGTCATTTAGGCCAAGAAAAATTACTTTGTGGTAGTACAGGAAAACGTGCAGACCAGCATTTTTCTTACCCTGTACAAGGTGATAGTTTTGAATGAATAGAAGAGCAGGGAATCATAGTAGTAATGTTATGCTATAGAACAATATTATTTATCACATGCACATTGTCAAGCCTACTGTATGTAGAACTAACCATCATTAGTCTTAAAACAACAACTGTTTTGCTACGAGGCTAGTGAAAATGGTGCAAAATTGTACTGAAAAAAAAAAAAATTAATGTTCTGTAGTTTTAACACAAAGGGCAGAATCAACCATTATGGAAAAAAAGAGAAGAGAAAGATCATGGTTGTCAGTTTAAGAATACCTTGCATAGCTCCATTTTGTTCATTGCCTCATCCATCTCCTCTTTAAGTGAGTCTGCCTTGGCTGTCAGTGCTTGTGTGTTTGTTCCCGAGATTATAGACTTGGTCGCCTGCGACCACCTGAGGTGCAGATTACACAGATTACAAAAATTCTTCATAAATGATTGCCACATGACTAACAATTACTGACTGATGTGAAATGACATGATGTGACATGATGGAAAACACTCTTGACATTTGGCATCTCAAAAAAAAAAAACAAGAAAAAAAAAAAACACAAAAATTACCTTGCTCGGGCAGAATCATAATCTAGCACCATCTTGGCTAGTTGTTTTCTTTGTTTGAGTATGTTGGGGATATCGACCTGAAAGAGTACATATATAATAAACGAGCCACCAACTATGAAAGTAAGGTGTAGTGTTTAATTGGACTTTTAGGAATAAGAATATTGCATGTAATAGGACTTTTCATAGCAATGGAAGATCATGTCCACTGGAGCAACATTAGGCAGTACTTTAAAAGTGTATGGCAATAGCTTTAAGTGCTTACCTCAGCTAACTGATTGAGTGGGTCTAAAATGTCCTTCTCAATCTGCATCTCGTGCTGCATCAGCTCAGACGCCAGTCTGTTCTCTGCCTCTCCACACACTTCCATCATTTTCCTACCAACAACACAATCTAATCGAACTGAAGTTACACAAATTTACACAATTTTCCCCTTACTCCAAATCAAGTCAATTAGTTTAGTGTCTGAAGTTTGCTTCCGCAATTTTGTACTAAAGCTACAAGGGTAATACAGACAACAGCTAATGGCATCTTAAACATGCCAACATGAAATTAACCAAAAAATATACATAAGTTTTGTGCAGAGAGATAATTTAGTACCAATAACATCATGCAAACTGCTATGCACTGCCGCTACACCTTTTTTAGCCATACTGTATCCATTGGTATAGATAATTGTATTTCACACAGTGTCAGAAAGTGTAAGGTGTGTGATCATATAGGCATGCAGTTAGCACAATGCTAATAGGCTGTAAGCTTCCATTGCTTCTTTGCCACATTAGCCTTGTATCTCCAGTGTAAAACTAAAGAAGCAAATTTTGACAAAAAACATGTTACTGTATTATTAGAGTAAGAGGTTATTATATAAAAATGATTTTTGGCTGAACCATTGCTTTAAATTAGTTGCTAAGCTGAAGCCCATTTAGCATACATTTGCTTTGCCAATCATTTCCACTGAAACATAACGTCAAAATAAGTTACCCAATGAGAGACTCTTCGCCAAGTTGACTTCCACCGTCTTGCATGGCCTGTGACAAAGCTGTCAGTGGGAGCTTTTTCTGCAAGACAAACCCCTCTAACATCAGTTACAAACTCATGCAGATATGTTTTACTGGGAATATCTGGTGAAAACAAAAAGATTCCTGGCAGGTGGATTTTGTTTCTTGTTAACAATAAAGTAGCCCTTACGTGTCTCTTCTCAGCATCTGTGCCTATGTGCCCCTGCAGACATGTGACCAGTCTCTTGTGTGTGTTGTGGGAAACAATTCGCACCAGCTCCATACGGCGCTCAATCTGTGCAGAGCAGCACGAATCATCAATAACAGTTCCATTCAAACCACAGTTCAACACTGAGCTACACTCTGCAGTAGCAACAAGAAACACCCTGAAAAAGCAACGGATGTAGCTAATGTAATGTCCAGGGAAACTTTAATGATATTATGTCACATTCTGCAGACCTGTATATTCTGCACTCACCTCTACCAAGAATACATATGTCTTTCTACATTCTCTTTCAACATTCCATCTGAAAGATTGTTATGACAAGATTGTCTTTTGAACACTTTGGCTGAGTTAGGTTCGAGCATGATTTATCACACCCATACAGGAGAGACATGCAAATTATGTGCTTTTTAACCCTGCTAGGGTCTTCATTTTTTGGTTACACGGTGATTTCTTGAGCAGGAAGATCATTCAATTGTGCCATTTTTTGTCATCCATACGTTGTTATTTGCAAGCTGCTGACAGTCTGGCCCATGGGCGTCGTCGCCATTCAATCAGAGGGGGACGTGTCCCCCTCACATTTCATAAGTATTCGTTTGGACCCCCCCCCACATTTAACATAAATAATTCGTTCACCCAGCGCTGTTGATTCTTGAATCTTTCGCGAAAGAATCCACTCCACTTAATCGATAGAAGAGTACACACACCACTGGAAATCTGAGCTGCCTGTCTGTGCACTGCCGATTCACTTCACTTGCATGCGCTGAGCTGGAGGCAAACCCGAGCGGATTTCCAGTGGTGTGTGTATTCTTCTATCGATTAAGTGGAGTGGATTCTTTCGTGAAAGATTCAA
>JBBPCX010000114.1:32567178-32582386 GCA_037974365.1 Hydrocynus forskahlii | reverse complement strand
GGGCTTGATTAAATTTGTTGTATTGTACGACGCAACCGTACTTCCACCCCTCGGCACGCTGGCTTTACACACATTGTAAGTAGCCGTCTTGCTTTTCAACGTTTCCAAACTCTAGTATCTCCAAACGAGCGACATTGTGTTCAAAACAAGGCTCACTCAGATTGAAGATGCCGCAGGTTCATGGTATGGGGCGGTGACGCATCTCGTATTACACAGCGTCGAGTTTAAGGTCCAGCGCAAGCTGCGAACTGGAATATCTCTATATCTCAGGGCTGTCCGGCCGATATCCGATATCGGATTTATGGCTATATCGGACCCGATACAGATATCATATCGGATCGGGCCAATCTCTCAAGTCTACAAGAAGAATCATATTAGTACGTAAAATGAATAAGCAAAAAGTTTCATTTAAAATTGCAAAGTTACTTTAAAGTTTTGTCAAATCACAGTTACTGATCTTTGAAATTATAAAAAGATACACTCAAACACAAAATGGACAGATTACATTTTTTTTCTTTGTCTTTCTCAATCTTTTGCTGAAACCATACAACTTTTAATGGACACTGTGTTTTAATCTGCAGTTAAAAGGTTAAGCCCCTTAGTCTTTGCTTTCACTAGATTATTTAAAGAAATCAACAAACTGGGTTCACTCCTGTAGCTCTCAGTGTGCCATGCTACAAAGTCAGCAGTCTCTCATGCTGGCAAAACTGCACTAGAGTAACCTCGTGACAGTGGTGGACAGCTGCTTTCAATTAACACAGAGGAGCAAAGAAAGAGACTGAAAGCCTGTAACCAAATCCAGATAGAATTCAAAAGACTTTTTGGAATCGTGCCTGGGCCAAGCTGTTGTCGCATGCACAGTCCAGCAGATCTATGAGAACAGATCCCAATGTATGACAGGCTCTCAAATACAGTGGGATGGCATTTTTGCTTGTGGGGGAAAAACACTGAAGGGACAAATGTGATAAATATAAACATGCTGTGTACAGGAATGCAAGTCATCTGAATCAGAGTTTTGCATCTGAACACCACTGGCATCTTTTAATTAAAAATAAAACTCAGTGTTATGAGGCAGAAGCTAGTTTGAGATATTTAAGCAAGCTGTCACTGTATTGTCTTTTAATTTAATAAACAAAGTGTGAATGTCTGAAAATAGAATGTATGTTACTGTTACAATTACATACCCTTATACACTTGGCCTATAATTACAAACCGGAGTAAATTAAATCACCATGAAGGTCAAAATAGTAATCTTCTGTCCATAAGAATTTGCAGCTGTGTCTTTTTGATGACTCTCTATTAAAAAGTAAACAGAAACCTTTAGCAAGTGTTACGTGTATGTAAAACAGTTTAACCAAGAAATATTTCAGAGACCCCGAAAATTGTGCAAGATCCGTAGGAAAAAAGACAGGTAGGCTTCTACTAAACAAAGTGGCGTTTCAACATGTCCAACAAAGAGGCACGTAAAACAGAAATGGGATGACCCAGAAAAAAACCACAAAAACCCATTCTGAAATAAAGTAATTTGTCTGATGAGAAGGTATGATCTATATTTGTATTCACAACCACATTTAGAGAGGACTCGACAAGCCATAGGAAGAGAAAATCACTGCTGTGTTGGGGGGTGTATGAGTGTTCCAGTAGCACAGGAAATTTAGAAGATTAAAGGCAAGATAAATTCGGCAAATTATACAAAAACCCTGGAGAAAAATCTACAGGCATCTGTTTGAAAAAGAGTTTTGTCCAGCAGAACAATGAACCAAAACACAAGGCCAAATTGATCCAGCAGTGGCTGCAGTGAAAAATGGTGAGGGTTCTGTAGCAGTCAACACAGTGTCTGGACAAAAACTTAGTACCATAAGAAACCAAGGAAGCCAGAGAGTCCACGGACTCTGCGATGTCAAAAAGTTACTGGCCACATTTACATAACATGTTAGATAGTCTATCAGTGTTGGCTACAGAAATGAAAAAGTCTGATATTTTTGGAACTTTTTCCATTCAACTTTGACAGTTAAATATTGTTGATACCTGAAAAGACCTCTGATAATATGAACCTTTTGGGGGGGAAAATGTGTTGTCTTGTGACAGATTACTGTCAAGTGGCTCTAACAACAAACACAAACAGCAAACAACAAAGTACCGGGGAGGAGATGGGTGTTTTAAAAGAATGCTGCCTCTTTCATTACTTACAGAGAGCTGCCCAGTAATGCCTACAGCTTTTCTAAATGGAAAAGGCACAAACAGCTCCATATGGCAGAGAAGCATGATAACTCACACAACTGTTCTAAAGGAAAAGTAATAAAGAACAAAAAATCTATAATCAGGTTATTGGGAAATCAGGGAATAAATAGAAACCGTTTTTTTCTGAAGCAACAATTTTAGCAGAAATTTGTGTCTTTATGTACAGCATTTCAATCACCAAATGTGATAGAAACAAGCTGCTGAGGAACAAAAATTGCTACCTTTTTTTTTTAACCACTTTATTGCTTGCAGTTTGTGCAAAACACTGATAGAAACATAGCTCCTTTACATGAGAAGCAAGGGTGCGTAAACTTTTGATATTTTCTGCAATGTCAAAAACTTCATCAGAATGCCAATGGTAAGCTATCAGAACTCTGAAATTCTGTCAAATATTTATATCAGACTAAACATGCAGTTAAATTCAGAACAAAAGAATAGTCTGAATGTGAACACCAACTGAACTCAATAATGAGCGGAACATAACAACAAATGCAATCCTTCATTCTTTGAAAATCATGTGCAGAGACGCAACAATAGTTTTGCATCCTCAGCTATTTGACTGAGATAAAGGCAATTGTTAACTTTTGATATATTTTGGTGCTCTGCTTTCGCTTGAGGTTCATTCAGTATGAGTGGTACACTGATAATGCCGGGATGTTTAGAATGCTTAGACACATACAGCCCTTTGCTAATAAACTAGGGAAACAAAGAAAATCAATACATGTAATAAACTTTTTTGTGCTTATAGGCAGAATATCTGCCTGTACTGTACTAAAAACTGCATCAAACTAAAAACAACCTCATCCATTTTCTCAAAATTAGCAATCCTCCATTTCTAGAGGAAGAGTTAACAATTGCTACTTTCTGCCTTTCACAATTCTTGACAAACACAAAAATTACAAAAACTCGGGCCGCACAATATATATGTTAATGTCTATTAATCATTATCATGATTTTAGTCTCTGCAATACACATAATTCACAGAAATCTGCAATCTATAAATGAGGGCCCACATTTTCCTTTTTTTTTTTTTTCTTCATTTTTCCAGGACGTGTGTAGGATTGTGAACCGAAAATGTGATTCATAATTCATTATGGTTAATTCTTACATGACCATCTTCCAACCTCTGCTTATCCCTTAGAATTTAACAGGCTGTGCCTTTAAGGCTGATATATGTAAATGGTGTTTCTGATTGGCTGCTCTGTATTTCAGCAACAAGGTTATTTAGCTTAAACATCTCTGTGATTGTAAAAGGGCTGATTCTTTGATATCATTCTTAGAAATTAAACTTCCCTAGGACCGCTTCCTGTTTAAAAAAAAAAAGAATGAGGGGAGATTTCCTTTGAGGAGCTGCATGCCGAACAGAGTGTACTGCCTCATCACAATCACAGGAACCATGGGACCAGCTGAGGCTTGTGTCCGGCCTACCCCTCCCCACACCCTCCACTGCTTCAACACTTAAATCTGCTTTCTGCATCAGAACCTTATGATTTACTATTAGTAAATACATTCAACAAATCATGAGTATTCCAGAGGTACACATCTGCTATTTTCAGCTAACTGCGTTTAAAGCCACAAAATCAGGTGTTGACATCAACATGCTCGTTTAAACATACCTCTACAGATATACACAGCTACAGCTGCCATTTGTCTGCTATTTGGTACTAGCAGGTCTATATGACTATTTTACTATATCATCATTGGCCTTAATGCGGTTCTCCATAGTAGCGGTGGGGTGTGTGGCATATAAACGTCACAATAATAAAATTGTAGCTGACAATTAATTGACATAAATAATACATTTCAAAGTACAAGCCTAAAGGGGCCGCTACCCCTTAACATTTCAGAGCACCAGTTTTAAAGATGTGATTCAGTGTCTTGCTTTCTTTTTGTTTATGTGCCACAGTCCAACTGATGAAAACACTCAATTCATATTCTGTGTTTTTGTAAGATCTAACTGTGATTTGCCTAAATAACTGATCAAGCGATTATGTATTAATTGTGACAAGTCTAAAATATAATAGCAATACTGGAAACTTTCATGAAGTTTAATTAGTCTAAACAGACACAAAGCACAAGTAGTGCCACTTTTATATCACATAATGAATTTCAATAGCAATGCCAAAGCATTGCCAAAGCTCCTAACAACAGAGCAAACTGTTAGACAGCTAAACCTTAACTTCTTTTTAATGATAAATGCAGTTTTAGCATTGTGGATGAGCTTATTACGGTTGACTTAATTGTGATAACCACATCATAACACCAAGCTGCTAGTGTAGGTGCTTTCTCTTACAGTGAAAGACCAACTTTCGAGTATTAAATGAAGGTGAAACAGTCTTAGAATTTAACCCAATGAGTAGGCAAGTTTACATCTTGTAAGCATGCTTTCCCCAAAGAGGCCTTACTGAGCAATGATGTGTGGGTTATCGGTTTTGAAAAACCGAGGGCATCAAATTCTTTGACCTACAGTTTCACCACCAAGAAAACACGCTAGCTCAGGTTAGATCATTACTGTGTCTTTTGTCACAGAGTCTTTGCAACAAGCCACTGGAGACTGATCAGATTGCGCACATTCAAATGCAGTGAAAATTAGGACGCAGATGATAAAAGTCAGGGCTCCCTGCATGGTAGAGAATTGCTGCTATAAATGTGCTTCCTTTTAGTGTCTCAGTCACTAAAAACCTGAACACTTTCAATGATGATTCCTGATGACATTCACATAAAGCTCCTCTAGTAACTTCAGTCATCTGAGGCCAGGTGTCCAAGAGATCACAATTAGCTTCACTCTCTTTGGGTGGGTAGGATGGCCCTCCCTCTCCCCTGAGGCCAGCCAGCACAGGCATGTGTTAATGGACATAACAGAATTGGCAGTCAGTGCTCTAATGTTGTGTTAGCGGTAGTTAGAAAAGATGCAGAAAACTTTATTGATTCCGGAGGAAATTGCTTAAATAAACATAAGTAGTTACTAGAAGAATAAACCATTACTGGAAGTGAAAATCAGGTATTTAAATTTTGAAAAACAATGAATGAAAGCGACTGCACAAATGGATTACTGACTCTTATCTTACTTTCTTTTTCTGTTTAAATAGAGGAGTGCTACACTTTTAAGCCAGTGTGTCCAAAGCATATTCAATAACATGTTTCTTTGTGCTTAAATTTAAGCTGAATTATACAGTAGGATACTTTCAATTTGGGTCCTGCACCAGTATCCCACACTCATTACAGTTGGCAACTAACAGATGAGTTAAACCAGGTGTGCTGGACACACTATCACTAGGACTTCAGTTTGAGGCCCCTAGGTCCAGTGTTATACACAAGAACACAGACGATATACACAAACTGTACATGGTTTGGGAAATAAACCATTAATTCACAGTGTTTGTTCTTGACAGATCTATGAATGACATCAACACAAGTAGCTGTAGGAAGCTTAAGGAGTATTCCATGTACAGCTGGGAAACTGTTGGACCAAATTACAAAACCCTCTCACAATAAAGAACAAAAATAGCATGAAGAGAATGCAGCCCTGTGGGCTTGTCAGCAGAGGAGTTTGGAAATGATGAACAAGCACATACCAAGTGCATCAGTTATTCTAGACACAAGAAAAGGGCCTAGGAAGTGGACAAGAGCCATTGCACATATCTGATCTGGCTTTTTTATGTTCTTCGGCTGTGATCTGGCTTCAATTTGGAAATCACATACAACTGCTAACAACTGAGTGAGGATGAGCCATACACCCACTACATAAACTCGACTCAAATGACACACTTAACACTAAAGGATATAAAGTGTCACAGACATATTCACATATGGATTTTCTCCAGTGAACGGCTGGACTGATGTGGCCTCGCTGTCTCAAAAAGTCTATAAACTGAGCTAAACTCGGTTTTGCTACGGAGAAAAGTTGGAGCAGACACGTAGAAACCTACACACACACACCTTATTAGTATGATGCGTGTGTGTATCACTAAAGGGAGGATAAATATGAGTCATCAGGCACTAATGGAGCCGCTAGCGCCTTGGCAACACGGCACAACAACAACAGAGCGGAGAGCTGAACACTCACACTGACCTGCCAACGGTTTGGTTGGCGAGTTGTTTCATCCGATTAAACTGCTTCTTCATTTTTGTATCGTAGTCCACCAGGTCCAAATACCAGACAGCTGAGAGTAGTGTCCTTTAGAAGTCATTAGCCGAAGACCCTCTGAATCATCCTGGGGTCGCACTAGTACTGTAGCCGGCTGGTGATTAGCTCGCTGAAGTAACGTTAGCTGGCTAGCTAGCGAGCTAAGCTACCACCACAGTGCAAAACGTAGAAAACAGTGTAAAAAATATATATCTATGGGTTTTTGTGAGGGTTCGTAGAGTTGTCACACCATATATCTGTTTCTTTAGTATAGACAAGACCGAAGTTCATATCCCATGTTTGTTCCAAGCCGTGAGAAGAAAAGTGGAGAAACACATCAGCTGTTGGAGCGTCTTCTCCTGACTCGGACTGGCTCCTCAACCCCCTCCTGACTCCCGACTCCCTCTGCCTCTCCACACCTCCACAAGCACGCTGTCAGAGCCACGCACCACACACCTCAAACACTGCCTTCTTATTAATTATATGCAGGACATTTAATATCGTCTTAATAATGTTTGATTTCACTTTTGTCTTTGTTTTACCAGGCATTGTCCACGTGAGCTTCAACTTGTGGAGAATTTTATTTTATGATTTAAGTGAAATGAATGATTTATTTATTCCAATCCTCCTTTTAATTCCAAGATTTGTAGCTTTCTGGAAAGAAAGAATTAAAAAGAAAGACAGAAAGAGTGCATTTCTCGGCTGGATCATAAGCTGATCAGGGTCGTCGCCCCCCAAAAAACGTAAAATCTTTTCTAACAGTCTTGTGTGTTCAGGACCTCGTGTGTTTAGCAGATACAGGGTGCGTTACAGTTATAAATGCTCTATGAATATTTATGGTTTTAAATGTCCTCTTAAATATAAACATAAGAAGAAAAAACATTGCAGAGTAGACGAATCATGGTTAATTAAAGGACGCGTTACATCTGCATTCTGACATTAGTCAAAGTAAGATTCACAGGATATTTATATTCATACGGTGCAAATTGGGTGTAAACTGTTATTTTTTAAGTGTATTTTTAGTGTCATTTGAGGTTTAGATAAGGGTGTAAAACTCCGGTCCTGGAGAGCCGGTGTCTAGCAGTTTGATGGTTCTTCTCTTCAACACATTCACTAAACCTGAACTAGGTGTTTCTGAGCAGGGAAATCGCCAAAACGTGCTGAACCACAGCCTCCCAGGACTGGAGTTCGACAACTGTGGTTTAGATTCAGTTTCTGTAATCAGTAAGAGCCTGTGCCTCCTGTGGCGGCGGTACCACTGTACTGTAGGGGCGGTATGGAGATATGTGTTTCCGATGTAAGGAGAAGAAGAAGACGCAGGGAAGACACTGAGAGATAAATGGACGTGTGACGTTCAATAAAATATCCGGACGTTTACAGCATTTCGAGCAGAGGCTGTTTGTGTAACGATGAATAATGTGATGTGTTTTATTTAATCCATAGCGACAATCTTTGTATGGAATCACTGATCGCGATTTTGCAGCATTTCGAACGCAGTCGTTGCTCGTTAGCTTCGTGGTTTTGCTCGATATCACCCTCCGCTGTGTTTTCAGATGTGAATAAGCTAAAATCCACACGCAGGTTTAACGAGTGAGAGTTTATGGCGTCCCTAGCACCTTTCACTGATTCCGACACTGCTGATGAAGCGGTCCGAGCAACTTGCGACGACGCCTCGACGTGTAAAAGGTAGACAGTCTGTCTGGATGTTAAGTGACCATTTTGTCATATGTGAACACAACACACAGTGTGAACAGCACGAAGTTTGTTCTCTGCATTTAACCCATTCACCCAAGTGAAGCAGGGAGCAGCCGGGAAAACAGCACCTGGGGAGCACCTTGCTCAGGGGTACCTCGGTGGTGGTACTAGCAGTCCTGGGATTCGAACCCACGGCCTTCTTTTCGCAAGAGCAACTCCCCAACCACCAGGCCACCACCTACTCTGTGGCCATAAATACAGCTCGCCCTTCATGACTGTGACGTTAATAAACTCTTGTGAGATTTCAGACTGATACGATATTGGGTGTCAATAAGTCTGACAGCTTCGATAATATGATATTATACGATTATATGCTAGTTTGGGTTTCCTCAGACAAAATGCAGAAGATGCATAAAAGTGCAAGACGTGACGTGTCCTTGTACTAGGCCAGACCTAAGCATATTCAGCTTCATTTTTATTAACGAACAAAAATCCAGAAACATATTTGATACCCACTTTTTGAAAGTGATTAAACAACAGCTGGTTGTAGATATTTTTCATTCATTTATTTTTATTCGTTATTTGTAGGTTTGCAGCTAGCAAAGGGTATTGGACAGACCCCTATATACAATATTTTGTGCGGCAAATAGGTGAACGCAAGGCACCTGAGATCAACAGAGGTAAAGTACCTTTTATTTTTTCAGATATCACACACGCTGTCAAAGGGTTGACTGAGTTTGGTTATAAAACAGTGTTTTTTTTCTCTGTGGTTTGAATTCTGCTGTAGGTTATTATGCCCGTGTACAAGGAGTAAACCACCTGCTGGATGCTTTTCTGAAGAAGACACAGTGTGACTGCCAGGTGGTCAGTCTTGGAGCAGGACTCGACACCACCTTCTGGAGACTAAATGTAAACTTAACTAAAAAGCTCATTTAAACTTGTTGCCTTAATTACCGTTCTAGTACATATAATATAAATACTATGTTACGTGTATTTAGAATATAGCATCATCTAGCTCAAAACACTATGCAGACAGATGTAATCCACACTTAGAACTTCAATCACAAAGTGATGTACCGTGCTGTGAGGTCCTGGTCCTGGAGATCTACCCTCCTGGAGTCTTCAGCTCTAAGCCTCATTTAACACATCTGATTTAGATAATGAAGGCCTTTAGGGGTATCTTAATCTTAGAATATTATGTGTTGGTGTCTCCAGATTGGTCGATCTTCAGGACCAGGATTAGGCACCTCTAATGTTGCTTTTAGCTTTTATTTTTGTTTTTATAATTGTCCATGAACAGCTGTCCAAAGGGTCCTTGAAACTGTGTCTTTTAATTGATAGAATGAGAACACTTTGCCGAAAAAGTATTTTGAAGTTGACTTCCCCATGATTGTTGCCAGGAAAATACACCACATCAAGTAAGGTGTAGACCCTCTGTTTCTTTTTAATATGATTAACACCATTTTCATTGTTGATTAATGTCTCTAGTTTTGATTGTTTCAATTAAGACATGTAATATTAGTCAGATGCCTGTAGAGGGAAGCAAAGCCTAAGTTTAATCAAAGGTGCATGTTTTGTGTGTCACTGCCTGATGCATTTTTTCATGCATGTATTGTATGTCAGTGAAAATGCTCAAATAGAGGAAAAATTGAGTTTTTAAACTACATTTCAAACCAGGAATCAACACTTTCTACTTTTCTTGAAACCGGCCTTGAAGTAAACACATTTTAGCTTTGTTGTCAAGCTAAATAACATTCTTACTGACAGGGACTTAAAATCAGTTGCCTTTGAATTTAAAGAAAATCTTCAGTTTGTTAACATAATCTCTGTCTGCTGCATCTTTATCATACCACTATTTATCACAGACAGTAAGTTTGATGCATTTCCTTGCTGAAAATCTGCTGTCTTGAAACTCGCTCAGTATAGAAGCCCAGGGGCAGTTGCTAAATTCCATAAAAACTATTAAAAAACATATAAAAGGATATCAAAACTGTATCACTTACATTTTGGAAATATAGGAATGAGCTAGATATGAGAGAATGTTGTACCAGAGCTGTTCTTATTAAACTTATAACCCTGGACAATACAGAAAAACACTTTACTTAAAGTTTTTTGGAGTCTGTGATGATCACTGATAATTGAGTTTCACAAATTCAATTTCTGAAAATATCTATTTTAATTTACTTTATTACGCCTTATAGTCATGTGTGAACACAACACAGCACAGTGTGAACTTCTTTCTCTGCATTTAACCCATTCACTAAGTAAAGTAGGGTGCTGTCACCAATGAGGGGTGACTGGGGAGCCCAGTACCTTGCTCAAGGGCACCTCAGTGGTGACACTAGCAGTTGGGATTTGAACCCACAACCTTCTGATTGCAGGGCAAACGCCCTAACCACTAGGCCATCCAGCTGCTCTTTTATTAAAGTATGTGTTTCAGATTGCTCAATTCAGCAACTGCCGAATGGCTTCTATTGTAACTATGTCAAGATTTTCAGTACTTTTCTGTGGTAATTGACCTTTCAGTATATGCAGATGGATTTTACTGCTTTAATCATAACTTCGCTACTTAATGTCATATTCAGAAGTCCAGGATCAGAATGCAGTGCTTAGGGGGACTTCCAAGTCTGTGAGATAAAATCCCTACTGCCATGAAAATACTAGGACGCCACGATTTCACCCCAGTACAAGTCTTTCCTAAAGTATTTCCCAAAGCATTAATCTTTCCTAAAGCATTACACCTCAATTTACTTGTGGTATATGGATTGGCATATGATGGGCAAAGCAATAAAGAAGCATAATGCTGCTCAGCTATGATTTTAAATAAACAAAAAAAAAAACACGTTTGCTTGCACTGCATTTGCCTGCTGGCATTTCAGCTTTAGTGTTTGTTTAGTGTTTAGTGGTTGTATATGTGTCATTTTCTGCATTTAGAGACTTCCGTGTAGTCTTTGTTTATTTCATGGCATACTAAAGATATGACATTGTAGGTTTTGTCTTTTTTATTGTGAAGTTTAAAATATAAACCTGCCTAAAATGTCATTTATGTATTTCTGTAAGAGAACATTTCTGGATCACAAAGTTAAAGAAAAGAAAAGGCAGCAATGCACACGGATATATTTTGTTTTTCTATTTTCACAGGACGAAGCCTCCATTGTCAAAGCCTTTAATTGAGACCCATTCAGCTGATTCTCTTCTATTAGGTAATTCAAAAAAATAAACATCTAAAAGTTAATTTCAAGATTGTTGTTTTCACGATGTAAAGATGTTTTCACTTGACCTGCTTTCATGATTCTTTGTGATTCTGACAGATGGTCATAGCCTAGACTCCGACAGATACTGTATCATTGGCGCTGATCTCAGAGACCTCTTAAGTTTAGAGGAGAAACTCAGAAAATTCCACATAAATACAGAGTAAGTCATTTGGCATCTTATGACTAATCTACACCCTTAGGGGTGTCAAGTTGTGAATTGTTTAATTGACTACAAACAGTGAATTTAGAATGACTAGCGCCACAAACACTCTTCTTGGCTGTGTGCATCTGCTTGATATAATTTTGCACATTTATTGTTTGGTAAAACATCCCTCTGCTGATGGCCTTGACTATAATCGTTCACTTCGGAGTCATTAAGGTGACTGTATGTGCGTCAAAAATTGCTCATCTTCTGTGGTAAGTCTTGGAAAAGTTTATAAAGTTTATAAACATCCGTATCCTCAGTTTCAAGGCCTGTCTCTTCAAATGCTTTTTGAAAACGTCCTTTGAAATCCAGCCCTTCGTTTAGGTTTCATGTTTTGTGGAACTTCTGGTTGTCTGAATAAGATGTTCCTTTTTTGTCCCATCACATATAAAAACAAAATTACACACAATTTCCTATGCTCTATATCAGGGCTGTCCAAAGTCTGGCCCACGGGCCAACCACGGCCAATCATGGCAGCTTCTGTCTTAAAATGTGTTATTTGTGGCTCGTTAGCTCTGTCAGAATAATCAAATCATAAAACTTAAAAAATTTAATTCCTTCTTTCACCACACCATGGCAGCACCATTCTAGTGCTATCTGGCTCTGCATCCATGCTGCAAACCCACTCATTTCTGCCATGATGACTGCGAAGAATTAGTGTCAGCAAGTTATGAGACAAAGATATTTATCAAACTCATGGGCGTTTAAGGTATTCTATACTGTTTGTTCAATCTGACTCTCCAGATAAGAATGAAAGGTAGAATAGTGTTTTCAGAGTTGTTCACGTCTGCCTGAGTGTCTTATATTTGGTTACATTGCCATTTGAAAAATAAAAGGTAATTGTGGCAACGAAAATTGTTTTATAACTGTGGGTATTTTCATGCAACTTTTGTGGTTTAAAAAATGGCAGAAGGAACTATTGGCCCCCGGGCATCTTCACTTTATCAAATTTGGCCCTCTTTGCAACAAGTTTGGACAACCCTGCTGTATACTTTAGAGAAGCGAAGTATTTGCATCTCTAAATGCTGTTTGAATTTATGCAGTGCAGCTGACCATGTTCTGTTGTGAACACCACACTCACGTCACAGCCCTCCTGAAAATGTTGAGCAGCTCTCAAATAATCTTTAAAAATACTTAGCACCACTTGTTCACTACCTCTCTATTTGTAGTCCAAAGTGGTTTTAAACCTGTAACAAGTCATAATCAAACCTTTGGTGTGTCTTTAAGATGCTTTATCATCTCTTGGCTTATCCACTGATGTTTTCTGATGTTTGCTGAAGCATTGTCTGACTTGTATTATCTTGTATTACAGTATTATTTTATGTCATTACGCTCTTCCTAATTAGGTTGCCCACACTATTTGTGTCTGAATGTGTACTGGTGTACATGACTCCTGAGCAGTCTTCCAAACTGGTGCACTGGGCAGCGAATACCTTCCACACTGCCATGTTCATCAACTATGAACAGGTATAAAGCAGGCTGTCGTAGAATATGTGTAGCGCTATTATTTCCCCTTGCATTTTTTTTTTCAAACAATATCTTTGAACTTAACAATTAAATCCAATTTTACAGTTAAAACCAATTTTTCACTGAGGGGGTACATTTTAATTGATCTTTGATGAGTAATCATGACAACTCAAGTTTATCTAAATGCCACTGTTGCAAAGAGTCTATGAGCGATATATGTATTTTTTTAAACAGGTGAACATGACAGACCGCTTTGGTCAGATTATGATTGAGAATCTGCAGAGGCGTCAGTGTAATCTGGCTGGAGTGGATGTGTGCCAGACTTTGGATTCTCAGGTAATAACCACTGTCCATCAATTTGTTAGCATTTTATGGGCCTACAAAAACATTGCTCAGCATGCAGCCTGTAAACTAGCAATGTATATTGTTCGCAAATGTATACTTGAAAAATGTGGGATGTTCTTGCAAAAAAAAAAAACCTGCTGTATGTTACTACAGTGCTGGCACTATTGCTACCTGTGCACAACAGGTAGACGAGAATCAGAAAAACGAAATTATTTTCTTTTAAGGTGGATTAGACAGACCTGATTGTTACGATGCATGATATCTGTTTGCAGAAGGAACGCTTCATGTCAACTGGATGGGAGAGTGTGAATGCACTGGACATGATTGCAGTCTATGGCCTGCTTCCTCAGGATGACATTAACAGGTATAGAATAAGAAACAACAAGTATAAAGAAAAACACACTGGCTTTCCAGTTATTCAACTACATTTACTTTGTACAGCTCTGGAAAAGATAAGAGGCCACTGCCATTTATTTTTAAATCAGCATCTCTCTGAGCATGACAACCATTCCATGCCAGTGTCTCTAAAATTCTTACACAAGCACCTCGTTCTGCTTTATGAGGTACTGATTAGGTGATCACCTGAATCAAATCTTATTTAATGAGGAAAAGTATAAAAAACACTGCGGTAATCAACACTTACACTTGCAGTGTGACCAGTTGGATGGCAAAACACTACTAGAAGTGCGTCAAATGTAATTATTGCCATTTTGTTTGAGTGAACAAGAGATTTGTTTTTGAATT
The DNA here is from genome assembly GCA_037974365.1 of Hydrocynus forskahlii. Lineage (NCBI taxonomy): Eukaryota > Metazoa > Chordata > Actinopteri > Characiformes > Alestidae > Hydrocynus > Hydrocynus forskahlii. The sequence goes on along the minus strand of JBBPCX010000114.1, from coordinate 32,568,309 downwards.
ATTCAAGTTCTCTAAACACTGCATTGTTTCTCTTGTTTTGCCATTTCCTTTAAAATTATGCTTTAAAGGACAATATTTTTATTTGGAAATTAGGAGAAATATTATCAGCAATTCTTAAAAATTAAGGCAAAGTTGTTCAGTTCAACATTTTTGCAGTGTTCTTTTTTTTTTAAATTTTTTTATTTTTTATTTATTTATTTTTTTTAAACAGAGCTATATATTCACTCAGTTTGGAGAAACACCCAGTATACACACTGATAAACCACAAGATTAAAACTATTTTCAGGGGAAGTGAATAGCATTGATTATCTTGCTACAGTGGCACCTGTCAAAGGGGTGGGAAATAGGCAGCACAAGAACAATCAGTTCTTGAAACTGATGTGTTGGAAGCAGGAAAAATGAGCAACATTGACAGGGCTAGATGACTGGGTCAAAGCATCTCCAAAACGGCATGTCTGGTGGGGTGTTCTAGTATGCTGCGCTGAATACCTACCAAAAGTGGTTCAAGTAAGAACAACCAGTGAATTAACAGTGGGGTCATGCCCTCCCGAGGCTCACTGCATTTAGGGAGCAAAGGTTATCTCAACTGGTCAGATCCCAAAGAAGAGACACTGAAGCACACATTGCTTGAAAAGTCCATATTGGCTATGATAAAAAGGTATAAGAACACACATTGCATCACAGCAGAGTGCCTATGCTGACCATACACCACCAAAAGCCTCCACAAAGGGTATTTGGGCATTAGAGCTGGACCATGGAACAGTGGAAGAAGGTTGCCTTGTCTAATGAGTCACATTTTCTTTTATCATGTAGATGGACACCTTGGGTCCTGGCATTCATGTAGGTGTTACTTTGACATGTACTACCTACCTAAACATTATCTCAGACTAAGCACGCATCTTCATGGCAACGGTATTCCCTAAGGGCAGTCAATCCTTTCAGCAGGATAATGTGCCCTGTCACATTGCAAACATTGTTCAGGAATGGTTTGAGGAACATGATTTCAAGGTTGGCTGATCAGTGTAGGTGTACTTTGTAGGTACAGTTATTGGCTGTAGCCCATCTGTTGCCCGCCTCTGCCCCATGCATCTACTGGCACTAGAATCAGACTTGGGGGTATAATATATAATC
>JBBPCX010000114.1:32541297-32563916 GCA_037974365.1 Hydrocynus forskahlii | reverse complement strand
AGTTTAGGATTTTGAGTGGAAAAAGATCACTGCCATGTAGACATTAAAAACGTTTTTATTTCTCTACATGCATTTCTAAAACAGTACATTTGAAAAAGTCAGACTGAAAATGCTGTAAAATATTGTAATTGTTTTTCTCACCCACAATGCATTGCAAATTACATTTATAAATCGTAAAATGATGAAACAATAATTTACTGTTTAATTTTGTTGTACAAATTACAGCAATTTGTTACAGTGCATTAAATGTTAAGGTATAAGTGGACCATCCTAGACAGGGAAAGAGAAGCCTTCACAGATGGCTGTGGGCTCACCAGGACCAAGCTCACCATCTCCCAAAGACAGATCAAGGCTTGGACGCTATGGAGCTAGACGCAGACAAATTATAATTCGGTATGTAAAGGACGGAAATCAATTGCTTGACTGTAATCAATTCCTTGACTGTAAAGTATTTAAAGTAATTTTTAAAAAGCAAAAATGCGAAAAATGAATAGCAGATGTCAGAGGTGGATATTCAGCTGTATATTCGCTTACATTGAATTAGGCATGATATTCAGTAACTACTGTAATATTCAGTAAGAGATAGCGAGTAATTAGGGGATTCAATAGTTGAGATGTGAACAAGGCCATTCAGAATATTTGATGTTAAACGTTTAATTGTAGAGAAAGGTAAGGACTCAGATTTCTTTACAATGATGGCGAATAGAATCAGGCTCTACAACACAAATGTAGTCATTTTGCTACCTATGAAAAACCACCGGCAAAGCTACAATTCTTCTGCGTCTTTGTGTGTAATGCTTACAGTGGTATAAGTATGGTAAAGCAAAAAAACCTGTAGTATGTTGCTTTACAGCGCCCTGCATGTAGCTCCCCGCCACGACTGGGTGTAAAGGAGTATGATTTAGACCAAACCCTCTCAAAATTATAGTAAAACAATGTCAGCCTGTTCGTAAGAAAATAATCAAATAACGTTCTGTGATGTGACTTTTGGAGGCATTAAACTCTTCAGACATCTGGTTCCATTCACTACCACTGTGAACAAACCTGACCCGCCAAGTTTCTTAATGAATTAATTTATTTAATTTTGGAAAGTAGCTTGAATTCCAGTTTAGGGCTTTGAATCTGATAGGCTGTCATTTTATCTGGGCGTGTTTACTTAACACCCTAGTGAGGGTCCTACCTCGGGCGTAACCCCATTAGTGCCATGCCACACGGAGGCAGACGTCCTAATTCTTTCACTAAATAAATACTCGTCTAAAATATATATCATCAAACAAAATCATGGTGGAGTGGACAGAGGAAGAGCGAGCCTTAATCCGGGAGGTTTTTAGGAAGCTTAAGTATGAAGACGTAGGTCCTAAATCCCTCTGCAGGTATGTTTGGAAAGAATGGACCGACATTAGGCTGCTGGTGGTCTTTTTGCGTCCGTAACCACATGCTGTATTGTGCCTTGCTGTTTTATACAAGGCTTAAGTTTGCTGCTGCAGTGCTTTTTCTAAAATCCTGATATGCATTATACTGGAGTGCATTCAGAAATACACTACTCTTTTTACGTATTGTTTAGTAGGAAGGGGTTTTGGATGAGAACAGTGTAATGTGCCTGGTTTTCATTCTTCATTGCAGAGCCTTAATTGTGTACCCCTGGACCCAGCGCTACTTTGCTCATTTTGGAAACTTGTATAATGAGGATGCCATCATGGGCAACCCCGAGGTGTCCAGGCACGGTACAGTGGTCCTGCACGGATTGGATGTAGCCTTAAATGACATGGACAACATCAAAAGCAATTACGCAGAGTTGAGCGAGCTGCACTCAGAGAAACTACTTGTGGACCCTGATAATTTCAAGGTGGGACCACCAGCAAGCTAACATGGAGATACACTTAAGTAATAATTTTGTTCATAATATTGTAGTCATATAATAATATTGTAATGTTATTGTTGTAATTAGTAATTATTAGTAGCAATACTGTTGCCTACTGATGAACAGGGTGGCTGATTATTTGTGTGGTAACAGATGGGCTACTGTCTGTAACTGTAAACCTTCAAGATGAATCTTTGTGGTAGGTGATTTATGGTAAAATTGCCTGGTGACTGTGTACTGACAACTGCAGTAATAGTCTTTATATCTCAAAAAAGAACCTGTGTGATTGAATAGCGCCGGGACTAACTGTGATGCCTTGTTGCAGCTGCTGGCAGACTGTATTACAGTGGTGATTGCGACCCAGATGCGTGCCGCCTTCACCCCCTCCATGCAGGCTGTCTGGTACAAGTTCCTCTCAGTGGTGGTCTCAGCTCTGAGCAAACAGTACCACTAAATTTCTTTTGAGAAAGTTCCTGTCTTTTTTACAGAGTCAAAAAATAACATTCAGGCTTCAAGATTTTTTAACCTACATTACACTCCTTACACCCTGTATTGCCAGGCTTCATTTTAGATTCCTTATTTAAGAAGTTATAAACATAGTTCCTTCGCCTTGAAAAGGTAAATGTAGTGTATAGGCATTCAAGATAAATGATTAAATGTTTTGGTCCAATAGTATGCCTGTCAGAGAACATTTACAATGATTATATCATGAAAGACTAAAATATGCCTGAACAGTCCCTTTTTTTCTGAAAGTCCTTTTTTATTGACTGCCCTCTCTTCCTCTATCTGAGTGCATGGTGTTTATGTGTGCTTACATTAGCATTTCACCTGTTTGAGATTTCAATCACACCGAGAACTAGGTTTAAAGTCTGGTGATTTTGCCGGTCGTTCAAGGTGTTTTATCATGTCTACTGAACCCGTCACACACAAATTTGCACTTCACATTTTTCATCCTGGAGTGTCAGTGTTGTGTATGTTAGTTTAAGAAGGGGCTAAAATGGACCGAAACTCTCAAGACACTGGTGTAATCCTTGTTTTAAAAGGACAGGTGCTTTCATTTACGTAAGGGAATGCGTAACGACGTATTAGAACAGAAATTATTCATGAAACTAATTTTTATTGTTATTCTGCTTGCGTGTTGTGTTTTGTACCAGATGTATTTGTACCCTTTATGTATTAACATGTGTGATATTCAGGATGATGAAAAGATGTTTGTGACACTGATCACAATACTGTTACAAAAAAATTATAACTGCCTGCTAAAGAGTGGTGTGACATATTGGATATTTATTATAAAAATGTTTTCAAATGATGTAAATAGTCCAGATTAAATTATTCTAATTTTTATTTTGAGTTCATTTTCCATTGTCTTGGTTCACCATTAGGGCTGGTTTCCATAGTCCATAAAAGGGGTGTCAATGAAGGGCCGGTTTGACAAAAACAACACAAATCATTTAAATGTTTTTATTACAAAAATAATCAACTATTTACAACACATGAATAAGTCACTGACTGAACGGGAGATTGTCTTCTGTTCTTTCAGGGGCATGGGACCCCTGGTTAAAAGTTTGTGTTCCTTTAAGGCTGTTTATCTGAACTTCTCAGAGAGCACAGCGGAGTATGCAGACAGATACTTGTCCGTGGCGGCGTGTGCACGAGGAGAGAAATCTTCCCCCAGATAGCAGGCTAGGGTCACCAGCATACAGTGATTAAAAAGCTGTAGAAAGAGAAGGGTTATTCAGCTAAAAGGTTCTATTTTTGTCCTACCTTGATGAAACCTCTACAGCTAGTGTTTTCTCATAGCTTAGTCCACTAAACTCCTTAATCAAAGCGTAAATATTACCATTAAAGTAAGTTTGAATACTGCCAGTGAAGTAAGGCTGAATTCTAATTAAAAACACAAAACCTGCTATAAAATACTGTGCCAAATCTAAAATGAAAGGAAATATTTGGGAAACAGACTAAATGACCAGAATAGCTTAGGGTTATGATCCATGCAGTTAGTAAGTTATTGTAAAATGAACCTTAAAGTTGGTCGGATGTATTCGGAGTTGGTAGGCGTGAAATCTGCTGAGATAGCTGAGGTTGGAAGTGAACTGGGCAGTGCCGATGTGCCTGGTGCCTTCAGCTATGGCCTCCACTATCCTCTTCCCAATGGAGCGCAAATGCTCAGAGCGCGCGCTGAGGTCCAGATGAGCGAAATATGTCTTAGTCTTAGGGAATGTAGTAAACATCCTGGGGAACAAAAACGAAAGAGAGAGACCCCGACCCCATAAATTCAATCATTCTAAAAAACATGTTTTTTTATCATTTTTGTTTTAAATGTATGACTACTTCACACATACATTTCATGTTTTACAATATAAAGTGCGATTCCAATTAAGGTTGACTTTTGCATTTGTAAGTTTAAAAAAAATTGCTTTATCTGCTTTTATCAACACTAAATTAAGTGAATGTGTATTGCCTGGCCTAATAGCCTGGCGTCACACCATATGACAACATTCTGATGTCCCAGCCCTCATACAAACATGGAACGCTTGAAGCTTGTTTAAACCTCATCAGTGTGGCACTCGGACTTTAGCCTTGTCCCTGTTCTTATGTATTCACTGAAAATAACAGATTCGTAATTAAATGTTTACTTTAAGGCCTGTAAGGTGGTTGCGCACAAATAAAATGTTTTCCGCAGTTTATGCCACAGCAATAAACTGAAGGACAGCGATTTTGTTGATAAAACATATTTTATTCATGTTCAATAGACTAAAACATTGAAATCATGCACACTGGAACCTGTTGATTTCAGCGCACACCTGATTCCTCTGCTCTACATATACTTTAGGAGCATATTTAGGATATATGGCCATTTACAATGTGTACTGATGGCAGAGAAGTGGAGCAGGTGCGGCTGCCGGAACGTGTTTTTTATTCTGTTTTTATGGAAATATAGTCTTTCTGAACAAATTATGCAACACAAGTCTTTAAACGGTGGCAATAAACACAAAAAAACAACAATTTTAATCATCATCATCATCATTATCACCATGTTGTTAGGGTGGTAAGTAGCCTAGTGGGTAAAAAGCTTGCCTGTGAACCCGATGATCACATTTTCTACTGCTGTGTCCTTAAGCATTTAACCCTCAGTTGCTCCAGGGGGACTGCCCCTGTAACTAAGGATTGTAAGTCGCTCTGGATAAGAGCGTCAGCCTAATGCCCCCTTTACGATGATTATGTTCAAAATTACAATTTAATAAATCAGCTGGGACGCAACATCTCAGTTAACTTCAATAACTGTCAGAACTGACGCACTAACCGTTATGACCAGCAAAACGAGGCCCGAATGCTATAGAGAGAACCGACCTATGATTTATATAGAACACTGCTGTTGAAATTATAATAAACTTCCTAGGCTGAGAGAGAGAGAGAGTGTGTGTGAACAGGCACAGTGAGTGAGAACAGGAAAAAGGAAAAAAAAAGTTTCCTCTGTTTGCCTCAAAGTTGATAGTTATTTATTTGTTTGTTGGATGTCTCCATATTAAATGACAGACACAGACATTTTAGAGATTATTCTTAGGAAGCACAGCATAGCTAATAATGCGTCCATCAGCGCAAACACAACAGTGCTGCTTTTCTCGGAGTGTGTGAAAGCCTGGCCCACCTCAGAAGGGCTTCAGCGCCGATGTCTTCAGCCGCCGGAGTCAGTCTGTCCCACAGCTCGATCAGCAGCTCTCTTTCGCGCTCGGACAGCATTATGGCATCCTGTCAACCCACACCTTTCAGACTGACCAATCTGAAGAAGACGAGGGTGCAGAAAAACTCAATGACAAACGAACGAAACTGCCCGGTGTCTTATTTCACCATGCTGACCGCAGCTCGGGCGAAACTGAACAGCGGCGGGTGTGTGATAGGCGTGCGCGGCTCTCACTGTGAGGGGCACGCTTCCACTGCGGCGTGGGGCTTCAGCACGCGTCAGAACTGCGTCATTCACAAACAGTCAGCGTTCACACACTACCCTGACACTGACCCCACCTTAAACTCATACAGATAGAGAGGGGTAAGAGAAGGGTAAAAGAAAGAGAATACAAAGGGAGTGGTAAGAGAATGGTAAAAGAAAGAGGGCGAGAGAAAGATAGGAGTAAGAGATGGGAAAAAGAAAGAGAATACAAAGGGAGTGGTAAGAGAAGGGTAAAAGAGAGAGGGTGAGAGAAAGAGAGGAGTAAGAGAAGAGTAAAAGAAAGTGGGGTAGGAGAAAGACAGGGGTAATAGAAACAGGAGAAAAAGAAAGAAAAAAATCTACCCGACTGACTCTTTTGTTAGTTATCTCAATACAGACTCTCTTTTCTTTCCCTTCGGGTTGACCAGAGTAGGATGGGTTCCCCTTTTGAGTCTTGATTCCTCCTGAGGTTTCTTCCTCCAGTTCAGTGGTTTTCTCCTCACCTCTGTCGCCTTTGGCTTGCTCACTAGGGGCTTGGACCTAGACTCCATAAAGCTGCTTTGTGACAACTTAGTTGCAAAAAGCGTTATTCAAATGAAATTGAATTTAATTATGAGACCGAAAGGAGCTAGAGAAAGTCAGTAGAAATAAAAAGAAAAGACTAAAATAAAGATGGGGTAAGAGAAAGAGAGGGGTTGAAGATTAAAGCACACCTAAGCAGACAGTTCAGAGTCAATGGCAATGAAGACGGATGATTAAACGGCCTATTTAACTGAAACCCAGAGGACAAATAAATCACATGTCAAGCAGTACAAATAGAACACAACTTCTTTATTATATTTATCAACAGTACTGCAGCAGCTCTGAGTAGATGCAGGATTTAAAAGGAACTATGAGTTTTTGGGTATATAGTTTGGATTGCGTTAGGGCTAAGATTTGGACAACCTTCAGATATGTATTTGTCCTACTGGCATTCATGCTTTTATAGATTAATCATTTGTTTTATTTCAGGAGATAAATGAAAGCAGATTTAATCAGTTCAACATTTAATTACATTGTGTCTGGATGTACACAATACAAGACAAAGCCCAGATGATTCAGATCAACAGTTTCCAGGTCAAAAAGAGCGTTTCTTATGTTCTCCTGAAGAACGACAAAAGAACATAACTGGGTGTTTCCACAAGACTGATCTAGTAAGGAAGTTGTTTGAAGAAGAAATATATTGGATTGCCAGCCCAGTCACCATATTTGAAAGTTGGGAAACCTGGGTAAGAAAAAATCCATCTCTATGGACATTTTGTAAATTGTGAATAATAAATGTAATTATTTATTTTTAATTTTTTGGTAAACCTGGCATAAGGGGGTTTTAAAGTCTAGAGCATAACCTACAAAACGTTATCATCTGTTTCTTTTGTTTGCATTCATATTTAATGTGGTTGAAGTCTCAATATTAAAACCACTGACATATGAATGAATAACATTGATTATCTTTTTACAATTGCACCTGTGTGGGGATGGGATGTATTAGGCAGCAAATGAACAATCCGCCCAAGTTGATGTGTTGGAAGCAGGAAAAATGGGCCAACATAAGAATCTGTGTGACTTTTACAAGGACTTATTGTGATGGTCAGATGACTGGGTCAGAGCATCTTCAAAATAGCAGGTCTTGAGGCTTGTCCCCGGTGGTTAGTATCTATCAAAAGTAGTCCAAGAAAGGACAACTGGCAACAGGGTGATGCACAACTAAGGATCACGGATGCACATGGGGAGTGAAGTTTATTCTCTCTAGGGAAAAGATGTCACCAGGATCCACTATGGGAAGAAGGCAAGCTGGCAGAGGCAGTGTGACACTCTGGACAATGTTCTGCTGGGAAACACCTCAGTCTGATGGAGTATCTGTGGGAAGTGCTGGACATGAAACACAACATTAGTTTAAGAATGAGCTAAAATGGACAGAAACTCTCAAGAGACTGGTGTAATCCTTATTTTAAAAGGAGAGATGCTTTCATTTAGGTAATGCGTAACCAACTATTAGAACAGAAATGATTCATGAAATTAATTTTTACTGTTCTGATTGCATGTCATGATTTGTACCAGATGTACTTGTACCCTTTATGTATTAACATGTGTGATATTATTCAGGATGATGAGAAGATGTTTGTGATACTGATCACAATAATGAGTTACACAAAAATTATAACTGCCTGCTGATGAGTAGTGTGACATGTTGGATATTTATTATTATCTGTTAGATATTCATTATTACCTGATTTATCCATTTTATTAAGTGCAGTTAAAGGCAGGGTCTTCTTAGTGAGATCATGGCTGTGGCTTTCTGCGAATAGGCGGGATCACAGACATTCTGCACCCTGCAGGCTGATAAAGCTTGTGGGCCACCCCTATCAGTAGCTCAAGCTGGGGGTGGGGAGCTGGGAGTGGATGAGGAGCTCAATAATCACTCCTAAAGCAGTCCTCCTGTTGCTTTCATTCAATGACTCAGCACATAGAAGGGACCCTCAGGAAGGGTCACATAATGGCACTGCTATAAAATAATAGATGCTCTGCTATAGAGTGCTCTAAAACTGTGCCATAGCTCACTGTGCATATTTGACTGTGCATTTGCATGTGGTCTGTACTTTCTGACAGCTTCCAAATTAATTAATGTTGACAAATGCATTCCTGGGCTGTATGGGTATTAGAAGTCATTTTCAGTTTTTCATGTGTGATAAATTAGTAAATCTGAAGCCTATATTAAGCAACTGACTTTCTCAAAACTGCAGTTTTTGTACTAGAAAGTAGGGCTGCACATTATGCTGGTTGTTAAGTGTTTACATAATATTAGCCCTCACAATGTTTACCTCACAGAAGTGTGCAATAGGTCACTGAATGTCTAACAAATCCCTTACCAGTTTTTTGTGAGCTGTGAGCATCCTGACCAAACTCAGTCGGTTGGAGTTTGGTTAAGACATTGGCCTGATCCAACAAAAATGTATAATTTCACACTAAAACAATGCAGACCATGCAGAAAATATTAATTTATTTTGAATGTATTAATACTGCTATTGCAGAACAATTACAATATGCTATTTTGACAGTATTGTGGTTCCCCGAGTAGAGTATTGAACCACTGCTTTGAAGGACGATTGATCAAACAGTTAATCTGTAAATTAAGTAATTCAAATTGTTTGATGTAATGATTCCTTAAGTCACAGATCCCCCCTTCTAGTCACACCCGGAAGACTTGCAGTATGTGGCGGTCTAGGTATATCCGGATGTTTCCAATGAAAGGCTAATGATGGATCCAGTATATCACCCAACATTGCTCCTCTCAGACCATATTCCACCCAATCAACCAAATACTGGAGTCTGTCACAGCATCTCCAGGAGTTCGGAACGGCCTTTACACAGTAGGCTGGCATCCAGTCAATGACCATAATAGGAGACGGCTTTTCAAGATGTACACCCTCCTGCGTAGAAGAACAAAGAAGGTGTAAACATGGATACATGAAATACTAGGTGTATGTGATAACTGGGAGGACCAATGTATTTCAGATTGAATTTCCTGCCGGGAAATTCTGGCCTCGGTGTCCTCAGAATTGGTATTACAGCAGAACTTCAACTGGAAATGGAGACAGGTCAGTGGAGGAATGATATAAAGAGTTGTGTGCAAATTCTACCCAATAGAAATGTCACATGCAGCCAATTTCAGTCTTTCAGCCTGGCCATTTGCTTGGGGGTGATATCCTGAAGACAAATCCAGGGGGCAGCCAAGCGTCCACTCCTATGAAGTTAATTGCATGCCTTAATTGGACGCAATCTCTGAGGGAGTCCAAAAAGTTAAAAACATGATTTACCTAAGAGTTTAGCCATTTCCAAGGTTAGAGTTTTTTAAAGGAATGAGGCCAAATGTGGGTTAGGGACAGGGAGGGGTGTTTCATTGTCCTCTTTCTAGATGTAGATGCATGAAAGGGCACCAGCCTTGTTCTTTTTAGATCCTGGTTAATAGCGTGAAGTAAAATTTTACTTCACAAAAAAACAGAGACCACTCGGTCTGCCTTGGTCTTTTTGCATCCTTCAAATATTACTAGAATTTTTGGTGGCTGCATAGAATTCCCTTTTCATTAAGGTCGTAGCCTAGACACTTCACGGAAGAATTTCATATTTCTCTGTTTATGTTCTAAATAAATTTAAATTTAAATATAAGCGATCTAGACCATTACACAACTTCCTAAAACCTCTGATATGACCTCATTTACAAAGGCATGCACTCCATAGTGTTGATTTAAACAGTCTTCCATTAATTTAGTTATTGGCACTACAGTGGTCAAGTGTAGTGAAAATGGCACTTCCTCAGATCTTCTGTTTATTTGAGGGTATGAGAGGCAGGGGAAAATTACTTTTAACAATGATAAATTGTTTTGTGAATGATAATCTATACATGGTTGAAGCCATTTTCTTGATAAAGAAAAATCAAGTGCTTCTTTTTCTGGAAGAAAGAGAGAACAGACACGCCCCTTGGGTAATGGTACTCCTGGTAAAAGACAGATAGCAAACATGCTTGTTCTGTGAGGGGAAGAAGTTTTGAAGGTCTTCTTGAAGGTCTGCATACTCTGAGGGACTGTCTACTTGGTGTAGATTACAGCTTTCAAGAGATGTGGCAAGAACAGGAACAGAGACGTGGCAAGACAACACATTCTTTTCCCCATTTCTGTGTTTGTCCTGTGGCCCAATAACAAACAAGGGTGATCTAATATGAGTGGGGTGTTAGGAAAGTGTGTGACTAATCATTCAATATTTTCTTCAGGAAATCATTCAAGACGCTTTATGAGTGGCAAAATTAATTTATCTATGATCCCTTTCCCAATCCGATTTCTTAAGGAGGGGGTTTATTTTCGACAAGGAATTCTAAATATTTTGAAGAGTGTTCCATCCATAAATTTTCTTGCTGAATCAGAGTCTAGGTGGGCAGAAAGGAAGACATTGTGAGGTCTAGCCTTGGACAAGCACTGACGCTTCCAGAGTATCCTCTCCAGACAACCACCCCAGAGTTTCACACAGGCCCGTAACAAGATGATCAGATCACCTGAATACTAGGCCTAGGAGTACATTTAGACCTAAGAGACATTCTCTCAGTGCGAAGTACACTAAGCCCTGCCTATTTACCAAGCGGTTTCCTGTTTTCTTGCATGTATTGCTTTCTCGTGTTCCTCTGACCTTTCTGGATATCTGGATTGCTCTTTTGCCTTGAGGACTTGTTTTTGACTGCTTCGGAAAGGATTTACTGGTTTTAGACTTTTGCTACATTTTTTGGACATTGCCTCTTGCCTGGTTTTGGGGCTTTGATGTTCAGGTGTACCACAATAAAATCAGAGCTGATAGACCACTCTCCTTGTTCATTCTTCCTGACTTAGCCATTTATTATTAATATGCATTGGTTCCTCGTGATCAGGCGAAACTGAAATTTTGCATATTACATATGACTGACTTTTACCTTTGCACTGTAGCTTAAGCAACCAAATCTGATAGTTTATTCTTGAGTTAGGTATGCATCACAGTATGCCAGTTTGTTCTTTAATTCTGTGTTTAGGTCTGAAAAAGACATGGTTCTTAGTGTAGGTTCATTAAATCGGCTTGCTGCATCAAGAGTAAGGAACTATAGAGTGAATTCCACAGCAGTTTGATTTCCTTGATGCAGTTGAGCTACCCTCTCTCCAGCTCCTTTTTGAAATATGGGATGATCAAACACTTCATTACAGTGAGACAGGATGTGGTCTAATGACCTTAAACCAATGTTGCTTTGATTCCAAACTGCACTTCAGTGCCTTTCCTAAGGTGACATAAATGTGACCTTAGCGAATGTCACATGTATAAAATGTTCTTTTCTTGAATGACGTGCTGTAGTAAACAGAACCAGACATGCAACGAGTCAAATGCATCTAAAAGCTGCATCACAAATACTGTGACATGAATACACTACCTGAAGCCTCAAAGACTGTTTTATTATAGTTTTGAGGAGGGTTTGGCCTACAATGTGTTTAAAGATCCATTCACAGTGAAGGCATACAAGGGAAAAGGTTGTTTTTCAGATTCCCTGCTATTTTACCATCATTATTACATGTAAAAACCTAGACAACACATGTAGTTTACTGATCAGTTTAGTTTAAAAATAAAAAGCTATATGTGTGCTGTAGACATCTGTGTCATCTGGCTCTGATGACCACCACTGTAAAAAAAAGAGCTGGCAAGCTTATTTTCAAAGAACCATTTCAGTTCAAACAACTCTGAAAGGCATTGTGAAAACAACTCACATAAAATTGCCTTTAATTAAATTTATATCAATTACTTTCTAAAACTATACATCCAAACAAAGAACCACTGGGGAACTGTTATTTCTAAGAGAGTTCCTCTAGCGTTTGTTGAGCTGGGTAAACAACAATGAACAATCTGTCATTTTGTCTGGCCTCTATCCAAAGAGAATGACAGAAAGAGCCTGTGGACAAAGAGCCTGTGGACTAAGAGTTGGGTGGATTACAACCCCCTGAGGGGTGTTATGGGGGCTGAACAGCGCTACCTGCTGCACAGTTTTCAGTGACAGCTTGTTATCTCTTTTAGAGGATGTGTTCATCCAGTTCGGAAACGTGTGACACCTTCTGGACTGAGAGAAAGAATTACTTGCTGTCTGTCAATCGTTTTGCCAGCTTATGTATGAAAACCGGTTAGTGTAATGATGCTGCATAATTACAGAATAAATTGCAACTGCAATGACAATTGACACCCAAAACATGTTTAAAACTATTTATTTGGACAGTGTACTTCTGTTTGTCTATAAAACACCATGCAACACGACTGATTTTTGTTCTAGAAATGTTGGCTATAATAAGACATCATGTGGATGCCGGACATGTGCACCAGAACCATTATAGCAGCACTTTTCAAAATTATTTGTATCATATCCACCCACTTTTTGTTTCCCGGACAAAAGCCAAGACGTGCGTGCACCCCTCTAACCCCACTCCCACCCACCCCTGGCGAGACATAGACCGATGCGTCCCCTCCACATTAATAATGCTTCCGGCACCCTGATACCAGATAGAATTCCACCTCCAGCTCCTTATTCAATTTACTCAAGGATTGGCTGAAGCAGGTCCTAGAGGGCAACTGTAATGCTGGATTCTCTTTGCTCATGGAGAGGTCTGGAAACAGCTTGTTTATATTTATTCTAAAATGCTGTTTTGACTTTCCATATACATTTTTCCAGACATGGCACTACACAGAATAGGCAACTGCAGTTCTGCCTGCAAAGGCTATTTACTCTGCTGCTGAAAGCATGCTGAGAGGACCATCACAGGAAAGTCCATCCAGAGAAAACCTTAAATCAGAGGAAAAAAAGAAAAGCATTCAGTGTTTACTGCAAAACACTGCTGATGAGGTTGACAGAAACAATAAAGACAAAAAGGCAAAAACAGTTTGGTATCCGACAATTTGCTCAGTATCTGTACTGTGACCTGAAGATGACCTGAACTGTCCTAAACAGTTCCCGGCCAACGCGGTATCTCGTTGGGCAGCTGGTAGCGTAGTGGTTAAGGCGTTCGCCTTGCGATCAGGAAGTCATGGGTTCAATTCATAAGACTGCCAAGCACCTCTGAGGTACCCTGCGCAAGGTACCGTCCCCACACACTGCTCCCTGTGCTCCTGGCTGCCTGCTGCTTCACTTGGTGAATGGGTTAAATGCAGAGAAAGAATTTCGTGCTGTTCACACTATGTGGTGTGTTCACATGTGACAGACTGGTCACTTTCACATTCAACAGCTAAAATATCCTTTAAAAGAAACACAGTTAAACCTGCTTTAAATATTAAATAAATCTCTGATTAAATTAATCTCACGTCATTAATGACGTACTATATACAGTAAACCGCCACTTTAACACGGATGACCAGCCTCAGTTTCAGTCCAACACAGACTTTTACTGAAACCCCTGCACTAACGTGAAACTGCAGATATCCTCCGCATTCTTTTTACTTTTGTGACGTCCGGGCCTCGTCCACCACGCCCCCTCATCCTTGTGATGGGTTGCTGAGCACAGTGCCCAAACACAAGGACGAGGGTGGCGTGGAATGAATTCAGTACCGTATTTACCCTGGTTATGCCAAAGAAAATGACCGCGCATACCAAAGAAAACGCCTGATATTTACAATCAAGCAATGCAATAATTAATTCAAAAGTAGTGCATTGCGCTCTCTTATTTTTAAAGTACTGCTATACGAACAAAAGTGCAATAACATTTGGTTTGCAAACACTTTAAACAAATAAGGAGCTTTTTAACAGCAGTTTTCCCTTTAACTGTTCGTTATCGAAAAACTATAACAAACAGTTGAATGTGCGTGCCTACGCAACACACATTCTCAGTGGAGCCACAAATCAGTGGTACTATGGCTTCCCTTTTGTATACTCGCATTAATGACGCTGTCTTTATCAAAGACACTGCAGTTAACTGTAACAATAAAATGGAGAGAATGGCCAAGCTATTGCAACTACCATGGATGCTCTTGCGTTATTGGTAGATAGTGCAAATGGAAGAATTAGAAGAGAGTGCGTATTTAGGGATCATACTGATTTCCTGGCTCATGATGATGACTGGCTTCTAAGTCGATTTAGATTCCCAAGAACTATCCTCTTGGCGCTGTGTGCTGAACTGGGGCAGCTTTACAAAGGCAGACTTTAAGGAATGGCGCCATAACTGTCCCGTTACAAGTTCTATCCACCCTCAGGTTTTTAGCCAGAGGAGCTTTTCAGTGTGAACCCACGGACCTATCGGTATTTCTCAGTCATCAAGGAGTTGAGACAAGCCTGCTGTATGGGATGGTCATCCAGACATGAACAATTTCTTTACACTGTGGTTGAACAGGCAAACATTAAAGCGCAATTCGCAGCTATGTCTGGTTTTCCAAATGTAATCGGAGCGATCGACTGCACACACATTGCTATAAAGGCACCTTCAGGGAAGGAATTTGCTTATGTTAATAGAAAGCATTTTCATTCTATTAATGTGCAAATTATTTGTGATGCATCTCAATAATGTGGCGACCCATGATTTGTTTATTCTCAGAAATAGTAGTGTTGGAAACAAACTTGGGGACACATTGGGGATAGGCTGGAGCCAATCCCCAGCGAAACCCCTTAATCTTAAACATAAGGCATTAATTCAGGAGGTTCTAAATCTTCAGATGGGTATGTTTTTGTAAATATGGATTTTGTTAATATTAAGACTGAGCAAAAGGTTGTATGTGCAAAGTTATATGCTTGGTATTTGGCATTTATATTTGGTTTTGCCATTCACCTGTAGCTCACAGACATGAGAGAGTTTCTATTTGTACTTTAGTGACCCTGCTGTTTTGTCACTGACATGGGCAAAACTTGTTCAACCATAGGTACAGGTCTTTCTTATTCAAAAAGTAATTGATGGCTCAAATAAATAAACAGTAAAAATGTCTTGTTTTGTAAATGTATTTCATTTTTAAATAGAGATTGGGGTTAGTCATCTTTTTTCTTGAAAATTTAAGCATTTATTATAAACTAAAATAACATATGAATTTAACTTTATGAAAATATGTTTAATTAAGTTTAATTAATAAATATATCTTACACAATAAAAGTATGTTAATTTTACACATTTGTTTTATGCTAGAACTCCTTAAATGAATTAAATAGAAATAGGTGTCATAAAAAAATAATTAAATCTGACAAATTATTTTTCGGAGTGTAAGTGTCACGTCTCGTTCCCTTCCAGATGCACCAAGAGCAAGCACACAGGTACCTGGGAGAGTTAAAGTGCTCCATGTCTTTATTCTTTTCACCTTCGACCCAATACAGGCATGAGAGCCTGAACAACAGAGATACTCAAAGAACAAACAAGAGACTACTGTGTTGGTTGACCGACACCTGCAAACAGAACTAAATCCCTTAAATACTAACTCACAAAACCCCACCACCAATAACAAAACACAAACACCTAAGACTAATGACCCCCAGCTGTGACTAATAACCCCACCAAATATCAATTTAAACAAGGGTGGCCTCTAGTGGTCACCCACCGTCACAAACCCCAGACCTGACAGTAAATCTGAAAGGCAAATCTGAAAAAGGGGGAAATTCAGTAGTTTTACCCCTTAATCAGCCGTAATCTGTGCACTTGGAAATTAAGATCAAAATTAAGGTAATTGTAAGTGGTAAAATGAAGGGATTTGATTTCGTAGTGTGGAGTGCTGCTCTATAGTCCACTGACCTGGGAATGGGACAGCGTTACAACTTCGTTTAAATGTAATAGAAAGAATGTAAAAACAGGTAATCAAACGCTGCATATATTAAACAAATTCTTTTAATGTGTATCTAACGACACATAGCACAGCATTTATATTTTTTCGTTCATTGGCAATATCTCTTACTGCATGGACTAGGCCTACTGCATTTTACAGCACAGCTTCTGTCAGCACACTGCCAGATGGTCGCCCCAATTGTGCGCAGCCAGCGCCCAAAGTTGTGCATGGTACAGCAGCGCCATCACCGCCAGGAGTTTCATCCACAGCACGGAGGTCACTTCTTGTACCCTTGTCTGAAACAGAATAAACATAAGTAATGCCGCATCTGCTGCCTGCTTGTTCATCTTAACCATGCAAATAAGACAACAAGTACAGTACGAAAAAAAACTCACCCGCTAATGTAGGAGTCCCCCTCACCAGCTGGCAACAATTGTCCCCAACAATTGCAGCATCTCGCTGCTCAAAAGGTGTGAGCCCTGGAGGGGCACTAGTGAGTCATGAGCGAGTGAAGGTGTCCCTCAGGATAGCGCGTTAAAATTACTTTAAAAAAATCTATTAATAACTCAAAACTACGTCAGACCCGCGAGGGATGTAGGACTGGAAGCCTCTGGAAAAAGACAAATGCGAGCAGTCGAATAAAGCGCTACTAACCGCTATAACTAGCTTGCGTTTAGAGATAAATTCTATCAAGTCTGAAGGGTCCCACCCGGAGGGTCCCACCCCAAGCTGTTACTTTGTCGCTCTAAATACTGAGAGCCAGATAATAACATTCTCTACTTTTCATTGACATGCCTGCTCAGAATAATGTAAGCTTACAAAGCGGTAGAATTGTAACCTTTGTTAGATGGAATGTGCGATGTTTAAACAATCCACTTAAAAGGGGGAAAGTTCTTTCTCATCTTAAAACATTGGGACTGGATATCGTGTTCTTGCAGGAAACTCATCTGAAAGATAAATCTCATATACGATTAAAATGTAGGTGGATTGAGAATGTATACCATTCTACTTTCCCCGCTAAAGCGAGAGGTACAGCTATTATGATAAAGAAGGGTATTCCATTTGTACATAAAAGTACATTATCAGACAGAAATGGACGCTATTTGATTGTGGTCAGGGAGTTGTTTTCTATACCTCCCACTCTACTGAATATATACGCCCCAAATGTGGACAGCCCATCTTTCTTTAAAAAAGTGATGAAACTTATACCAGACATGTCCCAAACAAACCTTATCATTGGTGGGGATTTTAACTGTGTGCTGGACCCCTACCTTGACAGATCTTCTTTTAACTAAGCAGGCTAGGAACAACTCCAGTGCATTTCTTAACACCCTTATTGATAATTCGAATGTGTCCAATGTTTGGAGAAATTGCAAACCCTACTGGTAGGGATTACTCCTTCTTTTCAACTAGGCATAATTCATATAGTAGAATTGACTGCTTTCTTTTGGATGCCAAACTAATGCTATATGTCATTGACACAAAATACCATAATATTGTCATCTCTGATCACTCCAGTGTCACATGCACCCTAAACATCCAAAATGCAACTAGACCGCAGCACAAGTGGAGACTTAACCCTCTGCTGTTAGGTGAGAAGTATTTTCATGACTATTTGGAAACACAAATCTCTCTGTATTTTGACGTAAACAACAACTCAGAAACTAAGCCTGCTACACTTTGGGAGGCCTTTAAGGCCTATTTAAGGGTTGCTATTATCTCTTTTGAATCAGCAAGAAGGAAGAGATACCGGGCTAAGCTCCTTGACTTGGATAAACAAATTAAAGATTTGGACACAGAGAACGCCCAAACGCCATCCACTATGCTACATAAGAAAATACTGTCTTTAAAATACGAATATAATAATTTACTCTCAGCAAAAATCAGTAAATACTTTGAGTTTGGTGATAAACCACATAAAATACTAGCAAGACAACTTAGGAAACAAGAACAAGACCGTACAATTCATAACATTAAAAGTAATGTAAGTGAATCTTTAACGAACCCCAGAGACATTAACAATCAATTTTTCCAATTTTATCAAAGTTTATATGCCACACATAATATAGATTGAGACTCAGTGAAAAGTTAATTGATAAATACACCTTTCCAAACCTAGGGGAGGATGCACGGTTAAACTCAGAAATAACAATAGAAGAAATCAAGAGGGCAATTGGATCAAAGTAAAAACAATAAGGCTCCTGGACCAGATGGCATCCCCAGCGAATTTGATTAAAAAATTAGCGAGATTTTGTGCCCATACCTGTATAAAACATTTACTCAAGCTCTAGCTGATAAAGTCCTCCCTCCCACCCTTACAGAGGCAATTATAACTGTCATTTATAAAAAAGGTAGGAATGCTGAGAATGTTGGTTCTTATCGTCCCATCTCCTTGCTAAATCTGGATGGGAAACTATTCTCTAAAATACTTGCCAATAGATTAAGCCCCCTTTTAACACAGTTAGTACACCTGGATCAGACTGGATTTATACCCCAGAGAAATTCATCTTTTAATCTCAGGCGACTATTTAATATTATTTACTCCACTGCCAGACCTAAAGAAGAATTAGCAGTTTTGGCATTCGACGCTGAAAAGGCATTTGACCAGATTGAATGGCCCTATTTATTCGAAATATTGGAAAGATTTAAATTGGGTAAGAACTATATTGCTTTATGTCAGTCCTCATGCTCGCATTCTTACCAACCAGATCCTGTCACCATGCTTTGGCTTATATAGAGGGACGAAACAGGGATGCCCCCTCTCTTCACTGATATTTGCCTTGGCAATAGAGGCCCTTGCTGAAAGCATACGTAAAGATCCAACTATTTTTGGTTATAATACTGATACAACTACTAATAAAATCTCACTCTACGCGGATGATGTGTTATTATATATCACTCAGCCAGGAAAGACTATTCCCGCCATATTAGACAAAATTAAGTTATTTGGGTCCTTCTCTGGATATAAAAACTTCAATAAAAAGTTGAATAAAAGTGAACTAATGCCTATACATGTGAGTAACCCAGCTTGGTTGCAAAACCTTCCATTCAGTATAGCTTATAAGAAGTTCACTTATCTGGGTATTGAGGTTGCAAAATGCTAGTCCTCTCTACTAAAATCTAACTTCTCTCCCTTAATATCTGAACTTCAGTCAAGTTTGCAGTTCTGGACCATGCTCCCTATATCACTCACTGGTAGAGTTAATGCTATAAAGATGACAATTTTGCCTAAGTGGTTGTACTTATTTCAAAATCTCCCTGTGTTCCTTCCTAAATCATTTTTTAAAAACCAGAATTCACTCATCTTACCTTTTTTATGGGGCAATAAAACACATAGAATTGCTAGGAAACATCTTTGCAAGTCTAAAATAGATGGAGGGTTAGCGCTTCCGGATTTCTTGTTCTATTACTGGGCTTTGCATATAAAATTCATGACACACTAGTTAGCGGACAACGGCAATCCCCTCACATGCTTACAACTGGAGCAGGAAGCTAGTCAGCCTTACTGTATTGGAGCTATACTGCTGTCTCCCCTGCCCATTGATAAGTCTATGTATGACGGCAATGTGGTGATACACCGCACCATACATATTCTTAAGCAGATTAAACTACACTTTAATTTGAAGTTTTTATCCTCTATGACGCCCACTGTAGGCAATCCATCTTTTAAACCATCTATCCTAGATAATACATTTAGACTTTGGAAACAGGTAGGACTTTGCACAATCAGTAATTTATACTGTGAGCGTGTCTTTTCCTCTTTCAAACAGTTGCAAGAGATATACATGCTACCAGGGAGTGACTTTTTCAGATACCTGTAGATAAGAGACTATGTCAGGAAATACGTACAGGGTTTTGAGAGTCTTAACATTTCCTGTCTTGATAAATATCTCCAACTTTCACCTCGTAGTGAGAAATTTATTTCTTGCACCTATCAGCATCTAATATCAATGAGCCCTGTGAACTCGTCCTCTATCAAATCTAAATGGGAATTTAGATTTGAAATGGGAAGAATTAGGTATCACAATCACAGACATTCAATGGGAAGAAGGTTTGCAGAATATCCATAAATGCACCTACAATGCAAGACACTGCTTGATTCAGTTTAAAGCTTTACACCGTCTACACTTTTCAAGAGAAACGTTAAATAAAATATACCCTGAGGTCTGTGAGAAATGCTCCCTAGCTGAAGATTCGTTTTTGTCTCAAGAAGATTCGTTTTGTTTTCTGTCTCAAGGTTATAAATATTGGGCGGACATCTTTCATTTATTGTCTCAAATTCTTCGTGTGCAGCTGAACCCTGATCCACTAACAATTATTCTGGGCATCTTTGATGATGTTGTGGGAATAGACAGTGCAAAGCGATGTTTTATCTCCTATTGTGTTATCATTTTGAAGAGACTTATTCTCACTCATTGGAAGAAGAGAGATGCACCTCCCTTAAAGCTCTGGCTTAATGACCTTGCAAACACATCACATCTGGAACGAATACGATTTACTCTTTGTGACAGACTCTCCTCTTTCAGTAAAATTTGGGCACCTCTCTCTACATTTCTGCAGCTATAACCAGCAGTTATAGTTTTTTGGCTTCTATGACGAACTAGCTGAACAGCTGGGACTGGGACTGGGGTTGTGGGTGTGTGGGACGCTGAAACGCGATTTCAACCCCCCCACTTCTGTCAGATTAAAACCTTGTTTTATGCTGAAACAAAGCGAAATGCACACATAAGACCAAATTCAGGATATTTGAGGACATCTGAAGACATTTGATGGGGATATTTGGCCAGCAAATAAGAATTTCCAGGAAAAGTCCAGAGAAGCGCTCGGGCCAGAGAGACGCGCATGGAGAATCGCTCGTGTTTATCTTCGAAAAAGTAAGTGTTTGGATTTTATGACACTTCGTTAAAAGTGTCTTTTTGCTGGCTGGGTTGTGGTAAAACTGCTTTGGAGTTGTTTTGGAGTTGTTTTATTGTGTTTTGAGCGAGTTTTGTCGAGTTTTTCTGGCTCTGTTTAGCTGTGTATTGATTCGAACTGGTCTGACTGGGCGTATGAGCGGAGTCAACTCTTTCAGACTGGCGGGGAGTTTGAACTGAAGCTTTTTGAATGGGATGAATGTGAGAGCAGCGGCGTTATAGCGGTTTATTGATTTATAATTCTGTGATAAAAATAAAGATTTCTCCAAACAAAATGATGTCTCTGCTTGCACGAAATGGTACTGCTTGCACTAAAAACCTTATAAAAATTCATTGTTTATTCTTTTGAGCTCAAATTTTGAACATAAGTTGATCAGACCTGTGGCTATGGGTTTTCAGTGTCAGAATAAAAATTCTTCTGACAGGGATGATAAGGATTGCTGAATGCAAAGAAGTTTGACACAAGCATATATAAAATCCAGTATTCCATCCTGTGTTGCTGTTTGAAAATAAGTTTACTTATTTTACTTCTCTGGCACATGAAACTTAGCTTAGTCTTAGCTTTGAAATGAGTCCAACCGCAAACAATAATAACTTTATATGACGGAATTGAGAGCTTTTAAAATTGGTAACGCAGAACACACAAGATGGCTGCCAAAATAGGGGCACGCCTGCCACAGTTGGCACGCAGACGTATTCTCAAAGGCAAGCCAGTGACGGTGTGCATCAGTGACAAGGGAACAAGGCATAGTCTGCTAAGTCCCTTTGCAGGTGGTTGTATGCACCACAGAGACATTACTCTTCAGTAAATTAAGAAGAAGAAGGGAACAAGTGCCACAGATTTCAAAGTGAGTGAACAAGGTGTGTGAGTGCAGGGCTGTAACCTATGGGATACACAGGTGTATGCCATATAAACACTTAGAAAGTTATTGGGTTTGTGTATATTAGGGCTGCACGATTATGATCAAAATGATAATCACGATTATTTTTTATCAATATTGAAATCACGATTATTAATCACGATTATTCATTATTTTAGGTAAAACATTTTTATTGCACTTTCTATTTTAAACAAACAGTAAGTGAACAAGGATTTCAGTTCAAAATGAAACCTCAAATAAAAATAAATAATAAAATAAAATTTACCCAAGACAAAGGGCTAACAAAAAATAAATATGCAATTGCAGAATGCAATCATAAAGTGCAAACCAATGGGAAAAATATATATTAATCACTAGAAAACCAAGGTTGCAATCAATGTACAGTACTGTGAAAAAGTCTTGTGCCACCGTTCATTTCTTTGTATTGTGCTTCTAAAAAGGTCCTTAAATTCTTAAATTACAAGGAATAATTTGATGAATAAGGACTTTCAAAGTTTTTGGCTTTAATTTTCAGTCCCTGCACCCGGCTTATTAAGCCTCACAGTGACCTACTTATGAATCATTCAAGCATATCAAATCTAACTTAAATCCCGAACCAGTGAAGACACAGGTGCAGATGATTCCAGATGATCAGGTGGCAGAATACAAAATGAAACCTCAAATAAAAATAACTCAAATAATAAAATAAAATTTACCCAAGACAAAGGGCTAACAAAAAATAA
>JBBPCX010000114.1:32529715-32541197 GCA_037974365.1 Hydrocynus forskahlii | reverse complement strand
TAAGACTGTTTGGCCAAATGATCTTATAGTTTTAAGAATGTAATTTCTGTTTCAAGAAATGAGCCAAACCAATGGAGAAAAACTGTAAGTTAAAGTGATGTTCCTGTTCCTATTGGTTCCTGTGTTAAGTGTGTGTATGTATTTAGTTCCCTCTGTGTTGGACTCCTGTGTCGGTCAACCATCTTTTGTTAGAGTTAGCTACCAGTCATCTGTTATCTACCAGTCCTCTGTTAGTGTTTCGCCTGGCTTCAGAGTTTGTTTGTTTTGTGTTTTGGCCCTCATGCATCTTTGTGTTTAATAATAGAGTCTAGACGAGATGGAATTCCGCATCTGCGCCTCCCTCACTCCCTTGAGCCATGCCAACGTGACAATAATATTAGCTAAAATTGTTTAAAACAGATACAACACATGATCATGTTTATCACACTGCGTTTAAGACAATACAATCTGTGCTAACATTTATTAAACAGCATTTAAAACAGATATAATACATGATAAAAATCATTATGCTGCATTTTAAAGAAATGTAATATATGTTAACTTTCATCACCCTGTGGTTAAAATCTGTTATGCCTCACCTTGATTGTCCTAGGTATGAGGTCATTTATGTTCCTAAATAAATCTCTATACCTGTATGTTTTTGAAATGTGTATGAGAATCTCTTTCCAAATGATTTGATATGCCTATGGGTACAAAACATTGTCAAAGTACTGTTAGTCTAAGCAAATCAAAATAAAGATAATATATTGAAATGTAGAGTATTGAATTGTTTACCTCATTGTAGTATTTTCAATTATTACATTACATTATTTACAAGTATATTCTTCCAAAATATATTACTGGTGCACCCAACAGGAAGGGGTAAAATATCAGGTCAGGGAGGATAATGATTTCCATATGATGAGAGTCACTCGCATCTGTGCATTTTTGTCCTGCTCTATGCCTCCACCCAGCACTAAATCTCCCCACACGCCCTACCCCCCCATGGATCGATTCATCATGACTGTCTTGCCAAGATCTGTTCCCTCTCTTACTTCTTTGTAGCAAAGTACCTATAACTAAACCACCAAACCATGATATTTTTAGATCTGTTATGTTTTTCTGTTCAAACGGTGTGTCAGTATGTTAAATCAAAGTGCCCCACACCTTGCTGCTTAAAAAGAGTGACTGAATGGCAAGAGACACTGCAGGCTTACTAAGAACAGTACGCTTCATGGCTGAACTTAAAACCTGGAGCCTTACATGTTCCCATCACAAGGGAATAAAATATGTAAGGTATGGCATTATTCCCAAAAAAACACCATTGTCAGTTCCTTTAGTTTTGTTGTTTTTGCAAATGGTAACTTCAAAATAGGCATTTATTTTGATATCCTATATATATTATTCTGAAATTCTGAACTGATATTTAATATGTTTTTAGATATATTAGGGATTCCTGTATTTCACATATGATAAGTTATTGCAAGTAAAAACATTTATGGGTTAACCCTTTAAACTCTAAGGTCCACACTTTAGTTCCCCACTCTCATAATTTACTTACATATTTACTTTACACTTACATATCAACATGTCATTGCGGTCAGAACACAAGCTAGCTCCATTTTGCTGTCTTTATGCACCAGCAATCACACTACAGTTCTTCTTAAGTTTTATTTTTTATTTTATTGCTAAAATTTGGTGCCGCATCTCCCCCTAGGCCAGTTGAGATTTTGGCACAATTCCAACTCTGGTATGTGTTACAAGTAACATTGAGTGTGTGTGTATACATCTATTCAATTAGATGATCGTTTAAAGTCAGTAATTTGTTGATGAACATTAACAATATACTTGGCAATGTGTCCTCACTAGTTGTGTAGTTCAGAGAATGAGGAACTAAAGTGTGCACCCATCTACATCTCCTTGGAGTTTATTTTCAACCATTTTAGCAAATTTCCAAGCACATTTTCACCATTTTTTCTATTTCCAGATTGGTCCACTCTATACACCAGACCATGTTAACAACCTCCTGGTTGAAGGACCTCTAATCTAAACAAGAGTTCAAGTGAGAAAGATGAGAGCTGATGTAAAACTTATGTCCTGAACACAGCAGTGGAAATTCCCACCGGAAGTATGTTCATCCTGCTGCCTGCTGGTGACTCTCAGAGAGGAGGAAGTGTGTCTGCACACCAGTACAGTCACAACCTCCCAGTTTTAATTAACTTTGTCTTGTTAACTCAAGGTACTCGCAGCTCTTAGTACCTTGCCTGAAAAAAAGGACATGCATTACACACTGGGTATGCATGCAGCATTTCAGCTTGTTTAATGCTGTATTTAAGAAACACACTACATTTCCTGCTAAAGATTTAAAATGGCTTTCTGTCCTTCTATACTGAACCACTACCACTGCTGCCTGAATCAGTGTCTTCATTCTGGACCGTCTCTATTTCTTCCTGTGGATTTATGCCATCATTCTCTCAATTCATTGTCTATGGCACAAATCTTGTCTCGGTTGCCACGGTTACTCTGTGCCAGAGTGACAGAATTGGTTTTGCTGTGAAAGCACTGCGCTTCGGCTTCAGTTTCCTTGAGGCTGAATATTCTCAAAAGCAAGTAAGTCAGGACTGAATGCACTGAAAAGGGAAAGAGTATTCTTCCTTCATCATCCTCTGAAATCTAGTCTCTAGCAAAGACCCACCTGACCGTCAATCTCTGTCATGAATTTATCAAATGTTCCAAGAAATTCATATATGGTGTTCTTGACTAATTTTGACAATTGAACAGACTATTGTGCATTTGATGACTTACACAATGAAATAAAGACCTTTTTCACAACTTCCGCATTTTTGACCGGAAATACGTAATCATAGGGTATCTTTATTTCGGTATACAAAAAAGCCGCAAGCAACGACCTGCTGTTCTTGTAATGCCCAAAAGCAGCCATATCTAACTTTTCATTCCTTCCCTGTTAATTGTGAAGTTCGATGTAAATGGATTCAGGCTATCCGGCAGGATGGAGGACCAAACTTCACAATTAAAAAGGGGAGCACTTACGTCTGTAGCAGACACTTCACCTCAGATGACTGTCCCTAGCCTTTTTCCTTGGAACGATTTCAACTCTAAAGAAAAAAGGGACCCTGTGTATGAGTGGCGCCAAAAACGGCAGCCGTTAACATCTGTGTGAGTCAAGAAGGAAATGGCAAAGAAAGCTTTGAAACTGGACCACGATTATGCAACTCCTCCGCCTGCAGGTAAGAAATTCCACCTTCTTTAACGTTATGTAATGGGACACCCAGGCGAGGTGAACGGTTTTCGGCTAATAACTCTGGATCTCATGGTGTGTTTTTTTTTTATTGAATAAATCCACAGTTAGATAGGGCTTGGTGACACCTTTCCAACGACCCCTCATTTAACATAATAGCCCCCGGAGATCCGGAGTTATTAGCCAAAAACCATTCACCTCAGACAAAAGTAATGGGACACTCGGACGAGGTGAACGTTTTTCGGCTAATTACTCCGGATCTCCAGGGGTGTTTTTTTTAACATTAAATACATTTAAATCCCACATTTTGAGTCGCCGTTTGTAAAAGTGCAACATTTAGGTAAGAAATTCCACCTCGTTTAACATTATGTCTTCATGGTAGAGTGGTGCATTGCCTTCTTCAATCACTGTAACAGCTTGTCAATATTTTACCACAGATAACTTAAAGGGTTTAAAAGCATTCCTTACCTCATATCGCTGTGCCTACTATGTTTTAGTGTTGTAGCCTATTTTGTAAAATTTATTTTGTTAGCCTACCCATCCTGCTTGTTACCGGTACATGTCATGTAACGTTGATGGGTTGAAAGCTACGAAGCCATGCAATGCAAATAATCAGTATCATTCATTATAAAATGGATGAAATAATGATTATTTATGGTTACATAATCTGAAACTTGTGTAAATAGGCCTAATTGTTCATTTCCATACACTTTTGAAGTTGGTAAAAGAAATATTGTTATCCACATGGCTTTATAATGTCACTAAATTGATGGAGGACTGAATTTTGTCTTCTCAATCACCACAGGTATGCTAGATGAGACCATGGATAACATCCAAGACTTGGACCCCCAGTCCTCTTCAGCTGGTACTCAGATGACCAGATGAGATTTTACACCAAATTTCCATCTGAGCATGTGTTTAACATCTTTTGGTAGTCCCACTACAAGAACAGAACAACCTTGAAGGGACTGATCGGAGTCGCTCCCAATGGTTTGGTGACATTCTTCTTGCCGCTGTACACTGGAAGCATCTCTGACAAGAAGATAACAAAGATCAGCAGAATCCTTCCCTTACTTGAGTCAGGTGATGAAGTGATGGCTGACAAAGGATTCATCATTAAAGATCTTCTTTCTGGTGTTGGGGCAAAACTCCTCATTAAGTCCAATCACATCTGGGACTCACCTGTACCTCTGTTGGGCACTGTCAGCCAGATCTGGCACAACTGTTGTGTCATGGTGAATTTTCAAGGACCTATGTCTTGTGAAGAAGACTGAGATCTGAAGAGTATATTCTGCTCCCATTTTTAATTGTGAAGTTTGGTCCTTCATCCTGCCAGATAGCCTGAATCCATTTCCGTCAAACTTCACCATTAACAGGGAAGGAATGATACGATGTAAATGGGGAAAAGAAAAGAGCTGCAGCCATATCTATCGTATCATTCCTTCCCTGTTAATAAATAGTTACTTTAGTACATATTATTTTTTGTTAATCCTTTAACTCATGTAGTCTCCCCTTAATGCCACACACACGCACAGTTTGAATTGTCAGGCCCAAAACAGTATCATTTTGTGTACCAGGAGCAACTGATAATTTATCAAAATTATAAGCCATTCATTTAATAAGCAACTGATTTATTGCAATTCACTTGACATTTTACAGTATCAGTAAGTCAAGTAGGAGCATTAGTGAGGAAGTGTGATAAATACTTAACTGCTCAACAAATTAACTATACAGGTTAATAAATGAACATGTAAAATGTTAAATGATTAATAAACTGATTAATAAAAAACTGATTGATAAAAAACTCCAGAGGTGGAGGGACAGTCTTATTGCCAAGCTGAAAATAATGTGCAGTCTGATATAGGAGGGCCACAATGTGGTTGCAGAAACCTTTTGCCTGCTACGCAGCTGCAAGAAAAGGCCATTAGACGTCCATTGTCAGCGGCAAGTGATATCTATACACCAAAAGAAAAAACATAGGGAAATACTAATAAGCATGGTGTACATGACATCACTGTTCATAACAGTACATCACTGTCAATGGTAAACGGAAGTAACAGTTTAAGGAGTTGAAAGTTGAAACAGCATTAGAGATTTATAGCTTATGGAATGAAATGGAAAAGAAAGCTGTGTCAAAGTTCCGGCACATAATTAAGGTAGATTTCCAGACTTATCCTGGAAAACACCTATCGTTACTCTTTAATCAAAACAATATAAAACACAGTGCTCCTGTGGCCAGCAAGGCTACACAAACAAAAGAGTGTGTGTGAGAACCTTTCTATCTACTCTGTAGCTGTGCAGAAACTCAGCAGAAAGAGCTGCAACAGCAGCGAGTGAATAGTACTGCAACGGCAGTAAGAAGCAGAGGGAACTTGTGCACTTAGTAGTCAAGCCTCTTGCTTGTGAGGCTCCTAGTTATTCCTCTGAGACATGTAGCATCTAGCCCTCACAAAAACCTGCCAGTCTACTACATTTGATACTGTGACATGCAAACACACAAATAAACAGACATTGCCCGAGAAAAATGTTAACTGATAATGATAACATTTGGCTAACATTACTGTCGCTACACACAACCAGGGACAACTTTGACTTGGACAACCATTAACAGAACAAATTGATATCATCATGCTACATTAAAAGCAGACTGTAAAAGTTTGTTAGTTGGCAATGGAGATGTTGTGTAAAAGCAAGATAACACTCATGGTCATGAGGTTGTTTGTGGATATCCTCACAGGTGTGGTTATCTATGGTACTCAGCCTTTGGCTTCGTGCCTGCGGCTGATCCACACCCGTGAGGATATTCATGAACAACCTCACGACCACGAGTGTTATCTTGCTTTCGTAAGGCAGTCTATTTTCTCTATACTATACACACATAACCCTATAAACCTAACCCTAAATCTAAGTGAACACGCTAATGATTTGTCATTCTAGCTAACAGTTCAGTAACAGTTAGCATGACTGCCCTCTACTTACCTTGATACTAATAGACATATTCCTCTTGGAAAAATTTGTAACTTTTATTAAGATTGCTCTTTCTCGGGACGGAGTTTTCCTCCACAAGTTTAGCAATGTCAGCTAATCGTTAGCCTCATAGCATAATTGTCTAAGTCATTTTTTGGCCAAATTGTGATTTCTGACTAACCTTACGCTCCTACCACTGCTGCATCATCCTGCCTTTCTGCCCATGTCCTTGGCCACTCACAACACTTAGTAGAATCCAAAAACACTATCTGCCTTAGTCATTTCTTTGACTCAGGCAGTTTTGATGCTACAAACAAAATGGCAGAAAGCATGAGAAAGAGGGCTCGACTGTTCACAAGTGAAGCATTAGCTCTTCTCTTCTCTTACCCAGACTTTAGTTGAAAATTTGCCTATAAAACAGAAGAAAGGTGGTGTTGCATCACGGAGAACAACGTCCCTATCATACCACCTGCTAATGGCAGATAGATGTAAACTACCTGTGTGTAAGAATCTTTTCTGTTCAACACTTGGCATCGCCCCCAGAACCATCAGATCATGGTTAACTGTGGACATGAAAACCAAAACTCATCTATGTAAACCCAAGATCAACAAGTCTGGTCCACATGTGCCCATATCAGATGTTGAACAGACCTTCCTGAAAGAATGGCTCTCTGGACTGCCTACTGTCCCGTCCCACTACTGCCGTCAGGTTCCCTCTAATCAGGATAAGAAGTTCCTGGAGCCGGGAACAGTTCTAAGTGATCTTCACAAGGAATATCAGAAAGCTGCTAGTGAAAATGGAACGTGTGCTGTGAGTGAGACATATTTTCGAAAAGTGTTTAGTGAGCAGAAATACTCTGTGTTCATACCAAAAAAGACCAGTGTGATGTATGTGTCAGCGCCAAAGTAGGAAATACAGATCAGGATACCCTTACTACTCACTTAAAATTAAAGGCTCAGGCTCAACCTGAAAAAGCTAAGGATAAAAAGGAATCCAGTGACAAACTTTCAGTGTGGACAATGGACCTTCAATGCATTCTTCTGTGCCCCCAGACAAAAGCAAGTACAATGTATTATAAAACTAAATTACAGATGCACAACTTTACTTGCTTCAACTTGAGTTATAAAGATGGGTATTGTTACGCTTGGGAGGAGCATGAAGGCTCCCTCATCAGTGAGGTTTTTGCCCATCTGCGGTCGAAACACTTTGAATCAATCCTAGAGGCCAACAGAAACATCGAGAAAGTCATTGTCTTGAGTGATGGCTGTGGATATCAAAATCGGTGTGGTACTATCAGCAACAGCTACCTTCATCTGGCCATGAAGCATGGTGTCACCATAGAACAAAAGTTTCTGGTTGCAGGGCACACACAAATGGAGTGTGACTCCATGCATAGCCTCATTGAAAGGCGCATCATCTAAGATATTCACACTCCACGTGATTACCTTGTCATCTTTGAGACTGCACGAATGCATCCATCCCCATACAAGGTGACTCAGTTATACCACAGTGACTTCATGTAGTTATCTGGGGCCTATGTCACCAATATTCCACCAGGAAAAAAGTTGATGACCCCACAGTCTATGACCTCCGGGCTCTCCAGTACTTGGCTGATGGTCGAATCTGGTACAAGTTGGATTTTGAGTCTGACTGGGAGGACCTGCCTCATCGAATCAGCATCCCCGCAGAACCATTCCTCTGGGTCCCACTCTTTCCTGCCCAATTGCCAATTACTCTCAGGAAATTCAATGACTTGCAGGCAATGAAAGCTGTACTACCAAAAGTGGCCCACCAGTACAATGACAACCTCCCTCATCAATAGACAGTGTTAAAATGAGTTTGCACAGCACCTGAGTGGAACTTCGATTAAGGGTGGGAAAGGAAAACAGTGGTTAGAGGTTTAAGATGTCTAAGGTTAGACATCAAGAAACAACTTGGTTAAGGTTGACAATTTACACATCTTGGTTATATTTAGGAGAGTAAAACAATTTTGTTTATGCTATGTTTGCATTTATATGTAAGAGAACAAATGCCTAAGTCATGGCATATTCTGCCTAAGTCAGTTTTATTTAATGGGTCTTTTTCTCTTTGCATTCTTGTTCACATATCTGCTTGAATGTAAAGTTACAATTTCAATAAAAAATACAAATGTGTTTTCTAAAAAATGTGTTTTTTTTTTGTTTTCCAAAAACATTGAAATATGATTTAGGCAATTATGCTATGAGGCTAATGAAATGTAAATTTGGGCAAATTTGTTAGAAAAGTTACACACTCTGCTCCATTTTCTCTGATCCCGGGTTTTCTAATGCATTGACGCTTGACTGGAACTAAGTTTACCCTATGATTACGTATTTCTGGTTGTGAAAAAGGTCTCTAATCCTGCCTTTGAGGCCCTTCTGTTTGAGCCATTTTATCATCTCACTTTATCATCTATCATCACAGGCCTGATAGATTTCATTATTCTACCACATGAAAGGCCTAAGAGACTGAAGGCATAAGCCTCTTTCTCTAGAGTGCAACCACATAAACTTAATTAATCTGTAGTTTGTTTTCTCGGTCCATCACTTCCAGGTTGTAAGGTAACAGAATAGAGAGAATGCCAAGGGGGTGATTACTTTTGCAAGGCACTGTACATACCAAACCAAGAAGAGTTTAAAGAGTCTAAATTCTTCTTTGGTGATTTATCAAGCTGAGTCAAGACCAAAGTGTGGAGCTCCAGTGGTTTTTAGATCAAAGGCTGACTATAATTAAGTGCATCATCATCATTATCATCATCATTGTTTATTAAAATATGAGTTTACACTGAGGGGAAGATAATTTTCAAGGTAATCAAGTATAATAAGAGACAACAACAGGACGATAACAAATTTGTAAACAACCTTATAACATATTAAAAGACAAAAATAATAAGAGAATAGGATGAATGGGGGAGAAGGTATAGATAAAAATAACTCAAAATTACAATTAAATACTATAAACCAGTAAACCGATAATAAATCAAGCATTGAAATATCCAGAGGCAAACGAAATTAATATCATATAAATGCTGGATAAGAGAATTAGGAAAAAACAACAAAATGATCTATGAAAATCAACTAAGACAACTGCAATCAGAATTAAAGTAATTAGTTGACTTTAAAATGTGTTTTATACTTTATTTCTGAAATAAACAGTAACAGGAGAAGCTCATTGGAACCTATAGTGTAATAAAGTCACTTGAGCGGGTATGGTAGTCCATTATTAACATTGAACATGGAAACGTTATATAATGGCATCTGGCTGATGAGAGTTTCCCAAATAAAAAGTAGCATGTGAGATTCCCTTTGTACAGATAGATAGGGTCATCCAGCACTATCGCAAAATATAGTTTGAAATATGAGTTTCTTATTTTATCTGTGTTTAAACAAGCTCACATTTTTTTCAGTACAACTTACAAGCTAAGTATAAAACTGTATCATCAGCATGTAGATGCAGTCCACATTTTCATACAGCTAATACGTGTTATTGTAATAATTATATATTATATTACATATTATTATATACTGAAAATTAAACTGGTCCAAAAATGTAACCTTGTGGGACACCTTTAGTTATTGGGAGCCCTCATTTACTCCTGAGGGCCACGTGCTGATATCTGTTAGAGAGGTATTGCTTTCTATCAAAAGCAGTAATAATACACTTACAGGATAAGCCTGCTCAGAAGCATCTAGAAAAATGATAAAAACAAATGTTATATCATTTACCAAAATACAATAAACAACAAAACAAATGAAAACAAATTGGTTAGGGTTAGGATAGGAGTCAACATTTGTGCCTGAACTGTACGAAATGGGCTGAATTTATGAATGGGCTGAATGGCCTGATTTAAATTAGCACTAACACCTAAACCAGTGATCGTCCACTGGCGGCCCGCAGGCCACATCCGGCCCGCCGATGGAAAATTAGTGGACGTCTAAGGAGCTAGATGGCTAAATTTTGCCCTCGCCCACGGAAGTGTTCTGAGAGTGGGAGTTCTCCTTATATTAAAATTTCTCTGATATTTCTGAATCAGGAATAGCCTAGTGAGGAGGGAAAATTATGCTCCTACAGTTATTTTTTTCTAAATCAAATGAAGCAAGCTTTCAATCTGTCAGTAATCCTCCGGTCACAGCACGCGCACTTGCATGGAAATTACTTTCAACTGTACCGAGTTAAGACTGATATGCAGAAACGGATGCTTCGGCGCGAATCATGCAAACTACGCATGTGACAGTGATGCTAAGCGTGACAGCCTCACAAATAGGAAACCTAAAATAACACAGTCGCTCCCTAGTGGCTTGCTGCAGTACAGGTAATATGAGTCTGTTAACATTGACAAAGGCTAAAACATAACAGAAATTTGGAAGTAAAATTAATATACCAAATAATTACTTAAGATACAGTATTAATTGTATTTTATTTGAGGAGAGCATCTGGCCCTCACAGTGTCTGCGGAGAAAAACTCTGGCCCTTGGACAAATGTAGTTGACGACCCCTGACCTAAACAGTAGAAAATTAGCGGGCTAACAATATATATCTAACAATCAGGCAACCTCATGCAGCAGCCAACTGATCCTGTCTGAAGATAGAATCAGGCCCTTCCTGGATCATGTTCTTCTTGATCCAGAAGAAAGCATAGCGCTCTGCTATAATGACCTATCACTGCTGAAAATGAATGGTCTCAAAAGATTTCTTAAAGCGTTCCACACAAACCACACAATGTTAATAAAATCATGATATTTAAGGATAATATCCAGAGGGAGTAGGCTCACCGAATGATGTATCCCAACATTTTTCATTTTGACTGTAAACAAGGAGGGTAGTTAACCTCTTAAAAGCCTCTTAAAGTATGTAGGACCACACTTCAGATTCATTCTCATAACTACTTAACTATCATACTAGTGTCATAGCAGTTGTTAAATAATGAATTGTAGTTACTGAATAATAAGTCGTGCAATAATGAAAAAATGAATCGTAGTTACACTATGTATCCAAAACTATCCAAACAAGTCTACTAATTAGTGAGTTTGGCTACTTAAAATGTACATTCATGGCTGACAAAGGTGTTCATTAATGCATACACAACTTGCATAATCTGAAACATTGCTAATAGAATAAGAGCAAACACACATGAGGTCACCATGACCAAAGCAAACAAGAGGGGTTTAAAACCCCTTGTTCTTGGCAGGGCCGTATTACCGACCGGGCGAGTGGGGCTGGCGCCCCGGGGCCCATGGATCCAGGGGGGCCCAACAACA
>JBBPCX010000114.1:32498045-32521901 GCA_037974365.1 Hydrocynus forskahlii | reverse complement strand
CCTTTTGTGTTTGCTTGTTTGAATGGATGTGTGCAGCGCTCCTGTTGGGAGCAATACACAACTTTGATTTCATTAAAATGACTGTGTAACCTGACTATTTGTAGTGCCGCGCGTCTTTCCCCTGCACAGACGTAACAGATGACCACACCCAACGAAATGGACGCGTCTGGCATTCCCCTGCCCTTGGATGGAGATCCCTTGCACCAACAAGTAGTGGCCCATCAGACCCAGTTGACACAACTGAACACAGCGGTGGGGCAACTAATGGACACCGTGCATACCACCAGGAACTTCATAAGGGCTCACCGCCACACGTCCCTCCCCGAGAGGTACAATGGGGATCCCACGACTTGCCGCAGCTTTTTACTTACCTGAGATTTGTATTTTTCAGAATTCCCGGACATTTCACCTGCCCAGAATGTATCCCTCATTACCCAGCGTTCGACATTACCCAGGCTCTTGAATGGGCTACTGCCTTTTGGGCAGCCGAGGGCGATTGAGCGCCCCAATATGAGGGGTTTTGAGCAAAGTTTAAAGCGGCATTCAACTTTCCGGACCAAGGACAATCTAGCAGCTCCAGGTTGCTACAAATGAAACAAGGGTCTGACACTGCCGCCGAGTACTCAATCAAATTTCTAAATGCCGACCTGCAGTTGGCAATGGTGTGTCGGGATGAGGGGCTCAGCTTGGACCAAGTCTTCACCTTGAGCATAAAGCTGGACCTACTCCGCAAGGTGAAAGCCACAGCTCCGTCCAAGCCCCGAAAACCATCCCCGGCGGCCCGTTCATCCCGTCCCTCAGCCCGGCTAATGGACCTCCCTGAGCCCGAACCCATGGAGGTGGGACAGCAACACCTCTCTCCTCAGGAGAGAAGGAGGAGGCAAATGGGGGTTTATGTATGTACTGTGGGGAAAAGGGACACCAGGTAGCAGCATGCCCTTTATTAGGGCACTCAGGCAAGTCGCTAAAGGTTCCTCTCTTGGCAGTTGAGACAAGCACAGAACCAAGATTCAAGTGTATGTGTTGAATGCTGTTGTAAATAATTGTGTTTTTGCTTTGGTAGATTCTGGATCGGCTGGGAACTTCGTATCCCGAGAGATGGTGACGGCCTTCGGACTCCCAGTCAAGCAGTTACCCATCTCAGTCCCCGTGCGTGCTCTAGACAGGCAGCTGTTAAGTGGGGAAAATGTAGGGTGGGAAACCAAACCCATCCATCTCCGGGTGGACCCCGATCATGAGGAGAAAAAATTAAAGTTCTATGTATTATAGCTGGCCGTTCCCCTCATGATTCTGGGCCTGCACTGGTTAAAACTCCATAATCCAGTGTTAGATTGGAATAAGGCAAGGGTGGTTAAGTGGGGGTCGTAATGCTCCCTACATAGGACCAAGCTGGTGGCCACCACATCGGTAGAGAGCCCCCTAGCGGCCCCGGTAAGCATCCCTGCGCCTTATCACGATCTGAGAGGTGTTTAGCCTGACTAGAGCAGCCCGCCTCCCTCCGCACCGACCATGGTACTGTTGAATCGACCTTCTGCCGGGTAAAGAGCTGCCTCGGTCACCTATTTACCCGCTCTCCGAAAAGGAGACACAAGCCATGAATGAATACATCTCCGAGGCGCTCCGGCACGGTTATATTCATCGGTCCCACTCTCCCACGTCAGCCAGCTTCTTTTTTATCGAGAAGAAGGACGGGGGGTTGAGACCATGCATAGATTATAGAGGGCTCAATGCGGTCACTATCAAGTACACGCATCCTCTCCCTCTCATTCCCTCCGCCATAGAGCAGCTCCGGGGGGCTAGCATATATGCTAAGCTAGACCTCCGGAGCGCTTACAACTTGGTTCGCATTAGAGCGGGAGACGAATGGAAGACCGCCTTCAGTACAACTTCCGGTCATTACCACTACCAGGTAATGCCATAAGGATTGGCAAACATGCCCTCGTACTTCCAGGCATTCATGAACGATGTCTTCAGGGACCTGCTGCATAAATTTGTCTCTGTGAATGGCTGGGAGCATGTGAGGCACGTCAGGGCGGTCCTCCGTCGTCCCCTCACTCATCAACTCTATGTAAAAGCTGAGAAGTGCGAATTTCATCTGTCCCAAGTCTCCTTTTTGGGATACAAAATAGGGCCGAAGGGAGTGGCGATGGAGGAGGATAAAGTGACCGCGGTGACGCAATGGCCAGAGCCCACAATGGTTAAAGAACTGCAACGATTCTTAGGGTTTGCTAATTTCTACCATAGATTTATCAAGAATTTTAGTACTGAGGCAGCACCCCTCACCCACCTCCTAAAAGGGAAGCCAAAGACCGTTCGATTCACGCCTGCGGCAAGAGCCGCCTTTGTGCGGCTAAAATCGCTATTTACTACCACTCCCGTACTGAAGCTCCTTGACCCTCACCGACCATTTGTGGTGGAAGTGGATGCCTCGGAGGTGGGATTGGGTGCGGTGCTGTCCCAGTACTATGACAACCCCAGAAAGCTGCATCCCTGCGCTTTCTTTTCGCGGAAGCTGACTGATGCCAATTGCGAACTGCTGGCAGTAAAAGCGCCATTAGAGGAGTGGCGTCATTGGCTCAAGGAAACTCGACATCCCTTCACTGTGTTCACAGACCACCGGAATTTAGAATATATCCGGCAGGCAAAGCGCCTTATGTTCTAGACAGGTGCGATGGGCTCTCTTTTTCAGTCGCTTTAACTATAATCACGTACCGTCCAGGTTCGCATAATGTTAAATCAGACGCGTTACCCAGAAGGTATCCGATGCCTGAGGAACGTTTTGAGGACCTTCCCATTATTCCTCCTGAATGCATCGTCATTCCCATTATGTGGAGCTTAGACTTGACGGAGATAGAACGACGGAACAGGGAAAACCCTATTCCTCCAGAAACTCCGACTGATCGTATATTTGTTCCCGAGCCCCTGCGTGCGCAGTTAATAAGATGGGCTCACGAAGTACCTGCTACCGGGCACCCCAGAATCCACTGTATGGTGGAAGTGCTTAGGTGCAAATACTGGTGGCCGTCTTTACGAAAGGACACTGAGAGTGCGGTAAAATCGTGCTCTGTTTGTGCCATGTCCAAGACGCCTCGACAATGCCCTGCCGGTAAATTAATGCCCCTTCCGATTCCACAGAGACCGTGGTCCCACATCGCTGTGGACTTTGTCACGGAGCTCCCGGAGTCAGAAGGGTACACTGTAGTTCTGGTGGCTGTGGATCATTTTTCGAAGGGAGTGCGCATCCTCCCTTTCCGTTCTCTCCACGTTAGAGACGGCTGAGGCTTTCTTCCAGGCCGTGTTCTTGCCTTACGGTATGCCGGAGGACATCGTCTCCGATCGGGGTCCCCAATTTATTCCCAGAGTATGGAAAACATTTTTTAATAAGCTGGGGACTATGGTCAGTCTGACCTCGGGGTACCATCCCGAGTCAAATGGTCAGGCTGAGTGCTCGATTCAGGAAATGAGTCGTTTCCTCTGAGTGTACTGTCATGGGCAACCACACGACTGGGCGGAGTACCTCGGCTGGGCGGAGTACACCCAGAACTCCATGCGTCGCTCCTCTTCCGGCCTAACGCCTTTTGAATGTGTGCTGGGGCATCAGCCGTTGCTCTGCCCGTGGGACGGGACCACTTCTGATATCCCTGAAGTGGATAACTGGTTCCGCGAGTCTGAGCAGGTGTGGGAGTGAGCACACGCGTCTGTGGGTTCACCCTGTCTTTCATGTATCTCGGCTTTAATCCGCAGAGGCAGGACTGCTGGACCAGGGAGAAGTGGTGCCCACTCTTCCTGAGGCAATCGAGGTCGAGGGAGCCCCAGCCTACCGGGTGAGACAGCTTCTAGACTCTCGAAGGTGACGAGGAGGTCTCCAGTACCTAGTGGACTGGGAGGGATCTGGCCCAGAGGAGAGAAGCTGGGTACCGGCCCGGGAAATCTTAAGCCCAGAATTAATTTCGGACTTTCATAGGAATAGGCCGGATCGTCCCGCTCCTCTTCCTCGGGGTTGGCCTCCCCGGACCCCTACCCAAGGTCATGGACATGAGTCTCGGGGACGTCCTCGTACCGCCTCGAGGGTGGCTGGGGTTACACCTCGCCCCTCCTCAGAGGCCGGTTCTGAGGGGGCGGGTCCTGTTACGTTGAGGAGGCGAGGAGCTACGTTGCGTAGCTCCTCGCCTGAGTTCTAGGTGTGAGCAACTCAGGATCAGGTAGGTAGTCTGTTGAGTGTGTGTGGTGGTTAGGAGCCTTGGCAACCCAGCTGTAGCAAGGAGCTGACTAATTAGGCAGCGGGGTTGCTGAGCTCCTAACGACAGGTCCACCTGTGTTATGTTTAGCTGGGTAATGGAGTTAGTGTCTGCGTCGTGTGATTGGCTGTCTGATTTGGGGTTCTGTGTATTTAGCCCAGCCAATCCAGAGAGGCTTTGTGTGGTCACCACCAAGCTACTCTCAAGGAGTCGGAGCGCAGGGTTCGTTTGTCTCCTTCCGTGCCAGCCCAGTCAAGGACTTGTGCAAAGAGGAAACGCCCGTGTACTGGAAACAACTCCTCTCCCCCTGAAGAAGGGAAGTATCAAAATTCAGCTAACCCTCTCTGTCTGTTTGCAGACTGATCTCAAGCTGAAGCGTGTAAAGACTGAGTACGTTTCGATCAGGAAAAGGAAAAGAAAAGAAAGTATCTACGTCGTCTCAGGGCTCGAAGGGCTTGTCTGGAGGGAACCTTTTGTCTTTGCTTGTTTGAATGGATGTGTGCAGCGCTCCTGGTGGGAGCAATACACAACTTTGATTTCATTAAAATGACTGTGTAACCTGACTATTTGTAGTGCCGTGCGTCTTTCCCCTGCACCGACGTAACAAAAGAGTGAAATGTGCACACTCATGTATACATGCATTGGCTTGCATGTGAGCTGGAGAGAAAGAAGAGGAAGGAAGAGTTTTTCCATTCTTGTCTACGTGTGCAAACGGAAGAAAAATGGCTTGAGCTGGAATGGCAAAGATAGCATTTGTGGGTTTAAACACGCTCGTAAACACATTCAAAGATGTTTTAAAGCATTTGTTATGCTACGCTATATTGTGCCCAGAGATTAAAGTTCAGCCTCACGTGGTTAGGTATTTTGCAAGTATCTAAAGTTCAGTCCATCGCCCTCACAAAGTTTCTATAGACATTTGGAGGGACATTTGTACTGGGAGTTGTATCCAGATGCTGGGAATCATTCAGTCCATTGAGGTCTAGGAAAGAATATTCCTGAAAATGAGGGTCACCTCACTCAAAATGCCTGTTGCAAGCTTGACTTTGGGAGGTCTGCCTTGAGAGGCAAACCCTGCACAGGGTGAAAGAATGTGGGAGGCTGGCCAGCATTGCATTTCTGGTGGCATTGCTACTTATTGCACAGCATATATCATACATATATCAGTGTTAGTGGGACTGCTAGCCTCATTTTTAAAAATCAATAATGATACATAGAGAGATTATAAATTTGATTGTCTCAAACTTCTCTCAAACATATATTGTTCTCCATATTGTCTTGGGGAAAAGCATGTATGTCATGATAATGACAAATATGTTTAGATCCCCTGGAAACAAGCAACATTAACTTATCATGGGGAAACAGAGTAGATCAAAGATGCAGATGTATGCTTTTTAGGGCTTCAGTAGTTCCATTGCAAAAATATTTAAACACAAATATTTTTCTCTCCACTCGACTAATGTCAGTATGGTAAGTTAGATTTAGAATCACATATGCTTTAGAATCACCTATGCTTCAACATGCTGTGATTTGTGTTAGCCAGATTTGAACAATAATATATGTGTGTCCTTCATTGTGTGTCTTCAATGTGTGTCCTTCTTTCTCTTCAAGTCATGGGTGCCTAACAGCCTGTACTTGCGCAGTGCCAGTGTGCCCACTGAAAACATCCAGCTCAGATGCTTGCCAGTGGACCCCAATGCCTACCACAGACCCTCAGTACTGCGCAAGCCGTCAGTCTCCCAGACCATCAAAAGGTAGAGACGTACACATATACACACAGGTTTGTCAGAATGTGGGGTTAGACATACAGCTGTATGTATTACATATAAAGAGAGTCATGTGTAATATATAATTCTTTGTATGTGTTCATTAAGAGATCTGAAAAGATAACAGCTAACATATAACTCATATTGTCACAAAAAGCAAATTTTCATTCTTCTAATAAAAATTGTATTAATTATAACATAGCTTGTGAGTATACAGCCCTCTCCCAACAATTTATATAATGAACTTACACATATATATAGGGACTCCTACTCTCTATCTCTCTCTCTGTTCTCTCTCTTTTCTCTTTGTTCGCCATACTCCTTCTCTACTGGAGAGCCTGTATTTTAAGAGATAAGATAAACCTTTATTAGTCCCACAAGTGGGAAATTTGCTTTGTCACGGCAGAAAGTGGACAGTACAACGGTAAGAGCAGCAAAAAAATATAAAACAATAGAATAGAATAAAATACTATACCAAAAGTACAGTGAAAATATACATACAATATACAATATATACAATATACAAATACAGTAAAATATATACATATATGTATATGTAAACTAAATGTAAACTATATTAAAGACTTGGCTCCTCCCTTGATGCTGTCCACCTGGCTCTTGTCAAGGGAGGAGCCCTGTACTCAGTCTGGTGGACATGTGAGGCTGCTGTTTCACCATTTTTGAAACTAAGGTTTTTTTTATCAGATAAAATTTTGCATCTTCAGTATAAAATAGAACATACTTGTACAGTTTTCCCTTTCTCCTGTTCTGAGTATTATTTATACTATTGTATTTGCATGCTTTTTTGCACTACACTTTTGTTCCTATTTGCATTGCTTGTGTTTGTCACCATCTGCCGTAGCGCTTATTCCCTCTGTGGTTTCTTTTTGCTGCAGATCTCAACTCTCTGATTAATGTTGCCTTGTCTCTCTGAAACTTTGGAATGTAAACCCTACCTTTTACCTTCTAATTTCTTTCTTGAAATTATTTTCTGACTGAGCTCACTCTTTCTCTTTTGTTCTCTCTTCATCTCTTTTCCCATCTTTTCTTCCTCGTGCCGTCCCCTGCTGGGCCTTGTCTCAGCCCCACAGGGAAGAGGGTGCATTTTGAGCAGATGAGTACAGTGCTGGTTAAAGGCCAGTGCTCGTCCCGCCTGGAGGTCCCCAGGCGCCAGTCTCTGCCCCAAATCCTTCTCAGGTACTGTAGAGCAATGAGAGACATCATCCAGAAACCAGGCAGGTTTCTGTCTGAGGGGTTCTATGTGAAAAATGTCAGTAATACTTGAACTTTACAACATATCACTGACATAACCATGTCTTAAATGTCATGGCAGATGTTGCATGCCATCTATGAGTTGTGCATGTACGAGTATTACTCAGATTATCTCTGTTAATATGTTGGTGTCAATTTACTATTGTTGGCAAATGGGCATAATGTTTCAGTATGTGACATAGTGTGCAGATAACTGGCTCCTCCCACCATATCCTCCTGTTCCCAAGCTCAGCCCTTTCTAACCCCAGAATCTTCACAGTGTCACTTAAAGGGATTGTCACTCTGTGTCAGTGTTTAGCTTCTTTATCTCTCCCTCTTTTTTGTAGATTTCTTTGATGCCCTGCCTTTTGGCTGGAGCCCTGCCTTTACCCTTTTGAATATTGTTTGTTGGATTTCTGGACTGATTTTGACTTTTTCTCTTTTAACAACATGGAATGAAACAAAACTCTGCATTTGCATCTCAGTCTGGAGTTTTAATGTTCCACTTGTCATCAAATGTTGTTGCTTTTGTAAGGGCAGTTACCCTTATTGGTAATATGACAATATGACCTATGTACATAATCTGTCATAACAATTTGTGACAGCCTGTAACATCCGCCATGACGTATTTATGGCATGGTTATGTCTGTGTTATGTAGCAGGCTCCAGGTACAGTGTTACCAAAACGTTTTTATGTTTTGTTAGATTAGCTCACGTGGTCTATGCTCCCACACATATGTTTTTTTGTAACTATTTGGACAAAATTTTGGCCTGAGGAGAAACTGTAGCTGAAAAGTTTTTCAGCCCAAGATTTTGGAGGAAGTGTTAATGTTTTCTTTTTTAAATATGCATAACAAGCATTTAATATTTCAGTGTGGCTTTTGGAAACATCATAGTACAGAGTTAGTGCTAGCTATGGTGATTAATGATGCAGTGATTGCCACAAATTGCAGAGGCATCTCTCTGCTTGTGCTGCTAGATTTGAATGCACCTTTGATACAGTTGACCATAATAGTTTTATGGACAGCCTTGAAAATATGATTGATTTAGAGAGTAGTCCTTGCCTTGTTTCAAATATACTTTACATACTGCTGCTTGTTGGGCCGTTTAATATGTGTGTTTTCAGAACACAGAAGAGAGCAATACTGGCTCTATTTTAGGGCCTTTTCTTTTCTTCTTAATTTACACATTCAGGGT
This sequence comes from Hydrocynus forskahlii, assembly GCA_037974365.1. Taxonomy (NCBI): domain Eukaryota; kingdom Metazoa; phylum Chordata; class Actinopteri; order Characiformes; family Alestidae; genus Hydrocynus; species Hydrocynus forskahlii. The sequence goes on along the minus strand of JBBPCX010000114.1, from coordinate 32,513,452 downwards.
GCATAATCTTTAAGCATAGTGTTGCTTTTCACTGATGCTAATGACACAGTCATACAGGTCAGCTCAGTCAGATTCAGTCACGCATAATGGATTCAGTTGCACATAATGGATTGCGCTAAAGACAGTTCAGTGTCCGAGTCCATTCTGAATAAGATTTAAGCAGCCTGTGTGATCACTAGAAAAATAATATTTAAACTCTAGTCTTATTCAGCTTACAATGGCTTCCTGTGAAGTTTGAGACCAACTACAAAGTCTGATATTTAGAACTCTTAAAGGCCTAGCTCCAGCATATCTTACTCACTCAATAAACATCTCTAAGACTCTTAAGTTCCTGGTTTTAGTGTCACCTCAAAGTCAAAGTCAATGTAAACTTTATTGTCGTCCCAACCATATACAAATATACAGAGAGACAAAATGGTGAAGCTCAGGTTCCACAGTGGAACTTCACCAGAGACTAGTAGTACTCAGACAAAATCTGAGAAGATTTATTAAAATGAATTGTGTCTTCTTACCAGTCACTTGTAGTTCAGGCTACAAACAAATTATTAAGGGTAACCAAAGCCTAGACTACTGAAACTCATTTTCTCCTGTTGTTTGAAGCCACGTTTTCATTTGAAAACTGTTGTTTTCATTTAGACAGTAGTGTTTTTATCTTTCCAGCATGTTCAGTTCTGATGTAAAGCACTTTGAGCTTTTTTACAGTAACTAAAATGACGCCTCTCAAATAATACAGAAATACTTATTATGTTCCATTCAGGAGTGTTAACTAAAGCCATCTTTCACATCAGGGCTCATGGTTGCTCATGTACTGTAAATACTGAGTTTACTAGAAAGAAGAAAGAAAGAAATAGGGAAAAAAAATGGTTGACTCGCTTTTACTAATTTAAACAATTTTCTCCCAGTGTCCGCTAATTTTTCTTTTAAAAATTGATGTTCTCGGATGACAATTAGTTCTAAAACTGAATTATAACTGTTTTAGTGTATCTGGGCCCTTTAATATTTTTTCATTTTATTCATATTTTATTCACTAACTATTGTTAAACAGACACCATCCTGTATCTCATATCTCATAGACAAAGACATAGCTCAGATTTAAGGTAGGTGCATATGTTTTTGCAGAGTTAATGCTTTAAGTTAATTGGTGTCCATTGTGGGAAATACATTATTTTTTTATGAGATCTTCTTGACACTAAAATTTCAAACCACACTGAACAAAGTCATCCTCCTGGCAGTATAAACAGTGTCAGAATACACACACTCCTACACAGACATGAAAGAAACCTCTCTGTACTGTACACCAAGAGCAAAGGAGTGTGTCAAAGCCTCACCCTGTCTCTGTGTACTATGGGCTGTGTTGTAGGCTAATCATCAGTCTTGGAGAATGCAGTCTGCCTATCTTCAAGGCCCTAAAGATGCACTTAGGAGGGAATAAAGGAGGAGAGCATGTAGGAATTTGACGTGAATGTCTGGGCTGACGGTGGAAAACCATGTAGAGTTAGATTAATTCAGATTTAACTCTGATGCTGGGTGTCAGTCATGCCTTAGCAAAGCAGATTACTCTGGAGTGCTGTAACCAGTTCTATGTGTTGTGGAACTGAAGGTCATATTCCACTCATACTTATGATTAAGGTTATGTTTAATTTCACCCTTAAAAATTGAGTGTTACTAAGTTTGCTTGGCTGTATTGAATTGAAAATGAATATGCAAATACATATTTAATTACAGTTAATGTTAGTCTTTGACTTCTGACATTTTTATGTCAAACAATGACAAAACATGGCAAAAACATAAAGGTAGTTTTTCGTTTGGTGAAACAAGACAATAATGTTTAACCAAATAACTTTTCATTATGCTATCTCCCCATGAGCATAAATATAGTGTCAATTGAAAGTTTAAAATCAGTACTTCTCCATTTTTTTAAATATACTAGATAAGAAAAATGGTATAAAATCACAGCATGCTTTTGCTACTGCCAGCTATAATTGTGACTGCTGACTTAAATGAATGTCAGTTAAAGGCAAGGTGAGCATCCACTTGGCATCTACAGTGCACAGTACAAACAAAACAACTTCAACTGTTTTTCTAAACAATTGTTAATAAAATCTCAAATCAGAGACCAAGTGCTCCACACAGTCAAAGATGAGCACTGACAGTGAATGGAGCTTTGACAACACATAGATTTGAGCAAAACTGGTCGTGCAGTGAAATGGTTTGCAGCACATGGTTTAGTAACATAGTGGCTCAGTGTATTCATGGTTTCTCTGCTGTCTTAATGAAAGGGGACATGTTGAGGAGGATATTTGGATAGTCTTTAAATGCCCCAGGCTTGGGCAAGTCCACAGTACCAGTGGTGTGGTATTTTCTTCTGTTGTAGCATGTAGCACGGCCTTCACATCATAGCCTGAGGACACACAGAGTGACACATTAAATTTGCATGATTCAAATGTGTACATTATTTCCTTCTGAATAAAGTATGTTACCATATCAAAACAGATAGTAATGTGGTTTGGTTCCAAAATGCATTAAATGCGATCCGTTTCTTATTGGATTTTGGACCAATTTTTCCCCAGTTCCTATGAAGCACTACTGCATCTTTTCAAACTGTCAACATCATTACACAATGTAACACACTTGTAGGAGAACAAGAATCACCAATTCTGTTACGTCAGCTTAAACATGCTTGCGCTGGCTGACAGTGTTGAGAGAAGATAGAGGGCCATCCTAACTACCTAGAGAATAATGCCAATTATGCTGTCTTGGACTCCCAGCCATTGATATATGTGGCTTCACTAGGGATTGAACTCATAATCTCCTTATGATAATTTTTGTTTTCCAGCAAAATAAGATGCTGGGAGTGACCTTTGAAAGAAATTCCAGTGCTATACGATGCTGATTTAACTAGAAAAAGAAAATGTTTTCTGTGTTGAGTATGTTTTGCATTATGTTATAGGGTTTTTAGTACAATTTGAATTTAAACTCTTAGTTGCAGCACAACTAAAAGCTATCACTGAGTTATCCCTCAAGCCTGAAATCAATTTTTCCCCCACCTCCAACTTTTTTCATTTTTGTAAATATGTTACACAGTTTCAGTGACAAATAAACAAGTATGTTTAAGATTAATTAACGACTCCACATGTTGTGAGGCAAGTGTGTGATCATCCAGTCATGCAGTTTGCGTAATGCTACTGTTTAAAAGCTGCCTTGTTACCCTACTGACCCCAGCACAAAACTAAGATAACTAGTTCAGACTCTATACATGTCTTGACTGATGGACGACAGTGATATGTGGTGACAGTGTATCTCAACTTGTTCGTCATTGCGGTTAAAGTAATGAAAATAAATCTTTTTAAATAGCAGTTTCCATGGTTACGTGTTTTGTTTGAGTGTTTTGTGCGTTTGTGTGTGTGTGTGCTTGTGTATGTGTGCTCATACATGTTTGTGCATGTGTGTGCGAGACCTTTTAATTAGTTCTTTTCTAGCATTCAAGCAGAGGCATGTCTTTCTCTCCCTCTCTTTCTCTCTTTCTCTTTCTCCCTTTCCTTTCTTCTCTCTCTATCTCTCTCTCTCCTTCTCTCTCTCTCTCTCTCTCTCTCGCTCTCTCTCTCTCTCTCACTCCCTCTCTCTATCTCACTGTGTTTCTTGGTGCATAGAGCCTTTTTTTCCTGACAGTTGAGCTGGTATTTCTGAGTGTGTTTACACTTTTCAGGCAGGGCTGTGAGAAGAGGCGGCTGGTGATCAGCCAGTCAGAGAGGGAGGATTAACCTAAAATGAGTCACACAGAGGATGTGTCAGAGCAACTCAGTGCAGAATAGAGTTTGTGGTCTGTTTGGCTGAATAGAGGCCGTCATGTGCCAAAAGATGAAGCTGTGTGTTGTTCATGAACTTCATCCATGACCTTGGCAGCCTGGTGGGCTGATGACAGGTAGGTGGATGAAGAAACTCTCACCAAGGCTTTGCTCCTGTGTGTGCCTTTCTTTCTGTGTGATTTTGAGGAATGAAGCAGCCTCTGTTTATAATTCAACCTTTCTTTTGTCCACTTTTTGTTTAACTCCACTTAACTGGTACAGGAGTTATTACTGTAAGCATGAATTTAAGGCAATCTGAATGGTGTGGAGTTTGCTTGCTGTTTCAGTGGCTGAATTATCTTCTGCTTTCTATTTTCTTAATAACTTTAAAAAACACATCATTAACTTAACTCATACGTTTATTCAATTATGAAGTTTAAAACATATTTAAGACTGTCACGTAAACCCTATTTACAGACGCCATAAAATGGTGTTGCTGCAGGTTTCAAGGTCAGACAGTTAAACAATTCATTTTTTTCCCCTCAGTATTGTTGATGGAATAAATGTGTATATCTAGGAAATCCTGAGCAACTGTGTAAGCAGTCTCTTGCAAATTAAATCCTTGGTAGTGCTGCAGCCATCTGCGACTTTTTGAACTGCCGCTAATGCAGTGCCATTGGATAAGGCACCATACTTGGAGGTGATTGCCAATTCTGTGACAACACTGAGTGGATGGTCATCCCACCCACCCAAAGAGATTGAACGAAGGCTGCATCACCACTGGGGGTTGAACCTGCAATCTCCTGTCAATGGAGCCAACAGTTTTCCCAGCAGAATATCCAATAGGAGGCTGGCAGAAGTGTCTAAACTTGATTTTCCAGTATAAAGAAAAAATAATCGATTACTTTTTAGTGTTGAAAAATCAGCCATGATTACAATGAAAAATCTTATTTTAAATTGGCCTACTGGTGTCATGTACATTCATATTTTATATAATATAAATATATGTATTTATTATAGTTTTGGAAAGCTTTCCATGTTTCATTTGCTCAGGTAAGAACGTAAAGTACATTCAAGCTTGTTTCTGTTTCCACTGTATTACTTACTTACTTTTTGGTAAGTAGTGTGTTGACATGTATTACAATTGTGCAACGCACTGATTATTTATTACATAATTTATTGTACTTTGTCATGTAAGTTTTACGTTTAATTTAATGTAAACTGAAATGAGAATATCTTTTAGGAAAGGTAATAATAATCCCCATCCCCCACCACACCCCATCACTCTGTATGGGCTTTAAAAGGCCCAGCTGGCCTTCTCTGTAATGATATACAGCCTTGGCCTGTTATTACTGAGTGTCCTTTACTCTAAACACTCTCTACAAATCACACACACACAGACACACACACACACACACACAGATTAGTCATCAGTCTGATTATACTATAGAATTATCAGCTCAGAGATGTTCAGATAGGATGTGTTTGCAACATTACTTTTGTTTATCACTCAGGCTTTAAGTAAGCATTGTTTGAATTTGAATAGGTCCTAAGCTTGTGCATGATTGAGATCAGATGTTTCAAAGGTGAAGTGCTCCCTGGTTTAGTTCAGTGCCGATCATATGATTTTGCTTAGACTGATCTTAATCTTGGGCTCATCAACCAGATGTTCTTCATTAGTAGAATGACAGGCAGGGTGGACAAACTTAGGCAATCACCTAGAGCACCACAGAGCCAGTGGGGACTATAAAAACAGGTATACAGAAATGCTGCTGCCTTTACACACCCCAGCACAACACACGCTGTTACTATGTTGGTGACAGTTGCCTACTATGATAGCAGGTGTATTGATTCTGCCTTGTTTATAGCTATTCAACAATGTAAAGGTAGACAGAAGCAGGAATGCAAGAGCATGGATGTTCATGTGACAGTTAGGGATACACAATTCAAATCGGCAAATTTCACTAATGCGTTGATTATTGGGTGGTGTGCTGACCATGCTGCACAGGGGCACCGCAGATTGGTTTGGAGTCAGTAAGGATGCGGACACCACACATAAATGGCAGAGAAAGAGTTTGCACCACTGCAGCCAGCGCTACGGCAAGCTGAAACCTCAAGTGATCCGTGAGATGGACTTGCCCAGCCAGGACAACATCTCCATCACCAGCACTGAGACCCCTCCACCTTTATATGTCCCCCCGACACAACATGGCATACAGAAGGTTTGACACTGTTGTTGCCGTATTCAAAAGGCTGCTGAAACTTTTCAAAAGTTTTGAATTTAAACCCAATATATATACCTTGTATAAAAGAATTCTGACATGATGCTAGTGCTCAACAGCTTAAAAGATTACAAGTGTGGTGTTAAGATGTTAAAATAAAATTAATGCTCAGAATACCTTATATTCCACACATGGAAGTCAAATTTCTAGGCATATAAATTGGTAGTAAAATGATAGCATAATATTGATTCTGTATCAACAGGCTTAATAGCTCAGTTGGTCTATCACCACTGTATTTTTTAGGGTTTCAAATCAACATACCTTTAGCCCTGTGATACATTCCAAATAAAGTGCATCACTGAATATAGAGGAAATATGGACTTGTAGCCATTTCACAGGCTGTTTTCTTGGTTGACACAAATGCCCTCTTCCTCTACAGATCGTGGACCCACTTGCCCGGGGTCGGGCCTTCCGTAACATGGAAGAAGTGGATGCCTTCAATGGGCCGCAAACTCCCATCAACCCTGGTGCCATCTCCCTCTGCTCCTTCACCAGCTCCCGCTCTGGTTTCAGCCGACATCCACGCTGCCGCAAGAGAGAATCTGTTGCCAAAATGGGCTTCAGAGCAGCTGCCGCTCTGGTCAAGGTCAGATTCAGATGCTACAAGTACATAATTTTGTTTTTGTTTGTTTGGTTGATTTTTTGCGTCAGTGTATAATAATAACCAAACAAAATAGAAGCTAATATCAGAAGCATAAAGCTGATAGAAGTGGACATCCAATGGAGGTCAGAAATAAAGATAGAGATGGAAGCAGACAAGGAGACAGAAATAAAGATGTGACTTTTTGTAAAAAAATACCTTTTTCAAATTCAGATTGCATTGATCCTAAAAATCAGATTGTGCTGATTCTGTGTGCACGGAGGAAAGCCGGCGTCGGGGTGATTGTAACAGAAAGCTGCGGGTGGCTCAGTTTTGCGTTCTTGAATGTGTTCTTTTATAATCTGTTATGTAAAAGCTGATCTGTAGGCTCTTCTTGCCAGACCTGGGTTTATTGCAGTTCATCTGAGTGCATCTGCCCAGATGAGCAGGCCACAGGCCTGGAGTAATCATAACAGATGGCCACAGTAATTCCGCTGGAATGCTCAGCTGTTAGTCAGCTAGAAAATTCCAGAATGGAGATAATCCCTCCTCTGCAGTACAGTGTAGTGGTCAAAGAAATGTTTGATTGTATTTAATAGTTTTTGATGATGATGATAATGATGATGATGATGAAGAACAATGCTGGTGTTTTCAGGGTCGTCCATTAAAAGATGGGACAATTTGCCGAGTACACAGACGTAGCTTTGCAGCAGCCAGCTTCATAGAGGAAGATACGGGGGATTTTCTAGATGATCTGGACACCTCTTTCTTTACAAGGGTGAGGATGCTAGTAGTATTGAACCCACTGATTCTTCCGTTTCTCAGCACTGCCCCTATAGAAAAAACACTTCTGCCCTTTCGCTAATGTTTACAAAAGTGTTTCCAACTTAGGGTTGCCTGCTCCATTTGACAGCAACTGATCTGCAAAATATATTTTATATATTTTTGTGTAGGGTGTTGTTAGGGTTTTTTGTGACTGAGGCTTTTGTCTTTCTTAAAATGTACAGCAATATCTTTTTCTTCATCCTTATCTTCCCCAGCCCTCTATCATAAATATACTCATATTTTATATTTTACATATTATTTGCTGTTAATTATATGCTAGTGCATGTTAATAATGAACCATATGATCATGCCATTCCCATGTGCTTACTGGCCACTTTATATACTTACCTTGTTGATACATCTTGTAAGTGTATTGTTAGAAACACATTTGTGTGTTCATCATCCTTCATTCTTTGTAGATATGACCTTTCAACAACCATTTCCTGAATACTTCCGGTTGGTGGATTCTTCTTAACCCAGCAAAGACATTAAATAAATGGTTTGATCAACTGTGAGCACCTAATCATTAGTAATGAATCAGTTTATAATAGCCCAATTGCCCTAGAAACAACCAATGAGCCAGGTGCAGCTGGTGACCTAGCGGTTTGGGAGTAGCACTGCGATCAGAAGGTAGAGAGTTCAAATCCCAGGACAGCAAGTGGCAAGGCATCATCCCTGCTCCCCGGGCAGCCTGTTGGTGCTTCATTTGGTGAATGGGTTAAATGCAGAGAAAAAAATTAACATTGTTCACACTGTATGCTGTGCTGTGCTGTGTTCACGCGTGACTATAAGGGGCCACTTTACTTTACTTTAAAACATATTGGTATCACTTTATTTGGATAGCCCACTGTTGATGCTTTGTAGATACTCAGTTTGTCTTTAACAAACATTTCACTAAACATCTTTTAAATGCTACTGAACTTTACTTAATACTGTTGATAGTTTCTCTAGTTTCACCAGTTGTAGTATCTGTAGATAATCTATAGGGAACCATCAAAATAAAGTGTGACTGACATGTTTAGTGTCCAAACTGTGTCCACACTTTGTCTCTTTAGTTTTGAGCTAGAGGCTAAAGAAGCTAACATTGTTAACAAAGACTCAAAGTAGAATTTCCATCCTGGTCTTTACAAAAGTGTCACAAAATTACTGAGAGTTTCACCACCACAGATCTGTATACTATGGATCAGATTACTCTATATTTATGAACAGTCACCATCACAAAAAAATATTTCAGATCAGTGCTTCTACTCCTGAGCTATTTTTGGAAAACAGACTTGTTTTTCTGTGTCTCTGTGGACGTGCAGTAGAGCTGGCCAAGTTGGAGGAGTTCAGATACTTGGGGTCAACAGTCCGGAGTAACGGAAAGCAGGAGAGATTTGTGACAGGCTGGTATGAGCAAGAGTGAAAGGGAAGGTGTACAAGAAGGTTGTGAGACCAGTTATGTTGTATGGTTTGGAAACAGTGGCATTGATGAAAAGACATGAAGCAGAGCTGGAGGGGGCAGAGTTGAAAATGTTAAGATTTGCACTGGGAGTGACAAGGATGGACAGGATCAGTAATCATGTTATTAGAGGGACAGCTCAAGTTGGACCTTTGGAAATAAAAAACTCAGAGAGACAAGATTGTGTTGGTTCGGATATGTGCTGAGGAGAGGGTTATCTATAAGAGTAAAACCCTTCCGCACAATATAGTCATAAACACTGCAATTCATTTTAATTCTATTTTAATTCCAATACTTTTTTATCATAATTCTGTTCCTCATTGCAATATATTTTCACTTGAAGTAGATAAAAGCATTTTTGGTGATATCATGAAAACCAACACATTTACATATCTGCCTATTCAGCCAACAGCAGTTAGGCTCCTTCCATTCCCACTGATTTTATAATGAATGAAAAGCAATATGTTTAACTGTGCAAAAGATTGCAAAATTTTCTCATAAAAGGAATTGGGATTGTTGTTTGTACATAAACCCAGCAAACATCCAGACCTTTATATAATGTGTTTTATATTCTACTGAAGAAAATTCATGTATTCCTCCAGCCTTCACCTTTTCCAACAAAAATATAAAAGTACAGAAACTTCGAACAAGGGTGTGTATCCACTTAATGTTAGACCTGATAAACCTTTTGTGTGTGTAGGATGGGCTGGTACAAGAAGAACTGTCAACATATGCAGACGAAGTGTTTGAGTCGCCCTCCGAAGCTGCCATTCATGAAACTGACTCAAATAAAGTACCCGATGAGATGGACCTGACTGGCAGTGCCCTGGGCAAGACTGACTTAGAGAGGAGCCGCTTAATGCTGTGAGCTTCACTAAAACACATACACGGGTGCACATATACAGGCACGCACACACACGTGCACACACACACAGACAAAGACACCTATATACCCAAACACTCCTATACACCAAACATTTGATAAGCTCTGCCTGAGACTTTTTGCATCCGAATTTTTGCATCCGAATTTTTATAACCTTGTTCTTGATGTTACTTACATACAGACTTCACAGCACATGCATAAGCACTATATAACATATGTAAACAGCAAGAGTGATTACATTAGTGATTGGCATCAGATGTTTTATGAAGATGGCATCAGATGTTTTATGAAGTAAAAGACATAAGACATTTGAAATAAGGTGCCTTCAACTAAACATCATCAGTTCTGTGGTCCTTGTGAATATGTGAGTATATATAATAATATGACAAAATATATAATAAAATAAAATCATATGTAATAGTTATCACAGTAGTGTGAAACCATCAAATACTGCATTGATTACTGTTGCTGTTAATAAGGCTCCTGCCTTTAAGTTCCATTACATGAAAATGATGCTTCATGACAATATTATTAATGGAACAAATGTCTGTCACTTCAATTTATGGGCTTTTATGTGAAGGCTATTTACTTAAGAAGACATGTAATCTTGTGATTACTGACGGAAATAGTTTGTAAATGCTCAGTTATTCCTTTTTAAATACATTAGCTGATGCTTATGCATGTATTATGAAGTGCCTATTTAAGCAGTCTTCAAACGGTTAGCATATAACTTTTTAACAGCGTTCTATAAATTACTGAAATGGTTTTGGCATCCTATTATAATCACTTTGTGTGTCTAAAACAAAGAGTATGTTACTGAAAATGTTGATGCCAAACTTTTGAACAGTTGTGTATACACGCATGTATACTCCTGGTGACTTATTTGTATATGTTTAGGTTATCAAAATTTACTCATGGCCACTAGTTCAAAGTTAGTCATCACACAGATACAAACAAAATGGGAATCCAAACACTTACAGAACCAACATAAAGTAAACTTTAGACTTCAGAAAAGGTCAACAAAACAGCTGAACGTGGGCTAAGACTAAATGCTTTCAGTGTTTCCCTGTCTGTCTCTTCCCTCTCTCTCTCTCTCTATAGGCCTTTAGAGAGGGGCTGGAGGAAAGCGAGGGATGGTACGCTGATACAGCCTAAAATGCGTTTACGGCAGGAGGTAGTGAGTGTGAGTGGTCAACGCCGTGGTCAACGCATCACTGTTCCAGTCAAGAAACTCTTCACCCGTGAGAAACGTCCATATGGTCTGGGGATAGTGGGCAGGCTAACCAACCGTACCTATCGCAAGCGAATTGACAGCTATGTGAAGAGACAGATAGAGGACATGAATGACCACAGGTACTCCCTGTCAATGACCTTGATATTCAAAATACTATTTAATTTTTTTTGTTTTGTTTTTCTGTGATGCCATTAACAAATCATTTTGGATGCCTAAAAACATTTTAGTGGATGGATCTTTAAAGGACCATTTTTGTAAATGTAGAACTTCCACATAATGTAAAGAAACTTTTGCCATGATTGCTATGGGTGCACAGGCAGGAGACGTACATGCAGGAGTTAAGGTGAAGGCAATTAATGAACAAAAAGACAAGGGAAAACAGGAGCGATAACAATGGGGCTCTGACTCGCCCTAAGAACAGTTAGCATACAATTCAGGCAGGTTAAACTCTAAGAGGGTCAGATACAAAGTTCCTACAGCCTTTCCAGGATCCCATAGGAGGTGCATGAAGAGTTTTCCTGTCAAGTGAGAGTGTCATGAATCAAACACAGACAGTCTCAGTGGATAGCAAACATCCGCTACACAGACAATCCTTGTAACGGGGCGGGTGAGTCAGGCAGAGCAGAAACCGGAGATCAGAGCTGAGAATGGCCTAAGATCAGCACTCCACCAACTAGGACAGCCGGGGGTGGGGCTCTGGAGGTGAGGCTGTTACACCTTTAAAGTACAGTAAAGAATCTTTACATTGTGTAAAGATTTCTTTACAGACATATCTCTTTTACAGAAATGATTTTTCAGGGAACTAATATAGTAGAACTGCACAAATAAATCTTTGTGGCAATATCAGCGTAGAGAAATCTAGTCATGTTGAGAAATTTCAGTAATCTAGGGCCACACAATACAAGGGGTGTTCAACAATTTATCTACTTGAGTATGAAAGAAAGTAGCAAGCGTGTTGAAACAAGTCTGGGAATATTGTGACATGTCTCAGGGTCACTCATGCACAGTTGTAGCTCAGTGCCAATCTAACATTCCAAGAGACTCAGGATGTCAGGAGAGTCCTCTCAGCAGGCATGCTGCTTCTTCACAACAATGCACGAGTTCACATGTAACGTCAATCACAGGCTACCATCTAAAATTATGGGTTCCAACTGCTGAACCATCCAACCCACAGTGCTGACCTGGCTCCCTCAGATTATTTCATGTTACGAGTTTTATAGAAATCTCTACGTGGACAGCGGTTTTTGAGTGATGAAGACGTCAAGGCAGCTGTGACGTCCTGATTTGAAGGTCAAACAGAAGTTTTTTTTCAAAAGGGTTAAAGTCATTATAAGAAAAGTGGAGGAAGTGTATGGAGTTATCAGGGGACTATATTGAAAAATAAAACAAAAAATATTTGAAAAACTCGTCTTTCTTACTGAGGTAGGTAAATTATTGAACACTGCTCTTATATCATCTGCTAATCATTATCGAAGTGGTCTCTGCAACACTGACATCGCAGAAGGCTGCAATATGCAGTGAGTCTCTAATCAGTCACAGTGTTTTTGACAAGGTGACCATTCACAGCTCCAGTTAAGTTATTGGGTGCACTGATAAATCAAGGTCTTCATGTAATCCAACAAAAGTCTAATTATTTCTCATTAAATATGTTGGCAAATCAGTGCAAGAATAGGCAGAACTAAACTGTTGTAGTCAGAGAAAGGAAATATAAATGGATGTAAATATGTTGGTTTTGTGATATCATTAAAAACTATGATTTGAAAATGGGCTGTTTTTGTACCTTATTTCCATAAATTGATCAGATGAATTGGGAAGTAAACATACCATACCAGACTAAACCTTTTTAATCCCAGAAAAGTGTCTTGAAAATCATCGCAATTGCTAAATGTAGCAGTATAATCACAATACTGATATTTATAGTAGATGTCAGTATTGCGATTATATCACACAGCTCTGTAGTAATCATGTGTTACAGATTAAATGCAAGTATTTACACCTTTCCAGCTGTATTTTGTGTTCATGCTGACAGGTTGTTGGTTTTACTTTATTCCCTATAGACCTTTCTTCACATACTGGATAACATTCGTCCACTTGCTCATCACCATCCTTTCAGTTTCCATCTACGGCATTGCACCTGTTGGTTTCTCCCAACATGAAACGGTAGATTCTGTGAGTAGAGTAGACCCTGAAGATTAAATGAGCACTTTCATATAAGAACCTCAAAAGGTCTGTGTAGCGAATAAATAATTATTTATTCATGTATTAATTCTACTTATAAAATAACACATGATGTTATGTTCTAGGTTTTAAGGAATAAAGGAGTTTATGAAAATGTAAAGTTTGTGCAGCAGGAGAACTTCTGGGTCGGACCAAACTCAGTAAGTTACGATCTCTACCTATGATCTCTGTTCACTAATGGTTTATCATTTGGTTTAATGCTGTGTGATTGTGTTGTGTTGTAGGAGGCGCTGATACATCTAGGGGCAAAGTTTTCACCCTGCATGCGGCAGGATCAGCAGGTGTATGATCTGATCCAAGAGAAGAAACAGAGGGAGTGTAACTCAGCTTGCTGCGTCCGAAATGACCGATCAGGCTGCGTACAAACGTCTCAGGAGGAGTGCTCAGTTAGTCACTTTATCACTCCATATTCAAGATTAAAGATTCCTTGGAAATGTTTTAAAACTTTCTGTTTCTCTCTCTCTCTCTCTCTGTCTCTCCCTCAGAGTACATTGGCTCTGTGGGTAAAGTGGCCTGAGCACCCAAGTGTTCCATATATAGATGGTAAATTGCGCACTTATGGCTCCGTTTGTCACCAAGACCCTAGGTAAGACATTATACCCCTTACATCCACTTAGTGTGTTGCAGACCTGTGACTGATGTCTTTGTGTTTTGTGATGTCAGGACATGTCTGGAGCCAGCCTCTGTCTCACCTCATGAGTGGCCTGATGACATCACTAAGTGGCCAGTGAGTATAATTCATTGATAGAACCAAGGATTTCAGCCATTTTGTTAAAAAAACATACGAAATTGAAAACAGGTTAAACCTTAGGGTAGTTCTTGTCCATGAGTAAAAGCACATATGTAACTGAATAATACTTTTATTAATTATTTATTTGAGATATGCTAATGAGAGTGTCTGTGCCCATCTGAGTCTGTTTAGCATGAACAGTTTATTTACTTATAGGCAAAATACCATACATATTTAAATAAAAGTAAGTCTGAAAAGTCAGAGTGTTTGATTGTTTAAAACATTGCAAAACACTGAAATTTTAGTACATTGCACAGCACTCAGGAATTCTCAGTTCTCATTGTGCTGAATTAATGTCAGTCAGTGATGAATGGCGTGGTCACAGTAGGGGTCATTGATGCTCGTTCACTTTCAGATATGCAGCAGATACAGCACTGGAAACCATACAAACCTGCCTCATATAGACTGTGTCATCACAGGCAGGCCATGCTGCATTGGAACTAAAGGAAGGTGAGAGTGATCTATAGAGAGTTACTTATAAGTTACATCATGGTATAAATCATGGTATAAATTTGTGCATTTTATTAAAGGTCAGTTACATTGTGCAGGTGTGAGATCACATCCAGAGAGTACTGTGACTTTATGAAGGGATATTTCCATGAAGAGGCAACACTTTGCTCCCAGGTGAATTTACATAACCCACTCTATTCCATGCAACTTAGAACATCATTTCCGTATTGTTGATAAAGGGGTAGGGTTGAGGTTCCCTTAGTTTTGTTGTTAGTAATGATGGGTCTCTATGGAAATTTAATATCATACTATCAATGGCCAAAGTTGCCATGTTTTTTGACACTTTTGGGGTATTGTTAATATCAAATATGCCAATCAGCCAGTACATGAAAGCCACAGGCAGGTGAAGGTGGCAACACTGATTATCATTACAGTGGCACCTAACAGTCGGTGGGATATATGGGGTAGTAAAGGAACAATTTGTCAGGAAAAATGGGCAAGTGTAAGGATCTGGCCAATTTTGACAAGAGCCGATTTGTTATGGCCAGGTGAATAAGTCAGACAGTCTCCAAAATGGCAGGTTTTATGTGGTGGTCCTGAAATGCAGCACTTAATACCTACCAAAAGCGGTCCAGGGAACTAAAACTGGGGAACCCGGGACAGGGTCATAAGTGCCTTAGGCTGATTGATGTGTGGAGGAAAGGCTAGTCCAGGGGTGGGCAAACTTTTTGGCTCAGGGGCCACATTGACTTTTCAAATTTGACAGATGGGCCAGGCCAGCACCATGCATACATATCAAACATAAACATTAAAAAGGCAAATCAGTATTAATACCTACATTCACTTTTAGTGGGAACAGTTTTGCTGATCACCCTTTTCTGCCAGTGCATCGAAGTCTG
>JBBPCX010000114.1:32483377-32497945 GCA_037974365.1 Hydrocynus forskahlii | reverse complement strand
ACACTGCATGTCCCGCCCCGCCCCTCGACTTCACGGCCCGAGACACCGACAAGACACAGAATTCTGCACGCATCCCCCCCACCACGGCCGAGACAGATATTTTTTTTATTTTGTTGAGTACCAATTGATTCATGTAGGTACTCATTAGTGTACTAGAGCAAAAAAAATACGTAAACCCCTGTCAATGTATCACTGCGCCTATTGCGAAACACCGATCTTCGGCGGGCCGGATTAAAAAGACCAATGGGCCGGATGTGGCCCGCAGGCCGTAGTTTGCCCATCCCTGGGCTAGCCCATCTGGTCTGATCCAACAAAAGAGCTACTGTGGTCCAAACTGCTGAAAACATTGATGGTGGTTATGACATAAACGTGTCAGGAAAGTGCATTAAAAGCTTGCTGCATATGGGGCTGCGTAACTGCAGATGACCCTTGCTCACCCCTGCCAACCACTGAAAGGGCCTGCAGTGTTCAGAACTGGATCATGGAGCAATTGAAGAAGGTGGCCTGGTCTGAAGAATCACATTTTTTTTACATGATGTGCACTTTCAGGGGTGTGTGCATCACTCACCTGGCACAAGGATGCACTATAGGAAGAAGGTAAGCCAGCAAGCTCTCTCACACAAGACAGTGTGAACCTCTGGGTATTGTTCTGCTGGGAAACACTGGGTCCATGTGAACTTCAATGTAGTATTTCTGTGGACTTTATACTTTGACACTTACCTCCTACCCAAACATTGTTGCAAACCAAGGAAACCCTTTCATGGCAGTGGTATTGCCTAATGGCAGTGGCCTCTTTCAGCAGGATAATGCACCTTGCCACACTGCAAAAAATGTTCAGGGATGGTTTGAGGAACATGTCATTTTTTGACTTCAAATCCGCCAGATCTCAATTAAATCAATCAGGGGTGGGATGATCTGAACATACTATTCCAATACATGGAGGCCCCACTTAACAATTTACAATACTTGAATGCTCTACTAGTCCTAATGCCAGATACCACAACACAGCTTTAGAGCTCTTGTGGATTCCATGCCTCAGCGGGTCAGAGCTTTTTTGGCGGGGGACCTACAGAGTATTAGGCAGGTGGTTTTAATGATATTGCTGATCGGTGTATATGATACATGCTTAGCAGATATGCTGTTTGCTATGACTTTTTATAAAGAGGGTAATCATACATGTGGAGTTGTTAAAATATGAAATGGTATGATGATAAATGGGTTTTATGTAATAGTGTATCATGTTAAATTGTAAATCATCCTATTCAAAGTTGTAAGCATATAGCACTTCCTCAGCACAACCACTAGAGGGATTATAGAGTTACAGAGATATTGATTTCCTCTTAGCTAGCATGATAGATGTAGGTTCACCACTTGGTGGAGCTTAAAACTCATGGGTAATGAAAGCTCTCTGAAATGTGACTTCCATCAGGTGCACTGCATGGATGATGTGTGTGGCCTGTTGCCTTTTCTTAACCCAGAGGTGCCAGATCAGTTTTATCGGCTGTGGCTTTCTCTCTTCCTACATGCTGGGTAAGCAGAAGGTTTCATTCAAATCCAGCACTGCCATTCCTCTAAATTCCTTAAAATGTTACTCAGATCCCCAGTATATTAGGTAAAGTGCAGAAAATAAAGACATTATGTGGAGAACTGCTTTTAAGGAATTCCCTTATTGTCTTTCTACGCAGGATCCTGCACTGCCTGGTGTCTGTGTGCTTCCAGATGACCATCCTGAGAGATTTGGAGAAGCTAGCTGGCTGGCTGCGAATATCCATCATCTACATCCTCAGTGGCATCACAGGCAACTTGGCCAGTGCTATCTTTCTACCTTACAGAGCTGAGGTGCAGCCTTTATTATAAACCTTTAACATATGAGTGAATCTAAGTTGTCTAAGATCCATAACTGACACGTTTCATTGTAGCTACCAAATAATTACTCAGTAAAAATCTTAAAGCTTCCATATTTTACACATTTCTTGCATTTTCTCCCAAGAGTCTATTTTAACTTATATATTTGTGTAGTTTGAAATTGCAAAAACAGTGCTAACTTCTACATGACTTACAACCTGTCTTTATTTCTTTGAAGATTTTTTGTGATGTCGCAAGTAAATGATGTAGACATCCTGAGACATGCTGTACTCCATACAAAATCTGTCTTCGTCCAGTCAGTCATCTTGGTTGTCACCATGCCAGTGCCAAAGACAATCACAACTGGTTGTAAATAAAGTGTATAAATGTACTATGTGTTTGCAATATCATCTGTTACACACAGTTAAATTGTATGTCCAGTTACACAACACTTATAAGCCCCATTTAGTGTGTAACAGACTTAAAAATGTTTCTGCAAAAAAAGTAGTTTAAATTGATGCGTTAACATTGTTAACAAATGGAGCCCCAAAACCTCTCTCAAACTACATCCAGCTCTTCATTAAGGTAGTACAGACTTATGGATGTGGTTTAGGGCACATTTTATTTTTATAGCTCACAGTAAGTCATAGTGAGTCCTAAACCACATTCAGTGTGCGCGACCTTAATGAATTGTTTTTGCAAAATCTTTCCTTTATGTCTACAATCAAAGAGTTTAAGCATATGCTTTCCTCCTGTTTCCATCAGGTGGGCCCAGCAGGGTCTCAGTTCGGAATCCTGGCATGCCTATTTGTGGAGCTGTTCCAGAGCTGGCAGATTCTGGCTCGTCCATGGTGGGCCTTCTTCAAGCTGCTGTGCGTGGTGCTCTTCCTCTTCGCCTTTGGCCTGCTGCCATGGATTGACAACTTTGCCCACATTTGTGGCTTTGTCTCGGGTTTCTTCCTCTCCTTCGCCTTCCTGCCCTACATCAGCTTTGGCCGCATGGACATGTACCGCAAACGCTGCCAGATCCTGTTCTCACTCACCCTATTCTTGGGTATCTTTTCTGGCTTTGTGGTACTCTTCTACGTGTATCCCCTCAAGTGCGAATGGTGTGAATTACTCACCTGTATCCCCTTGACAGACAAATTTTGTGAGAAATATGACCTAAACGCTCACCTCCACTGAAGGAGGTCAGAGCACACTGACCAAACATTCTCCAACAAACACATGCAGTCCACTTTTGTACATTGGTCAATGGCTTTATATTGATAGATATTTAGTGAGACCTGAATAGCCTGGGAAAATTCTAGCTGACCAGAAATGTCAGAACCGTGCTACAACCAATCAGAGATGGCCTAAAACTCTGTTGCTTGGCTGACAGATTTTATCTTAGCATCATCAGATCATCATCAAATTTTGTATATAGCCTAATTATCAGCTCTAACTGACCACAACAAGAGTGGCTTCAATAGAGCAGGATTCATAATCCATTAAAATTCATTAACTCTAAATCCCTTACAAATATTTGAGATGTCCAGTCACAGAATCTGATGTGAAGACTTGAAGTTCTATTCCACAGTAGATACTAACAGGTCAGATGAACCAGTGTAAAGAACATTCTGGACCAATGTGAATGGGGGGCAGAATTCTGTGAGAATTGGAGAATATTCTAGATCAGTGTGAAAACAAATTCTAATACATTCCAACAATCACAGGAATAGCACATCATCTTGGTGTTTGTTTGTTGGTGTTTATTGGAGAACTTTGGATGTGCCTTGGGCTGAAGATGTTGAAAACCAGGAGAAGTGATGAGTTGGGATGCATGGAACAGCTCTTAGTCACTTCTAATGAACTGCTTGTAGATCTGAGTCTATAGCTGTTCTACACTATTTGAAGAAGATCAAAGTCTTTATTGGACAAGCTTAGAGAAATGCCCTCCTCAGGGGAGTAGAGGTGACTCCAGTGCCTTGTTGATCAATACCAACCAGTGCCATATCTGTTTTGCATTAACATTGAGCACTTTTGTTATTAACCTGTAAAAATATGCGCACTGCTGCTGAAGTGGTGAATGTTGTGGTAGCGTTTTAGCTGCCTGCTCACTTGAAATACAGATTACAGTGAAAATATGACTAATGTCCATGTGTCTTGCTCCTTTTTTTTATCCAGAGTGTAAGATATTGCAAATTCAATTTATTGTCAGATTCCCTGCTTTTGAAGTCTTTATTCATCTCATACCATTCTTGCACCAGAACACAATCCAGTGATAGGTACATGGATGGACAGATAAATAGATAGACAGATTGACTGACTGATTGATTAACTGATCAATTGATTGATTCAGTCAGTCAGTCGTTCATTCATTCATTCATTCATTCATCTATTGACTGTTTGAAAAATACATGTACCAAAAAGTTTTTATTGCATCACTGTCATAGAGGAACCACTTGTGGTTCCCATATGAGCCCTCCAGTTGATGGGGGGTGGGTTGCACGCATGCAAAGTCTAGATCGTTGTCCAGGGGGAATGGAGGAGCCGTTGCGCGTGTGCAAAGTCTCGGTCGTTGTGAGGGGGGGAGAGGTTGCAAGAATGAGAAACGAATGGTTTTGAGAAGTGGGGGGAAATGTCCCCCTCTGCTATAATGGTTCCGGTGCCCATGATTGAAGGGATACTTCAGGAAGCAAAAGGCGCTTTTATGTGAGATCTTAACAAACATCTCTTTGATACCTTAATTTTTGAGAGGGCAGATTGGTAGATGGATGGAGAGATGGATGGATGACTGATGAATGAACTGGAAATTAAAGTGAAACTACAGTAATTTAGCTTTATATTTTGCCTTCTACCACCCTTTATGTATCTCTCTACTATGAATTATATTTTTAAAAATACATTGTATGTAATATTTTTTTGTTAGGTAGCTCTATAAGAATAAAATCCTTAAGATATCCGTTTCCTATCACAACCACTGTGGACAATTCTCGATACTTTCACATTTCATATCCCACCACTGTGAATGACACCGTTTGCATGTTAACTATTAAATTACATTTTAAGTGGGTGGAATATCCCCTTAAACATCAAGGTAGTAAAAAGGGGTCTTTGCAGTGATGCCAATGAAGAACCACTTGTGGTTCCCTAAAGAACCTCTCACTGGATGGTTCTATAAAGAACTCAAACCATCATCAAAGTGAAGAAAATCAATAACATTAGAGCGTATCAGACAGCTTGTAAATGTTCATGCAGTATGACCACTGCCTGTGATTCTAAAGCATGGTGGTAACCAGCACACTGATTTCTCACACAGTGCCTGAGGTGGTCGTGTGACAGGTGTGGAGTAGGTGCAGCTGCAGCTTTCTGATGTGAGCACTGTTCTTTATGCAATGTGTGTGTATATGGGGGATGTAAGTGTTTGGGGTGTGCTGTGCTGTCTGCTGCAGGCAGAAGGATCTTGCAGTAATCTGGTGAGCATCAGTGCATTAATGAAGATTCATCTCCCCAGCTCACCATTTCACTCTCCTGCCTCCTACAAAAAAAACCCAAAACAAAAAAGTCCCCCTCTATTGTGCGCTATGTTAATTACACACGCCCTCCCAATCCCAAATGTAGCAAACCCAACACAACAGGGCCTGTGTTAGTTTAGCTGAGATGGTAATTAAGAGCAGGCAAATGAATGTGTGTATTGGGCTCCAGGCTGATGAAGTCACTCAAGTGCTCTTCTACTGATCACAGTGGTCACAACAATGCCCCTGTGATGCTGCAGCCTACGCCCGCACAATGTAGACAAGATACTATTATAGTGCTAAATATCACAATGTACCAAAACTAAGGGTTGCACCAATTTGTGGCCATTTCCAATGTCATTATACCCAAATGGGCTGAAATGGGTATTACTCACTGTTTCAAAGGGAACAGGCAACAAAGACAATTTTTTTTTTTATTATTTGTCTGAAGCAGATGCTTTGCAAACCAAATAAACACACAGAAATGAGAAAAAAAAGAAGGTACCAAAAGTGATTCAGGCAGCAACAGGCAGCTTTTGATTCTCTAAAGAACATTTCACTGGAGGCACTGAAAATCATGAATGTGCACCTGGCTCATCCTCATCATGCCAATATCTTTACAAGCAGTTTAATTTATATACCTTGCATTAAATGAGCAATTGGTGTATTTGGCTTGGTGTAGTGATGGTCAAAACTGCTGACACCTTACTTTTGCCCAAATAATGATGGTTTATTGGATCATGTGGAAACCTCAATCCACTCATCTATGGTTGGTCAGGATGTTCACACCACACAGCAAAACATTCAGTGATTAATTAGGAAGTTCATTTGCATATTTCAAGCTTCTGTGATTCCAATATTGCAAAATGATAATGATCAAACATTATATTGGACAACTGTACTGCAGATCTCTTATAAGCAACAATTTGCCACATCCTCTATTATTTTTGTTGCAACCTTTGTTTTTCTGGTCCTCTTTTTTCTGTCCTTCTTCTACTCCATAGTCTCCTTCTCTCTCTCCTGCTTAAGAACAATGGAACAGCTGAGAGAGGCAGCCAGTGCAATCATAGCTGCTTTTTTTTGCACCTCTATACATCAAACCCACACCGGCACTAGAGAGGAAATTAGCCTAGTGTCCTCCCCAACCCCCATCCTCTCCACACTCGGCCCTATAGAGATGGTAATTTTAGGGTCAGAGGGCCATATCACAAATCATTGATCAGCTCCTCTAATCCCCCCTCCCTTAAGGCCTGCTACAACAGCCATTCACTGATTAGCTGAGGTTTACATCATTCAAGACCATACTTCCTATAATTTTTTTTAACTCTTATTTTTCTTATATTTTTGGCTTTATCATATTGTTATTCTATTCGCTTGTATATACCCACATGTGTGTATAGGGGACCAATAATAGAAGAAACAGATTTTTTACTGGCTCACATTCTTCCTTCCTTTCCCATTTTTGAATGTTTCCTTTTAACTGGTGTTGACATGTTTCATGTAATTATACTGTCATATTGTCACATATATCCACATGTTGCAGTGGTTTGCTCCTTTTGAATATTGTGGAACATCCAGTCACTGTGTGTCAAAGGACCTCTGAGCAAATATTCTGAAGAATATTATGCTAGTTAAAAAGTAATGGCTGCTGGATGACTATGAACGCATTTCAAGGAGTTTCACAGTTGACCTCTCTGGTCACGAGGAGAGGGGACATTTTTGTCTTCTGAGCATGAAGACTAACTAGCTCTCACCTGTGAGGAGCACTCAGTTAAAACATCCATCCTTTGCAGACCTGCTGCTAAGGACAGAAAGCTCAAGAAGTCTACATATTAAGCAGAACCCTTATTCAAATAGGAGTGCATTATAGATAGAACTCTATTCCTACATCCTAATTTAAATAAGCATCCTCAGTAAACTCTGTAATAAACAAAAATTCTGGGCCCGTCAGAAAATGATATTTTAAAATCTTATGTAATTGCAATGTAAACATTTATTTTCTCAGACAAATATTAAAAAAGATAAATTACATTAATGTAACAAGTAGTGGTTTTATGTATCTCAGTATTTTTACTAATTTCTGAATTTGTGGTTTTTATTTAGTACCTGGTTTGATCCGGTGTGCTGCTGAATTAGAATAAATCTGTGTGATGTTTGGTGGGAGAAGTCAAGAACCAAATATTTGTTCTTCTAATTACCTCACAGAGTTATGAATTATTTAAATTATTATCTAATGAAGATTAATATCTGATGAAGCTGACAGGTATGATGCTGAGAAGACAGTAAGACTAGTCATCATCAAGATCTGAGGCCTAACAGTACAAGTGAATGTAAGAAACAGTTTTGAAACAGCTTTGGTATCTTTTGCACATTTCTGTATATGTATGAAATATATAACTATTGTGTTTATACCGCTACACATTATGATCAGAGTACGCTTTTTGGTACATTCAAAATGCACAACGCTTAATTAGTAGTGAGGCATGGGTAAAGATTAATCTGTGTTGTTTTAAATTGTGTTTAACTTTATGAATATATCTCTGTAACAGTTAACAGCCGAGGTTTACATCACAACATGTCTTAACATTTCCCATAAAATCTTCATAATTTCTCTCTAAATCAGAGTTGAGACACGGATCGATTGCTAATTGTAATAGTAACATTTCAACAAGGAAATAGCAGTCTTAAAAGTTATTTTGAACATACTTATATACACAAATAGCATAAGAGATTACAGTGGGTGTGGAGTTACTTCATAAATTTGCCATATTTTACAGTTGTAAAGTACATATATTCAATATGTATAGTTTCCCAGTTAAGGGTCCCTTTAGCATCCCATCCATAGGTGGCAAGGAGAGTGATGCTGAGGGACTGATGTGATGGGGCATAGCTGAAAGCTGACCCTGAAACTGGACCCAGACAGCTGCGCAGCAGGTGGCCAGTGGCAGGCCGTCTCTCCTCATTGTCCCTCAGATGGGGGCCACAGGCCCCCCCAGAGCTGAGCTGCACCAGGCACAGGCCTTCCAGGTAAATGAGCAGGGGTCTACATATCCATGTGTGTATGTGTGTGTGTGTGTGTGTGTGTGTGTGTGTTTGTGTGAATGTGTGTGTCACAGCGCACCTGCTCCAGCCACCACAGTCATGGTTGAGTGGAGAGAGAGCAGCCCCAGCACCAACATGCGACTTATCAGCCACCTGTGCTCTCCCATCCTGTTGTACTGAACTGGAGAGTGCATCAGGCAGACTACTCATTAGGCATTCGTCAAAACGCAATGAATGAGGTGCACTGACCTCAATATGAGCAGGCTATTAATGGTATTAATTTCTATTACTTCACATAATAGTGGTTAACAAGGACAAATTATTATTTACTTAGTGACAGTGTCATGATAAAGCACCAAAAACGTCTTGTTTGTCATTTAAACTGATGCCATGGGTTGGCTGCAGGTACACAAAGCCTGCAACTAACTGACGAAAAATAATGGTCAGTTAACAGCACATTTCGTGTTTTGAACACAGCACATTTTGGTATATTTAGCACATTTTTGTGTACTATCCCCAGAAAGCACATCTTTGTGCTGGAACACAAATTTGCGACACACCGGTTGTGTCAAAAGCAACATAACATGAGCTGTCCTTAAATAGTCACAAGTAACTCTAACTCTGCCCACATTTTAAAATAAATGTATATCAAATGTATAATCAAATAAGTTTGAATCACGTTCACTTTCACAACAGTCAACACGATAGTGAATGTACCTGTAACTTGTCAATAAAATCAATTTATCAAAACTAAGATAAGACTGCAAATACATTGAAGCAAGACTCAATAGCTGGCATGTGGTTCATTACCACAGACAAGAAGTTTCCTATACTTAGAAAATGCCAAAAATCTGAAGCAAATGCACAATGGTTTCAACTGTAATTGTTTTGAGTCCGTTCTTTTCCAACAGCAGGAAGACTCAAATTATTGTCTGTGGCGATCGAGAGATTACTTTAAAAAGGAACTGATTATTCCTTTGATTTTTATTTCTTCACTTGTCTAATATAAAGGCAAAGTGCAGGCCATTAGTGATATTAATTCTTTCAGGTCAGCTGGTATGTTTGCAGAGTCATGATAAAGCCCTTAAAATATACGTTATTGGAAGTGATGCAGTCAGTGGTGCAGGTATGGTTTCTCCTCTTTCAGCTTTGTCAGATCTCTTAGATCTAATTAATAAGAAACTTCACAAACCTGTTCCAACCCTACAATTTTAACCCATTGTATTTGAAAGCCCTGTCATTTCTCCGCTCATGGTTTTCAGAGAGTTTAACGGCCACTTTCTGCCCCACGGCTCTTTCACAGCACTCCTCAGCTGTCAGCTCCAGGCCTCAGGCTGCTTTAGCCTTGTCTGCCTCAGCAGTGCTGCTCCTAAGCCCCCGGAGCCCCCTCAGCCTCAGTCCCGGCCGTCCATCCGCTAATTACAGCACCGTACACGTCTGCTCGTTAGACATGAGCTTAATGAGGTCCTTCAAAGCCAACACAATGGCCATTCTCTGAGACCAGAGTGAACTTGGTGCAGCAGAGAGGGTTCTGCATCTCTCATACATCCTACAGTGCTGTTTTTGGTTGCCAGTTTCTATGTATTCATACACCTTATTAAAACAACAGTTTATCCAATCTTGTTAAACTAGCGTTGCGTTGGATCAGCAAGGCAGGTCTAGGATCATTCTAAAAAGCATAATGGATTAGTGAAAAATAATTTTCTAAGACACATTAAGCATCTGAAGTTCACTGCATTTTTCATGATGCTATGATGTAGCTAAAAAGTAATGGAACCTTATAGACACAAATTATCAGTGTGCAAATTGCATGCCCAAAATCAGAACTTGCCTTACACCCTGAATTATTAAAGTCAACATGACTCTGGAAACACGATGCATTTTTCCTTCTATATTGTGTTTATATAAGCTATAGTGTATTTCTGAGCAAAGCACTGCTAGCTGAGCATTTTTGTTTGATTTTGACTGGATAGTGAGATCAAATATGATATTCAGGCCAGTGGAATACAGAAGGTGTTTTAGAGAAAGGCAAAAGTCACCACACTTTTAGTATACAGGAAACAAATTTTGTCTATATATATATATATGACAATTCATGGTTCACTGTGCTGAGTATGACCAGAGACAGTAACCAGTAAAGTGAACTGCAGAGGCGAATATATTGTAGCTGATAGTTATAATTCCACCAATTAATTAAATGGTTAAAAG
The DNA here is from genome assembly GCA_037974365.1 of Hydrocynus forskahlii. Classification (NCBI taxonomy): domain Eukaryota; kingdom Metazoa; phylum Chordata; class Actinopteri; order Characiformes; family Alestidae; genus Hydrocynus; species Hydrocynus forskahlii. The sequence continues at coordinate 32,487,353 of JBBPCX010000114.1, read as the reverse complement.
AAATCTAGAATGATGTGAAATGCTGTATTACAGATTTGGAATTGTTCAGTGGTGGTGAATGGAACCAGATCTATGAAAGTTTAATGCCTCTAAAAGCTACATCACGTAATGTTAGGGGATGAAATGCTAATGCGTACACTGCCTGAGGGGCTGAGACACTGTTTGCGACAGTTTTGAGACAAAATTTTGCAGATAAAACTACACGCAGAGTGTAACAAGGCAAAATGTACCCACAGAAAACTGTTCAGACGTATCACTATTTTACCATTGTTGGCATCATATATAAAAACTCAGAGGACAGTAAACAAAGTGGCTATAATGGAAACACGGCATCCCCTGTCTATTATTGAATCATGCTGAAAAAATTGGTTGCAATTTCGCTTCAAATATCAATGTACCACAGCATTGAGAGTGTGTAGATATGAAAAAGGATCTACCTCTGGTAGGACTTTAACAACAGGAAAAGTTAGGTACCTATTAAAGAGTAGACCTCCCCGATGCAGTCTCAAAGCATGCAGGGTATTGTGTTGCGGAATGGACCATTGTTCCCCCACACGACTATCGTGTCTAATCAGTAAACAGGGCGAGTGTAGACTTGCCCCAGCCCAAGGTGCGGCAGTAATCTCAGGTTAGCGTGTGCTGCCTCAGTGTCACTAAACAGTGGAGTGGTACATAAAGCTATCAAAGCTGTCATAAACTATGTTTCAGGGGTCAAGCTGGATAATGGCCAGAAGACTTCTTGTACTTAAGTATTGCTGATATAAGCACACCAGCACAGTGTACTGCACAGTACGTATGATCCGCAGATTGGAATTTTGGTAGGTGCCCCAAATCATACACACACACCCCCAACTCCAACAAAGAAGATTGATAAGACTGGTCAATATTTGGCAACATACTTTTGATGTATGAAGACAACACCATGCATTTAATCTCTTGCCCAAATATCTGAAAGTAAAATATCTCTATTTTCATACAGGATGGGTAAGAAAATACTTCACACCAGCAATGTGGATTTTATGTAGCAATGTGGCATAGCTAGTGAGCAGGTGGCCTCCTATTTTGTGGTCCATGGCAGCGCTGATACCGGGCTTATCTCTGGAAACACAGTGTTAGAAAAGACGATGACAGTGAATGAAACCCCTATTGCAATATGTGATTATCCGCAACAAAGTATACCAGTTACCATACATGACAAGTCACCCTATTATGATCTGATTTACATTAAGATTAAGAATATTCATTCAGTATCATGCTGAAAAGCTTCATCAAAGGTAATCAACAATTATACTAAAAGGGGGTCAACTTTCCAAATGAAATTGTCATTTGAGGTCTAAATCATTTTTTGTATTATCAACAACATAATGGACTCAATCATGGTGGTCCACAGAGAGGTTGCACCAATGTTTAGCTCCCCACAGACCTGTAAAAATGGCCTCTGCAGTCAGATTTTTGCATGTTGAGATTTTAACTGGATGCCCACAACCTTTATAGAGTCCTTCCTGACATTTCTTGAACATGGTCGGGGACTCTGGAGTAGACATTTTCTGAATTTGTAGAGAAATACTGTCATTTCAAGGGTACAGCTTAGTGAAATATTATTGGCCATTAAAAAATGTTTGGGTGGCTTTCTTTCTGTGAAAAAGTTTGGGTACTCCAGAAATTGCTTACTTAATTGGTCATTGAAAATAAATGTGGACAGAATGTGTGTGTGTGTGTGTGTGTGTGTGTGTCAGAGAGAGAGAGAGAGAGAGAGTCAGTGCATTATTGATTTGAGGAGTCGGTAGGTCTGTAGGTTCAATTCTGCCTAATGGCAAAAATTTTAATACTCCACTCTTTGGGTAAAAGTACTGGCACCTCTTTCATTGTGAAGAAGTATTGGTTCCCCTGTCTTTCTGACCAATATGTTTACATAAACCATCATTTGTGAAACCATAGTAACCTCCTAGCAACACCTTAGCAACCAATTATAACATCATAGCAACCTCCTAGCAGCACTACAGCAACCACTACAGTTACCATAGCAACCATCTAGCAACACCATAGCAACCACCAGCAATAAGAACAAGCTAACACAGTCCGTGAGCTAATATTAGCTTGAGAGCATGTTAAATAGTCATAGCTAGATTACAGGAGATTGTCGATTTGTAATTCAGCTACGTAGGTAGCTAGCTGTAAAGAGTAAGGACAGGCAGTCCAACCAGTAAGCTGCAGATGACTTTAACAAAACCAAAACGCCTACTTCAAGATGCTTCTTTAGGTTGGAAGTGTAATCTTTGGAAGTGTAATCTTCATTCCCTAAAGTGAGCAGGCAACTAACATGTGAGCTTACTGTTGCATATTTTATGGGAAATACACTAAACACTAAAGCTTGGTCTTCTGAATCAGACAATCAGGGTGTGTCTGCAGGGTGTAACTGATCAAATGATCAGGGGCCGAGTATTGATTGCTTAAAAAATAAATTTTTGTGGTCGAGTCAGCTCTGTAATATACGAGGAGAGAGAGGATAATCGAGTCACCTTTAAAATATGTGTCAGAGAGAGCGCCTATGATGTAACGGGTATGGATGCCAGAACGGACAAAAAGCACAGAAACAGAAATGCTGAGAGAAGAACAGACAGCAGACTCATAAAATGGACCTTGAAAAGATGTGCCCCACTGTTATTTGTGGTTTAGTTAAAAAATAATCAGTCTGTGAAATGCAGCTATGCGTTCAGGCATCCTTACCGATAAATGGCTAAGTAAGTGCTGGTGAATCCCCCTCATGTGATACTGCCACTTGTGCTCAATACCATGGAGATACCTAGATACATAGAGATAATCCGGCAGAAAAGTTCTTATTTTGCTCTGAGTAGATTTGATTTTCCACACTCATTGCAATGTACACTGCACATTTTGCACCTTCGTCTTCACTGACCATCAAGTGAAATCTGGTCTCAGGACGAAGGCTTGACACTGGCATAAGTTCATCAAGGCAAGTTCAGACATGCCCGTTGTGACCTAACAGGCTGCCAGCCAACCAAGTGTTTCTCTTTTAGCAGCTCTCACCCGAACATGACTGAGTACTTTCAATGGCCCACGAGTGAAATTAGAGCTTTGCTGATTTCTGTTAAGAGTGCCTCTCCAAACAGCAATCATGTTTTTGACTGCAAAGGTGGCCCATCAGCATGGGACTGAGTTTGCCCTCCAGCTTCTACATTCTGGGCACCCTGGGAAATCACCAATTATTTTATTCTCATATAATTGTAGACATAATGACTATAATTTTCCTAGTTCTTTGGCTGTGTTGTAATGGGGTAAAATAACAGCAACATGTATTCAGAATTTGAAAATGAAAGATATTCAGTTCATAGTGCTTTAATAAAGGTAGCATTCAGAATACAGAAACTTTGTAAAGGATCTTTAGAATTTTAGAATCCCTTAGTTTGAGAAGGTTGGGTGAAAATGGAAACTGGGAAAGTTCCCATTTATTTAATCTCATACAATGTTTGAACATGTCTCTGGTGTTACAAAACCACCCCCCAAATGGAAAATGTTCTAACCTTTTGTATATTAAAGTAAAAAACTTTATGACATTGAAATTTAATCCAAGAGGTCACAAAAGAACCCAGAACAACATCTAAAGAACTGCAGGCCTCACTTGCCTCAGTTCATGACTCAACCATAAGAAAGAGCCTGGGCATAAATGGCATGCATGACAAGTTCCAAGACGAAAACCACAGCTGACCAAAAAGAACACAAAGGCTTGTCTCACTTTTGCCAAAAAACATCTAGATGATCCCAATTTCTTTTGGGACAATATTCTGTGGACTGATGAAACAAAAGTTGAATTTTTGGGACGTGTGCGTCCCGTTACATCTGGCGTAAAAGTAACACAGCATTTCAAAAAAAGAATCATACCATCAGTAAAACGTGGTGGTGGTAGTGTGATGGTCTGGGGCTGTTTTGCTGCTTCAGGACCTGGACAACTTGCTGT
>JBBPCX010000114.1:32458378-32472255 GCA_037974365.1 Hydrocynus forskahlii | reverse complement strand
CCTAAATATGCCCCCAGATATGCTCCCAAAACACTTTAATTTCATTTTAAACTCAGCTTAATACATTACCCTTAAAGGTAAACCCGTATTCGTACTATACAGTTTACCGATGTTTAATGAGTAAAATACCGATGTTACCCTGTATAGACTGCTCTGTAATTCAGGCACGTTTTCTTTTCTATGCGTTGTTGTTTTCTTTGGCATAAGCAGGTAAATACAGTAGGAAATTAATTTAATTTACAGTAATAAAAATACAGGGCTTTAAGAAGAAAAAAACAAAAAACACAAGAACACTCAAGACGCTCCATGGGGGAAATTCTGGACTGCAGTTGTGTCAAAGGGCAGCAGCCAATCAGCAGCAAGAAGAAATAATTAGGATTCTCGGATTGGCTACTTTCAAACCTCCCGCCTCTGAGTACAGTGGTATTTCACCATCCCAAGACATGCTTTCTTTGAGTTCTCTGGACAGAACCAAAACATTTAAAGTTATTTTTACAAGGAAATGTAGCTGAATTTATGTTAATATTTATGTTACAAAATTAGTAAATTATATTTTTCTTTAACACTAATATGCATGAAAAATTATATATTGCCACAAAAAAGCTGTGATGTCAGGGCCTCGTCTGCCACGTCCCCTCATCCTTGTGCTGGGTTGTTTATGTTTGGGCGTGGTGCTTAGTAACCCAGCACGAAGATGAGGGGGCATGGCAGACCAGGCCCGGACCTCACAAAAGAAAAAAAAATATGGAGGATCTCTGCAGTTTCCACATTAGTGCAGGTTTCCGGCATAAATATTAGTTTGGTTCTCAGAAAAAATCTGCAATGGACTGAAACCACGACTGCTGATCTGCATTAAAGTTGGGGTTTACTGTATATATATATTTATACATATAACCACCATAAGCTTTGTGGTTTTATGATTACCTTGAATCATGAAAAAGACATTTTGAATTTACAGTTCTTCTGAGAAATAGTGAGAGGAGCAAGACACATGAATACCAATTTATCTGGTATACCTCAAATCTCATCACCCTCAGCACAGCTCTCTAAAGGAAGAATCATCTAAATTACCTTTGCCCTTTAACCTAGTCCTGTGGGTGTCCTCTGGTCAGTCTGGCCTGGAATGAAAGGGCCTGTGTGGTTTAGTCAAGGTCCAAATGAGATAAGGATGAAGCTTCTATATCAAAAGCCTTTAAACACTGGTTCTCTGATGTCTGCCTAACAACTTTGAAGGCCTGCACAAAGAAATGCATGAAATACACAGAAAAATGTAACCTTAATTTGTTTGAAAAAATGTGTTGTTGGAGGCCAAGTGTGTAGGCCACTTCTGTCATGGTTCAGTTGTCCAAAAGAAAGTGGAAAAAACATGTCCTTTTGAAAAGATCTTCATATTGGGCCATCCAATTTTACTCATCTGAAAGTAATAGTTAAATGAAAAATCACAATTTTCCACTTTCCCTAGCTAAAAAATCTTGTTATGTCTATCAAATTCCACAAATTTTAGTAATGACAAGTCAATACAATTTCTTATAGGTACCTATCTATCTATCTATCTATCTATCTATCTATCTATCTATCTATCTGTCTATCTATCTATCTATCTATCTGTCTGTCTATCTATCTATCTATCTATCTATCTATCTAACTTGCTCCCGCTCATTAAAATGAAATATATTTTCTTTTTCTCTGATTATGCATATTTTTTTCTTATCATTATCAGTGTTATAAACTGATGGCATAAACTTCACAGAACCCCAGTCCAAGCCCCAAGTGAGCAAGCCAAAGGCAACAGAGGTAAGGAAAAACTCCCTAAAGCTGAAGGAACAAACATTAGGAGGAACCAAGGCGCAAAAGGGGAACCCATCCTCCTCTGGTCGACACCAGAGAGTGAGGGAGAATAAAAGAAATGTCCCTATGGAGTTGACTAACAATAAGAGGCCTTAGTGTACAGACTTAATGACTGATGAGCAGTACAGTCTGTAAGTATAGTAGTTTGAGCAGTGGTTTAAGAGTCTCTAATCTACAGCAGTAGGAATAACAGTGTCCGCCAGAGGCTCTGAGCAGCAATAGCCCTTGGTTATGGGGGCAAGAGCACATGTGGGTGTTCCACAGCAACAGAATCAGTCAAGTACATGTGGGCAAGGAACCCCAACGATAGCCGAACCAGTATGGAGTGCTTACCCTGAGCCCTGTTGGTGGTTCCACCAACTAGCGTACTTAATGTCCACCAGCTAGTGCACTTTTACTAAATTCAGAACTACCATAACATTAGTGTACCTTTCAGAAAGGCCATTAGACTTCAGTACAAGCCACCTGTTTTGTGTGCTATGCAACAATATATGTGTTATGGTGCCTGACAAAATGTGTTGTGAAAAAGTAATAAATATTCTGTCAGTATTTTAGTCACCGTAACCGTAAATAGATTGACCCAGACAGGGCAGCACACACTGGGCACTCTTTAGCTAGAAATCAGTTACTAATGTAGTTATATAGGTCATTAATAGGCTTCTTCAAATAGGTGATGTAGGCTGTACAGTGTGTAATCTTGTAATATAACCATATGTATTTTTTCTAGGTGTTAGATAAAAAATAAATAAACAGAAATGTTGTAGGACCATGGAAAAATGCTGTGCTGTGGAAAATTATGCAAAGAGGCAACTAGAGAAATGCAACTAACTTACTAAGATATTAATAACTCCATCTTTGTTAATGAAGAAACCACCAGAGGACCAGGTTGAGGTTGTGTCTAACGTGAAAAACGTTGAACCACTGAATGGTACCCCTTGACCGAACCAAGTCAGACAACTTTATGCAAGGCCCCTGCCCTAATCATAAGGAAGATGCTGAGTGCAGTGTTTCTGCAAAGCATTACAGCAGCAAAAGCTGACTCCCTGTGTGAGATTTGGCTGGCATGCCCACACAACACCTGTAATCAGTGACTGCCAGCAGTGCCAGAGGGGACATAAAGCAGTGTGTTTGTGGCCCTGCCGTGACAGCAGCCCTTGTTCCTGCTGACAGGTCCGCATGCTGAGCCTGAGTGGCCACTGTGGCCCGTGTAAATATGGCCCCAAGTCCCTGTCACTGGTGAGATAATGTTATCTGCCTTGCCAGGAAGTTCTCCCAACCCTCCTCCACCAAAAGAAAAAAAGAACCCCCCCCCCAAAAAGCCTCCCTCAAGACGGCCCTTGCTTACCCACCCACACCACAATCAGGGCTCTAACTCATTTCTGCCATCTCACCACTGCAGAGTATGAGGGCTTGCACTTCACACGTCAGCCTAGATCTGCCCATGGATTTTTCTGTGCATGAGCAGAGAGGGCTCTTAGAAAAAGGACAAACATGCCGTTCATATGTGGAACAAATGCTTCTCATGTTGACCATGGCATTGCTAAGCTCTACTGGAGAGAGTTTGGAATCAGCATCCCATGCTAACATTCTCCATAACGTTCTAGGAATGCGAATTATCCCACAGATTCAGAGGGGTTCCTTCAACATGACCTCAAGCAGAAGGAGGCCAAGCCGACATGATTGAATAATCCCTCACTTTTCTTTTTTTTCCTTTTTCATTAAAAAGAGATTTTAAGTGTGAAAAGTATTATTTTTTTGCCCTAAACACAGCAGAATTTCACACATATTCATGGACAGGATTCTTTCCGATGTGAGAGATGGGGGAAGATATCGAAAGAAAAAATTAAACAAAAATAAGCAAACAAGTAAATAAAGCATTCCTTTTATTCATATTCATTTATTCAAGTCCAACATAGCCAGTGGTCTAAAAACAAACCTGAATGCGAATGCTGGAAATGTCAGCAGTGCCTGAACATGCCTGTCTGAATTCTCACTTTCTGTAATACCTTTACACTTGCATAAAGAGTGAAGTTCACTGGCAGCAGCGTTACAAACACCAACCGATTTACAGTTATTTGTTTAGTGAAACCAAATGTAATTGAGGGAAGCCGGGCCAGTTCAGACTTGTCTCAAACACCTTTGTACTTTCCTTGTCAATAAGCAAACTATTCTGATGGTAAGTTACAAGAGCAAATATACTGATCCAAATGTACTGAATCGTTCTACAGGACCGAGTTAACTTCTTTTGGGCTAAGTCAGTAGCTACATAGATTAATAATGCAAAATACCTGGGTTAATCTTATAGATGTGTGATAAAGGTTCAAGTCCAATTATGGGGTTTTAAGCATCTTTCAAAAAGGTTCCTTTGGAGCAGCATTACAAAAAAAACATTTTTAAATTCCCCCCAAAAAGAAAGTTTTTGTAAATGAGAGCACAAGCGCAAGAGTAAAGAGAACATCTGTGCAATGTACATGTCCTATACCAGCTTAATTTTCCCACAACTATACATCCAAGGACCAAGTACCTTTACATTAATGAAACTTTATTTTAAAAATATAAATGGGTATGTAAGCCCACAACCTTCTAATACAATATTCAGTGTCATTTACCAGGCTTTAGGTTTATTTTCCATTTGTTTAGTTAAGGTCTCACACTAGGAATGCTGGTGTAGGATTATATTACTTTTTTATTTATTATGACCTTATAGCAATTAGGAATCCTCATGGCCTTCCAATGATTTCAGGGATTAATAAAACACTCTAAATTTTGGTATATTTCATTTAATAAAGTAAGAAAGTAATCATGCTTGTTATATTTAAACGCTACAGGTATTGTAGTCATACCCCAATTCTATTGTGACATTTTAGTCAGAAAATAAGGAGCTAAAATCTTCAAATAGCACAATGGAAAATAATTAATTACTAATTTTTTACCATAGTTGTTAGGTAGACACAACCAAGCAAGCTCTTACAGTGGCTATGCTTTTGGGTGCTGGACAGAAGGCCATACACATCATATTGACCATCAGCATAATGACGTGGAATCTACCAACCACATTTTAATTTACTGGGTGGGACCAATTTTATGAGAACATCACTCACGGCCATCTGGTTTGTCACTAGTAATGGGTTTAGGGTCAGTTCAAATGTGCCAATCTTCCAATGTGTTGGCCTCAGAACTGGTCAAAATTGTTAGCTTAGTGCTAAAATAATAGTCATGGTTTACTACTGCCTTACAAACAGGAACACAACCTTGATCAGACTCCAACTCTGAATATAGACGCAAAAGCATCTCTTTATACTCTTCTAAAGTACAAGAAGAAGTTAATCACAGCTTTCAGAGATGGTCAATTTGTTTATTCAAGTAAAGAATATAATTTGATTTAAGTTGCATGTTAGAATTAATTTTTCAAAAAGTCAACACAAATACAATTCTAAACAGTCCTTGCCATGAATATTGTATTGCATTTCACAATTAAACAAAAAAAAACAGGACATCTGCATTTAAACAGCATACATAAAAAAGGGGAAATTTGTAAAAAAGAACAAAAGAATGAAGCATATTTTCTCACATTATATCAAATTATTTATAAGGCTGAAATAGAGGAACCAAACTGAAATAGTACCAGAAAGTGCTTGTGCTGGGCTTATCTCTGAAAACATTTCTGCAAAGCACTTGTTGCTTGTTGCATCCTCTTATTTTGTAAAGAAATCTTTTTCAATTACCACTTATTCATAGCATGATGTCATCTAAAATATCAAGTGAACTAAAGTGAATATAGATTTAGTTTGATTAATCTACACAAAACTGATTTGCCACTACTTAGATATGTTCTACAACAGCCATGTGTGTATCCCAAAAAATTCAATGCTCCAAACACGAATCAAAAGTCTTTTAAAAAACAAAGCAAAAAAGGAACAAGGATAAATCGGCATAGATTTCTCAAAAAACAAAAAAGCCAAAGAGGTAAAAAGAGGAATTACATGGTATTTTCATCACTGTGAACCATTCCATTATGCTAATGTAGCAAAACAAAAGTCAACAGGTCTTTAGACCAGCAGTCTAAGAGGAAGGAGCAAGAATGCTCACAGAAATGACTCCGCCCTCTCCCAAAGAGGCATCTCGGAGAAGAATCCTTCACACAGACTGTAGCCCTGGTCCAGAGACAGCGGGATGGTCTGGACTTCCTCTTTGATCTCCCAGGGGTGCTGCTGCTGCAGATGTTGCTGCTGAGAAATATCTGAAAACAATGCCATTCCCTCATAATATTGCGGATGGGTCTGTGTCTGTTGCTGGTGCTGCAGATGATGCTGCTGTTGCTGAAAGTCCTCCATGCTGCATCCCATCATGCTGTTCATCTCCAAATAAGCGCAAGCCTGCTCATCCTCATTGCTATACCATTTGGGCAGGCTGGGCACATGCTGGTTCTGGGAGGACACCTCCATCTCACAGCCCAGAGAGCTCAGAGCGGAGTTGATGTCCAAGTCCTCAAAGGTGCTGCCGTTCCCACTGAGGACATCGTCGAACACAGAGGCCAGATCAAAGTCCCCTCGGAGCACATCAGAGCTTTTGAGATCGCTGGCCAGCAGTGGGGATTGGGACATCTTCCCCAGCTTGCTCCCCCGCTTGGGAAACGCCTGCTTGCGTTTGTTCCCTGCTACAGGTTCTTGGAAGTGGTCCATGGGCACTTGCTGGCTGCGTTGAGGGCTATAGGAAGAGCAAGAGGAGAGCAGTCTGCTTTGTCTCTGGGTGCTGAAATTTGTGGCAGGCATCCGCCTTCGCTTGAAGACACCATTGACAAACATGTCGGCATACTGCGGGTCAATCTGCCAGAAGCCCCCCTTTCCTGGCTCATCCTTCTGCCTGGGCACCTTCATGAAGCATTTGTTCAGGGACAGGTTATGGCGAATTGAATTCTAGAAGAGATTGAAATAGTTGAGATTTGTTAGCATATGCCTCTGGGTAATGAATGGTTTCTTACAATGAGAATTATTTTAATCATTTTCAAATAACCAAAATTTGTCTTTTAATGTGTACTGCTGGTTTATGAGTAGTTCCTCAGTATAACACCATTCAGACAGTTGAGCTTTGTCACTAAATACGCATTTGTGTGTAAAAGTATAACCCCCCAAACCCTACCCCCAGTCAAATTACATGTTTTGTTAATTTTCTTCTAATGCGTTTGCACATCTTCTACAGAAGACACACAGATATGCTATTTTACAGCTAAATATAGTTTTTATTATTTGCTGAGTTTTGTTTTACTTTGTAGAATCACACTCTACAAAGTTAAACAAAACACATAAAATGTGTTATAACTTCTACGCAGGCCATATTTCATGACTCTTCATGACTCCAGTATTTCGCATAAACAGAAACCGTGGAATAAAATGTGTGGATGTGTTCTCTGTATACTTAATTACACTCAGAAAATGAACTAAAACATGTCATTTGATCAGGGGCAAAAGTTTGCCTATCACTCTAAATCAATGATTTATAAATAGTAGCTAAAATAGTTTAAGTAGCTTAAAATCAAATAAATGTATGCAAACAATATTTTAAATCGCTGTCAATAGAAATATCTTCGTTACTTATGTAAGCTTTCATTAATATCCTTTGACATACTCTTATATTTTGCTATAACTGCTAACTTCATACATAAAGACTCCTGAAAGATCCCATTGAGTAGTAGGTCAAGGTGTCCTGTTTCACTGGCTTGTGTGCGTTGGGGGGGCACAGCGGGTTAATGAAGGTGGGGGAAGGGAACAGTGTGTGTACAGGAGAGCATATGCTCCTAATGAGGCTCTCTTGTAATGCAGTACTGCATGTTTCTTATGATCAGCTGTGCTGGGCTGCCAGCAACGTCCCCTAAGGGTCCCTCATTAAAGAGGCAGGCCCCAAGACACATGATGGCCCTTTGGGCATAGTGGGCTCAGCTTCCAGCAACAGCACACCTACCAGGAGTCTAATCTATCATAATGCGTTTTATTTATTTGGACTGAGAAGACAGTCACAGGTGTTTTTTTGTTTATATCTGTCGCAAAAATATGGTATTTCCGTATTTTCTCAAAAAAATAGAATGAATTATGACTGTCCCTAAAGGTAATATATCTTTCCTACATTACATTGTTACTGTTATATCACAATTAAGTTTTACCCCATTTGAAAACCAGCTGTCCTTTCATCATGAAAGTAGTAAATGGACCAAGTTGTCATAAGAAATGTTCCAAAGTCAAAATATATTTTGCCTTTTTCTACAAAATCACTATTTCAGAGGTTTTGTTACGACAACGTTGCCTTGCATAAATACTCCAGTTTACCTGCCAGCTGGGCTCTGCATGTCTGTAGTAGCAGAAGTTTTCAGTGATCCAGCTGTAGATGGCAGACAGAGTGATTTTAGTCTTCTTGCTGGCCTGCATGGCCATGCAGATCAGAGTGGCATATGAGTAAGGGGGCTTAATGTTAGAGTTCGTTTTGTAGTCGATTTCTTCACTGTGGCCATAGAGTCCGGCCTGTGAATGGCTATATGTGCTGCAGGCCGGTGTGGGGTTCCCCGGGGGCTGTGCCATGCCCATGGCTGCTGTGTCCCCGGCTGGTGGGCTGGAGGGTGAATCAGAGCCCCCCGAAGGTATCTTGGGCTGAGGGAAGTGCTGTGGGTGACAACCGAAGCTGGGTGACCTCTCTGGGTTGGCACTGAGGATGGAGAAGTTCTGGAGCCAGTGCAAGCTTGTGAGGCTGTCGTCCAAACACATGGAACCACTGACATTTTCGCAGTCCTCCGGATGAAGCAACATCCATTTCTCCTTGAATTTGTTAGCAATTTCAGGACTTGTTAGGACTGGCATGTTGGAAGGAGGCACACTGTGTTTGAACGTCTAGTCCAAAACCCCTCCGAGGGATCTTACAGTGGTGACCTCCAGGAGACATGCAAGTTAAAGAGAGGAAGAAAATGTAAACCATTAAGTTCATGGAAGCCATTAAGTTCTAGACAGTATATGAAGAAACTCTTGTTTATGTCAAAGGAGAAGCTCTGTCCTTCAAACACTGTGATTTGGACCATATTATCTAACATACTATCCCCTTTTCAGATTAATGAATCCACACTACACTCAAAAATAAGAATGTGAGAAAGTGTTCTTTGTGTTATGCCATTGAAGAATCATTTTTGCTCCTCTAAAGAACCTTACAGTGAATAGTTCTTAAAAGGACCACCTTTGTATATGAGATGTGTGAGTGTGAAGAACCTTTTTACAGGTATGAACAAGATATAAACATTTTTGGAAGAAAGATTAATGAGAAATTTTTGCATTATGTGAAGTTTACTTATACATTTAAAAGGTTATTCAGTCACATGCTGTTTACAAAAATGCTCTTTAGGCATCTAAACTGGTTCTAGTGCATTGTTTGAAGAACCTCTTTTAGAGGAGTCTACTTAGAAAACGAAAATGCAGCTAATAATACAAAACATACTGCACATGTTATGGTGGATGCAGCTATTAAAGGTAACACCTGCGGAAACGAATGCCCTTCCTAAATGAGCAAAAGAAAAAAGCATGCTGTTTCAGTTTCAGTTTTAAACTACATTTTAGTGCAGATATTTAACCAACCAGTTGCCTTTTGATTCTAAAATAGACATGCTGGTCCCATCTGACAAATAAAACATCATTCCTCACCCTCATCATCATACCTGAATGCCCCCAACAGAGAGAAAGAAAACGCAAAAGGGCATGTAAACAGAACTCTTAACTGTCCTATCAACTAAATCAACTAAATAAAAAAAACATTTGCTCACCTTGACTGTAGTGTAAATGCAGTGGAGAGGGAGCTGAGTTCCTGTCTCTGGATGAGTCTCAGTCTGCGAGCTGAGGAGGAGGAGAAGGCAGAGCAACAAGTGCACTCAGAGACCGCAGTCTCAGTCAATCCATTCCCATGTGAAAAGAGCAAAGATTAAGATCCACCTTTAGGCTACTGCATCCCAAATGTCATGTGAAAGACGGAGGCAGGCTGGAGGCTTTACTGCCTCTTAACAGCCCTTTAAAGCAGGCGCACTCTGATTGGCTCGAGAATCGCGTAGCGCAGTCTGGCGGAGACACACCGAGGGGCGTGCCTTCGCCACCACACTACCCCAAAGGTCAGCCCAGGATCCACCACTCTGATCGGACATTTCCATCATCGTTCCATGATACTGCTTACAGTAGAAGCCCAGATGTTGGCATATATGTATGGATAGCATTCCACTCGTGGAGTTCCTGCTCTTTAAAGTGAAACGCGAACCATCAAGTTTACTACACGTTCCGGTGGGGTGGGGGTGTTGGGGAGGTGTTTAAGATGTCTTGGTGGTGGTGGTGTGGGGCGTGTGGAGTTTTCCCGCTTTAGGACAGTGCTGGTTGTTGATGTATTGCGCGCCAACACTGTAAGAAAGGCGCTAAAGTTGGAGCGCCAAGCGCGCCAGTGATCCCGCCTCAGCACGCGCGTTTCCTCATTACCCACCCACATACACGCGCGCACACCCAGGACCTGGTTTAGCGCAGCCCGCCAGTCTAACCGTTCTACATAAAGCCAGTACAGAAATCAAATCAAGTACGGGTCCTTAATGGAGAAACTTTCAATGAACTATGCTGGAACTGTAGGTTGTATAGTGCCCCCTTGTGGCAGTAAAATGTCACTGCTAGTTTTTGGATCCACTGGTGTGAGTGTGCTGCTTGTGAACGACTCTCGTTCCACCTGTGCTTCTACATTATCATTCAAAATCTCTAATTGTACTCCTTTTGGTTTTTTTTATACTTATTCAACTCAATGTGAAATTCCCCTATTTGTACAATCACTTCTTCGCAATTTAATGACTTAGATGTAAATACTCCAAACACAAACACTAAAACCACCTTGGTCCCTCTCGTGCTCCTAAAGAGCTCTGAACCTTCGAGGCATGTACTTCACGAGACCTCTGAAGGTGTGTTGTGGTATCTGGCACCAAGAAGTAGTGCTGGAGAGTGAACATGATTTAGATGTTCACTTGCCAGTTGTAGGCACTTTCGGTGGTAGACAATGGTGAGACCTGTCTGCAGTTACACAGCCCATACCAACTACCCAGTCGTCTAACAGTCACAATTTGGGTGTCGTCAAAGAAATTGGTAAGATTTTTATGCTTACCAATTTCAGCTTCCAACAAAAGAACTTCTAGAACTGACTGATTACTTGTTGTCTAATATACCCAGCCTATGTCAGGTGCCACTGTAATGAGATAATCAATGTTATTCCCTTTAGCTGTCCATGGTTTTAATGTTATGGCTGATCAGTGTAAAGTCATTCAAACTGGTTTGATGATAAACTTCATTTTAGCCCACTATTTACAGTGGTGGTGAAAAGAACCAGGGATAGAAATGTCTACAAAACAAATATATCCATTTGTTTTACTATACAAAACATGTCCTCTGAGCTTTATATACAATAACGATCATGAAAAAAAATAGGAAAAACTGTTTTCTTAGGCTATCATCTCATATCATGCATGTACCTCTCTGCCATAAATATTTTAAAAAATTGTTTTCAAAGCCCTCTCAGAACTATTAATAAACAATATGTGAAACATTAGGGTAAGCATTTCATGTCATAGCTTTTTGTGATATAGCTGTAAAAGGCATTAAATACTGACAGAGCAATTCTGACTTGGATTCTCTAAATTACACTCTAGGGTACCTTGTATCAAACCACTCAGAATGACTTTGGCCTCGTTTACACTGCAGGTCTTGATGCTCAATTCTGATTTGTTGCCTATATCCGTTTTTTCTGACCTTCTGTTTACACGTCTCCCATGTGGTTTGTTTATATCCGATTCGCTTGTTTACACTTGCTACAGCAAAGGGCGGTTGTTACACCACACAGTAGCCAAGATGGACGAATGCGAAATATGCTTCATGCTAGCTCTGCGAGATATGCAAAATTCGCCAAATAACACCAAGATTTTGAGGCGGAGAAGAATGAAAAGGGCGATTATTGCAGCCTGCGCATATGCCTCATTTATTATGGCTTCGACCATTCAGCGGAACGTCTGGGTGCGTGAGGGATCTCAGGATTGGTGGGAGAATATTGGGCTTTAGTACGGAAGCGTAATGCGTTCACTTGAGAAAAAATAATTCTGCTCTGTTTTTCTGAAATAATGACATAATTATCTCGGCATTTCTGAATTAATGACATAATTATCTCGGAATTAACGAGATACAGTTTTCATGAAAAAAAGAGAAACCGTTCTGTTTTTCTGAATGAACGAGATACAGTTTTCATGTAAAAAAATAACCTCAAAAGCTCTCATTTCGCCTACTTTAGAGCTCGATTTCACTGCAACAATGTCACACCTTAGATTAATTCAGTTTTATTTTGGTCTGGGTTTGAGACATTGGGAAATACCCGCAGCTTTAAGTAACATAGATGGCATTGTTACTAGTTTGTCCTAAAGTCATCGCTGGATATTTTATAGATGAGGTGCTGTCAAGGAATGGTACTGCTACTAGAATTCGATCGGACCTAGGGACAGAGAACTGTTACATAGAGCAGATGCAGATGTTCCTGAGACATGATCATATGGATGAATTTTCTAGTAGATGCTATTTGTATGGTTCAAGCAACCACAACCAACGGATAGAGCACTGGTGGGGATTTTTAAGGAAGCAGCACGCACAGATCAACACATTTCAGGATTTAAAAGGTTCTGACCACTACTCTGGTGACTTCCTAGACAAAAGTCTGATACAGTTCACGTGTCTTCAAATAATAGAAGTAAGTTTTGTTGCTTTAATGTATAATTCAAAGTTGTGATATGTTTCTCTATGTTGTTTTTGTCCAATATTATTTGCTATATGCATGCAGCTCATATTGATACTCGGAGGTAAACGAGGCTCCCAACGAGGTCACACTAGAATGTGTTTAGATAAGATCAGATAGTTCAGGTAGTCACAAAAATAGGAATTATTTTGCAAAGTAAAAATTTACTTATTTTGTGCACAAGGCTGTTACTATTTCTGTCCTGTCAAAATGGGTGAACACCTAGACTATATGGCACTGGCAGGTTAATTGTTGAATCTTTGCAATTTTTACCCATGCCTCTTTAATGTTCAGGTCATTTTAACTATACATAGAGCAAAAAATCAGCAAAAATAACTATAAATAGAGTTAAAAATTGTCAATGTACACTGTGCAAGAGCGTAACAGTCCTTTAATTTATCAGAAAATTCAGAATCAGAAAAAATTCAGAATCAACAAATTAAACATCCATTGTTTTCATTGGACAGTGAGGGTATGAGAAATTGTGTTTTAAAAAGTAAGTACTTACAAAAGCTGTCAGATAAATGTAATGAAGTAAAAGGTTCAATATTATTTTATATAATAAAATAAATGGAAATACTTAAGTATAAGAATTGACTAAATGTACAGTACTTAGGTACCACAATCTACCACTGAGACTGGTGTGGTTGGGCCTATATTCATACAACAAACATCTTCACATATTGAGAGCCTGGGATTTAGTCTTTTCAAATAGAATTAATGCATCCTTGTGATATGTAAAAATGTTTGTGAAATGAACCTCTGCTCTATAGTATAATTTGACCATAAAAGAACCATGCATTCATTTAGCCTGAAACCATGATAACATTCTTACTTTCACGCTTTTTCTTATTTAGAGAGAACTGCAGGATGTTGTTCACCTCTGGAACACACACAGAATTCGTCCATGCAGAAATGCTGTATCTCTGGGTGGACGTCCAGTGATGATGTACAGCCTACCCCAGCTATTTGGTGCTAGGGAGTACCTTAAAGAGGTATCCCAACAAAAGATACAGGTTTGCAGGGAGGAATGCCTTCAGAGAGGACCATATCCTTGTGATACTACTGTGTTTGACATTTGTTGCTTTGCCATGGCAGACAACGGTCTTCATCCACCCACCTCTCCAAAGGAAACCATTGAGCTTTACATGTTCTTACGTGCTTACATACATGCCCACATTCAATAATCACAAGTTGTTCTGCTGGATGTA
>JBBPCX010000114.1:32447543-32458278 GCA_037974365.1 Hydrocynus forskahlii | reverse complement strand
AGCCTAAATCTAAAGTAGCTGCTAAAATGAACACTACAGTGTTGTATTTCATCAGTATTTGGGACTTATTCAATGATTCCCTCAACTAGTCCTTTTACAGTGACATTACGTAACACAATAAAACATGTATCACCGATTTGTACTACAATATCTTATGGTTGTATGAACAACTAAAATTTGAAAGTATTGGTCTTTTTTAAGTGGGTGATCTAAAGAAAGTAAATCTAAAGAAGTCCCTGTGCTTTAAAAATATGAATGCAAAATAAGAGTTTTATGTCTAGTGTTCTGAAAATTACGAAGTTCTGAAACTAGTGTTGTAAAGTGAATGCAGAATGCAATCTTACTTTCTTTGGTACTAACCAAGCTCTGTATATTTGTTTACGTGCTCCATGTTGAATCAGTACTGTAGGCTATTTCAGACAGTGCTGCCTATATTTGTATATCAGTTATGGTTCGCGTCCTTGATCAACGACGTCCGGCATGATAGAAAAAAGTGTTAGCTTACTTACTAATTGCAATCGAAGGTTTAATAGTACCCATAAGTTATCTATAACTACAGAAATGGAGACTATAGTTTACCTGCATGCTAAGCGAGTGAGTGAGTTTGCAGTCACTGCTAATGCTCTCTTCTGTTACATGCGGTCAAGCAAACAGCTGATACAATTCGCTAAGTAATGTCTCCAATATATGTTAAATACCTTACCAGTGATGACCCCGTACTTGAAAGCAAACAACACTCTGCTGGAGGCTCAGGCTGATATCAGCAGCGGCAGCAACCGTAGTCCATACAAGTCAGAGCTACTAGATTACTGTGGTTAAGTCAGAAAAACAGAGCATGTATTTTTTTTTACATGAAAACTGTATCTCGTTAATTCAGAAAAACAGAGCGCTTTTTCTTTTTTTAAAATGAAAACTGTATCTCGTTAATTCAGAAAA
This sequence comes from Hydrocynus forskahlii, assembly GCA_037974365.1. Lineage (NCBI taxonomy): Eukaryota > Metazoa > Chordata > Actinopteri > Characiformes > Alestidae > Hydrocynus > Hydrocynus forskahlii. The sequence continues at coordinate 32,457,342 of JBBPCX010000114.1, read as the reverse complement.
ACAGAGCGTATTTTTTTACATGAAAACTTTATCTCAGGTATTCCAAGATAATTATGTCATTAATTCAGAAATTCCGAGATAATTATGTCATTATTTCAGAAAAACAGCAGAATTATTTTTTCTCAGGTGAACGCATTACTCTTCCGTACCTTTAGCGAGGAGCAGTAGGTCCGAAATTTTAGAATGAGCAAGCCAACTTTCGATTTGCTGCGTCCACGTTTGTCCGCTTTCCTCTCTTACAACGACACGACATTTCGCCGGCCATCCCTTTGCAAATGCGCCTCGGGGTTGCTCTGGTGTTGCGGGCTATCGCACATTGCCGCATCTGTTTGGGAACAGCAGCGCATCAGTGCGCCTGATAGTCAGCGACTTTCTCCATGTTTCTTGTTTGTTGTTTGACGTTTGCGTGCTTCCACACGTACTTCCCACACGACGTCTTTAAACCGCGATGAAGTACTAAATTGTCGCAGTTAATGACGTACAGAACGCAATGCCTATGAAAATCCGATCTGCCTGTTTACATGACAGTCGCATTGGCACATATCTGATTTATTTCCACGTATGAACGAGGCCTGAAACCGATCTCAAAATATCCGAATGCGTTTTTTTCCTGTTTACACTGTCATGGAACAGATCCGATCTGTGTCACATATGAGCAAAAAATCGGAATTGGGTCACATTTAACTGACAGTGTAAACGAGGCATTTGTTAACATCTTAACCGTTTAATTACAGATATTTTGCAGACTTTCCCTTTAAAAGTTTGTAATCACTTTTTTTTAAACCAGTTTGGTTTTAGGGGCATATGACATGATTTTAATATGACAATCCGGTACATCTTCACAAGTGTTTAAATAGTATTACTCTAGGAAAATGTTAAGAAAATGTAAAAAATGTTAGATGTCCAGCAGTAACTATACATGAACAGATGCATATGTGATTCTAATGTCAGTTTTGTCTCTTTTTCAAGGCAGATACCTTATCAAAAATAAAATTGAAGAAATTACAGTATATTACCATTAACATCATATTTGGAAAACTGAATACTAAACTAACATAACTATTTGATAAATTCTACAAAAATATATACAAATATCAATATAGCAAGTTATTGCAAACTTTTTATGCTAGTGAATACATTATGCACAACAGATATGGAGCCACAGACAGGACCACAATGAATTGTCGTTGTGTAAAGCGCTTTATAATAAAATGATTGATCTGCATACAAATAGACAGAACATTTAGAGGCAGCAGTGAATCACTACAAAGCAACAGATGTCAGTCCAGATAGGCTTTGGGACAGAGATAAAGTCTAGCGATTAAACACAATACATTTCACATTCAGAGTGTTTCTGCTTGAAAATCTCTTTAGGCCTGGGACTAGGCTTAATCTCAGTCCTGAAACAAACATTTATGTAAGGGGAACCCATTTCAACTAATTAAAGCTTTAAGAAGTGCTTACAGCTTCCCATTTTGCACATTTCAGAGACCAAAGGAAGGGACAGCTCTATGCTCTAAGGCACAAACAGATATACAGGCTTGGACTTCAGCTACACAACAATTTCAAATGATGCATCACGCACTGAAATGTTAGTGTTCAGCAGTCAGTACAGAATAACAGAAATAATTCAGTCCCTGATCATGAAATATGAAATAAAAGGCATACAAGAAATTATACCATGTACAATTGCACTGTCGTGGGAAAATATAAGAAAATATCAGAAAAAAATAATCACTACACTTAAAGATGTTACTGAAGATTTGATGGAGACTTCAACATGGGTAGTCAGCAGTGTTTTTCTAACTGTTAAATCAGCCCAAACGATCAGGTTTTCAGCACTTCAGGGGACTAACAACCTGGAGCTTTGCAGATTCAGCAAAATGGCATCTCATGTCAATCATTTACATTACTTAAAGAGCAATCCGATTTGATTACCTTTGAAGCATTCATGATTCTGAAGGTAGTCCTAAAATCCCCTTCCCATTTTCTTCTTTCTCAGAAAACTCTACCTTTCATTATCGGTAATGGTGACACTGGTCTTATGCAGTTAAATAATGCCCTCAAGTGATTTACTGATGCCTCCCCATCAGAAATGTAATTCTTTAAAAGAGTATTCCACAAAAATTAACACCAATACGTTACTGTAGCGCAGTATTCACAACACCTGCATAAGCCTTTCATGACAACTGCTATAACCCTACATAAACACTTGTAATGTCTTTTTCCACCAAGTGTCAGTGTAAGGTAAAGTGACATCACTTGTTGGAATACTGCCATTCAATAAAGTATTAACAAAGTAACTATAATTAGATTAAGTTTAATTTCAAAGGTCCTGATGAGAAGTATTTGATTTTTGTAATCAGATTAGATTACATGTAGTCCATACCCACCCAACATTGCATATAATTTTTCAGTTCAGCCACTGGCCCATTCTTGGTCTGGGAAACCAGCCAGTGTGCGCACTAGGATTTTTTGCCCACCATGCCAGAGCAGACACTGATTATTCAATCACAGCCAGCAATGATAAATCAACTAAAATTTGATTTGTACGCACCCCTATTTATAATCTCCTTCACTGACCTCCTCTTAGGGTCACGGCCCCAATGCTGTCTTAATCTGACTAACATCTGGTCCTACTTATTACCATTACTGGTACTCAAAGTGAACACTCTGTACAAGTTACTGGCCACTGTGTTATCACACCTTACAGCCAGTGCAGAGAAAATTAAAGTTTGCAATACCCAAAAGGTAATTCCTGTGAATCAGATTTCCCAAACATAGAGATTCTTTGTCTGGAAGACATTAAAGAATTAATACAAGAGTCGGGAAGATTTTGGGCAGTGGAAGGAAAATAACAATAGCAGGAACGCATTATTCTGAAGCATTAGTCTTCCATAGGAGGTAAAGGGATTGTTCATTTATTTTATACAACAGATATTTCCAACCACAAAATCTGATGAGGTGAAAAGTGCTTGACCCATGCTGTTATATCCACAGTTTATCTGAACTATTCTGCTGACCACCAGTTGCTGCAGCAACTACTTAGTTGCCAGTATAGTGTTATAATGAGCTATGCTTTTCTTTTTTTCTTTGCAAAACTCTTGTATAAAAGCAGTTGAGGTTGTGTGCTTTTTTAAAGAAACACCACAGCTGTGGTGAACTTCTCCTACCAAAACTTCTACTACCACAGTTGTGATGTTATTAACGATGATACACTCTGTCTTGTGTTCTCAGTTGAAAAACATTAGTGATTGTGGTACGTTATTTATGAGTGAGACACTCTTGATTGAAGGCTGAGTAGATTTAGAAATAAACATCAGGGAGCAAAAGAGTGCAAATGGAAGCAGATGAAAGCACACTGCTGCTATGGGCTGAGGCGCTCATCCTCCATGTGTAGGCTGCTGGGGAGACAGAGCAGAGGCTGGCTGGAACTGCTGGTGCTCTGGCTCTTCAGACTCTCAATGGACCCTGATGACCCTAAGCAGAGGACCAGAGTGAGACATGCATTGCAACAAGAACAATTTATCACAGTGGTTTAAAGATCAATGTTGTTTAGTATTTGTGATATTTGTATTTTTGGTTTATTGTGGAAAATCTCCAAACAGACCAGAATTTAAAAGCAGAAATCAGCAGAAAGTGATTGCTGTGACACACCTACCATCGTCAACATTCCTCAACAGCAGTAGACCAGGACTCAGATGCTGAGCAAATTGAGATTATAGCCAGGTCAGATTAACAGAGGAAAGGTTAGGGGACATGGCAGAATAGAGACACACAAGCATCACACTGGGAAAGGAAGTTAAAGCCATCTTCAGCCAAGCAATATTTGGCCGATTCCCTTCAAAACATGCTTATAATAGAGGTCAACTGGCAAGTAATCAACTGTAGGTGATATACAAGGCAGATTAGGTGAAAGATGAGGTTGATAAAAGTTGGAGTATTTCTTTAACGAGTACAGGCAATGTAAGATTTAGTCATGCAATTTTTCAGTGCACTATTTTGGTGTACTTAAGTTTCTATTAACTGTCAGCAACATTAGCCAAACTGATGCAAACCCAATCAATTACATTTGTGGAAAATTCTGTACATTTTAATGACAAACAGTACAGTGAAGAGAGTGTAAAAAGAAAAAAGTAAAGAGTAGGTTAAAGAGTAGTAATCTTCGTATCGCACAAGCTGCTCACCATGACATGAATAATGACACTGAAGGAATAACTGCATTGCAGTGAAGATTCTGAATTACACTGTTTACTGCTCTGCAGGTTGGTGAACTTTGGCATGTTGAGATGTCCTCAACTTGCTTGGTTGAAAAATGTTAGACTGAAAGTGGCAGCATGCGAAGAGAATAAGCACTATAGGCAGGGTGTGTAGTGTAATGATGGGGCAATGTCAACACACCAGGCAGGGCCAGGTCAGCTGAGTGATCACTTTCAGTATGGCTTAAACTGCTGCGGGCACTGTGACAATCCTGTAGGATATCACTCACAGACACACCCAGAGCCCTGCTCTCTGAACCTACACAAACACACAAACCAGACAGCCTATTTATTACAAAGCATATTACATGTGCACCTGATCACATATTCCCTTGAATATTTATCTTCTGTTTTATCTCAAGCTTTCTGAATGTTAATTTATTGTGCCTTTTATACCCTACTCTCCCAGTTTGGGGGCAGGGCTATGAACAGTTTGTGTGATAAGATGTAGTCTTGGTAAATCAAACATTAAATTCAGGTGCATTGTTAGCAGGTTTTGTGGTCATATAATGGCATATTTCGCGTCCATGTCTGTGCTTGTACACCCATCTGGCCCGGAACCACATAAAAATTATTCCACCTAAAGAAGCCATCTTAAAAACATAATTCAGTCTGTACAGCTTGTTTTTGTTTTAATTTTCACAGTTAACAGTATGTCATACACTATCAGAAAAGCTTGGCTCAGCTATTGATAGCCGTGCCCTAAGGGGTTGGGCAGTTACCCAACAGACCCAACCATTCCTTTTTCAGATGAGGCAGTACAGTGGGCAGCACTTATTTTCTGATTCTGAGCTTCCCCTGGCTTCAGCACCACAAGCCACATGTTAACTTAAATGGTTCATGGTAGCTTGGGAACCCCAGTGTCAGAGATCCTATATGGCAAAATCGGTCAAATTGACCCTGAAGAAATGGAGATACAGGGCCCACCATCATTTCTTGGTCTGGATGGTTCATGAGAACTTGCATACAGCAGGCCAAGCGTGTTATTCTGCAGCAGGCCAGGTGGTCCCTTTTCTTTGATTTTATACTATCCTAACAACTGGGCAGTAAGAATACCAAGCCAGACTCCCTCTCGTGGCAATGGGATCCCCAGAGTCCATTATCATCCCTGCCTGCATCCTTGGCCCTGTCCAATGGGACATACACAATGTAGTCAGGGATGCACTTTGAGAGCAAGACCCCACAGGCGGCCCCCAGCCAACTATATGTCTCCGCCTTTGTGAGGCCCACGGTGTCCTGCTACAGCCGCATGTTTCTGTTCATTATCAATCATCCAGGGGTTACTCGCACCTTGGAATTCTTCCAGAGGCATTTCTTATGACCCTGTATGGACAGGGATGTCAGTGGCATCCTGCCTGGTGTGTGTAAGTAGTAAGGAACCCAGGGTTAAGCCCATATGAACGCTCCACATGAAGACTTGTCTCACCTAGACTTTATCGTGGGACTCCCCCTTCTGGGGGCAACATTGTGATATTCATCATAGTGGACTGCTTCTACAAGGCTTGTGAGTTCATAGCTTTGGCAGACCTACTTCTGTACCAGGTGGTCCAGGTGCTCTGTGGACCTGGTTTCTGGAAGGAGCACGCAGTTTGCTAGCCTGGAAAGCACTATGTCAGCTATTAGGGGCTTTGATAGCCTGTTATCCAACTACCACCTCTATCCAACGGCCAGACAGAATGCGTATACCAGGACCTGGAGAAAACCCTTCAATGTCTTGCCTCCTCCAATGTCCCTCCTGGTAGGATCACCTGTTTTTGGCGAAGCATAACCACAACATGCTTTGGCAGGCATTTCTCAGGATGGCCCAGTTTGAGTATGTTTTGCCCCTTTTTCCTGAACAGGAGTTGGACACAGGGGTCCCAGGGGGCCCTTCAAATAGCTAGCAAATGGCAGAAGCGGGCTGCCAACAATTGGGTTAGGTTAGGCAAATCCTTCTGACAGAGACAACAGGTCTCTCTCTCTGCCAAGGAACTACACCTCTGGGTATACTCTCAAAAACTGGTCTGCCACTACATAGGACCCTTCACACCTCGCCTAAACACCTGCTTACACCATCAGGCATCTGCTACCAGGAGGAACGTTTGTGGGTCATGGCTTGCCACGTTCTAGACCCAAAAATCATCTGGGCCTTCAGGCGGAACCACAACAATGGGTTAGCAACTTTGGGAATTGATCCTGGGAAGGGGGTCCTGTTAGAGGCCAGCCTGAGGCTGGACCTGCAATGGTCACTAGAGGCAGACAGGACCTTACAAGCACACAAACTGCAAAGTTTTTGTGAGAGAGACAGATATGGTGGTTGTTTTGCTTTAAACACACCGTGACTAAACCAGTAATTTCGGTATTTGAGCTTCCAACTTCTTTCTCCCCTTCAGCATTCCGGTGTTCTACCACCCATCACTAAAAACTCAGAGCTTCCAAACTCTTCCCTTCTCTTCCATTGGGACTGAATGAACCCCCTGGCCCTTCTATGTAGACTCACCTGTGTTAGGAGAGCCAGGTTCAGAGGCATCCCCATTGACTGTTGCCTGTGGTGGTGGGGGAAGGAAAAGCAGCTTTAGAATACAAAGTGATTGTAATGGTTGTAACAATAATATGAATTAACTGAATTCCCAGTGTTAAACATATCTCATTCTCTTAGGTACATTCTTATAATGAAAACACATCACCAACATATTTGATTAACATTACATAATGTGAAAATTTTAAGATCTAAAGAATCAACTGCACTAATATTTAACAAGGTATGTGTGCATTTTTGAGTAATATAAAATTCTTGGGCTATTTTGAAATATTTCTAAAAAGCTTGGTACATTATTTTTATTGTTTATGGACTAATACTGTGAAACTAGATCCTGTGGTATTATTTGTGTATTTACTATTAAAAATACCAAACCATAATAAAAATAAAAGATGACTCAAACCACTAGAAACATTAATCACAAAGTAATCATTTAAATATATTTTTAATTTAGCAGAATGCTTGACAATTGTTTACTACAGAGTCCCGATCAAATCAAAGATTTACACCCCTAGTGTGAAAAAAGTGTGATGGTGTATATGGGCAGGATGGTGCAGAACCTCAGTGGGAGCTGGGCTATAGGGCAGAACAGAGCGAGGTTGGACATCAGAAAGCTCAGACAATCTCTCTTCATCCTCCTCCTCCTGGATGGGAGATGATGGAGAACATGCAGACCTGCAGAACAATCCACAAACTCTCACACAAACTTTTCAAGGAAATGATTCACTGTCTGGCATGAAGCAAAATCAAATAAAAGGTCATCATGAGTAAAATAACTGCAGGGCTCAGGGACATGGTCAAAAATCCTATTGTTATATTTTTCTATTGTTTGATAACAATGGCAAAATTGTGAAATGAAATACTTATGAAATTGTTTCCCAGAGAAAAATTAAAAGCTTATCTAATGTTTAATAATATTATAAAAACTCATTATCGAGACTCATGTACCTGTATATTTTACAGTACAGTTAAAAGAGAGTGTACCGTTACTCAGTTTTTAAATTTCATACTTTTAAAACTATAAACAAAAATAGTATTTTTTTCTGCCTCGTTCTGCCTTTCTTCAAACTCATTTTTGTGATACTTAATTTCAACCCCGCTGATTTGTTGCGAGTAAATGGCTGGACATATTCCTCTTAATGAATAAAAGGTACCCCAACATATTGCACTATTAAATGCGTTTTAGGTGCCTTTACCCATCTGGTGACTTGTTGCCTTTGCCTTTCAGCACTGCTGTGTCTGTGCTGTGGTCCACCGTGCTCTGCTGTCCTCTGCTCAGGCTCAGGATCTCTGGGATCTCCTCGTAAAGAGGGGCTGAAGGAATAGCAGGAGCCACAGCTTGCACACCGTTCAGTGCCTCCAGCAGGGACACTGGCTCATATCCTGGAGGGATGTTCTCAGAGTTCTAGGGATATATGAGGTCGAAACATGAGATGAGGACAAACGCCTTTACGGTCCCAAACATGATTACACTGAGAACAATGCTGTTTTTTCAAGACAGGAGAGTGAAGAAGTGTATATACTGTGGACATGGCTTCAAAGAATAGCAAGGAATAATTGATTTGTTTAACAACCAAAACACAGTAAGCAGAAACAATTTTGTGTATGTGTATTGGGGTTTACATCTGTGATTCTGATTCTACAGGAAATTATTCAATGCATTTTTACATTTAAAAATTGCCTGAGGTTTTTATTATAACCAATTATTCATGGGTATAGTTTCATGAATTTTATTATAACCAATTATGATATTCCAAAACATTAAAATCAGTTAAATTGCCACTTTTTAATGCATTTTTACACCCTTAATGTATCTGTGTGTTATATACCGTGTTCTCTGTGTGATCTGAGCTGTGAGACATCACGGGACTGAAGGAGACAGACGAGATCATGCCATTTGGTTTCTTTCTCACTGCCCGAATCTGAAGGAGTGCACGAAAGGCTGGTGACAAAGAGAAGAGAGCATTTTAGGAAAAGACTGCTAATTAGTGCGTCACCCTTTTCTGTTCTGTGGGTTCTTGTATTTTGACATGTTCTGAGCACACCGGTTTTGGGTTTGTTTATGATTAGTTTCAGCTGACCGGTGTGCTCAGAGAAAGTGATGTTTGAGTTTTATTGGTTCAGTTCTGTGTGGGTTTTGGATTTAAGTTACCCTTGGGTCAGGTTATAGTTGTCTGTAGAACCTCCCTGCTATGGTTTATAAATAAAGAATCATAAAAATTGGAAGTCTGCACCTGCGCCTTCTTGGACAGGACACAGTGTGATAGATCGACAGACCTTATACCAAGGTGCAGCAGAGTGGGCTACGGGCCCATGGGGAAACGGAGAGTGCTCCCCGAGTGAGGCGAGCTGGACCCAGCCGTGGGATGGACCGACGGGAATGCATCAGTTTTCCATCACCGAGTTGCTGGGTGGGTTCAGTTCCGAAGACGAGGAGGACTAGGACGGCTGTGCCTGGAGGAGCAACAGGGCCGACTGGACAGGCTCGCGGAAGTGGTCGCGGACCTGAACCTCACCCTCAGCCGAGGGACCACGGAAGCATTGCAGCCTATCAGCCACCGGCTACGTGGCCTAGCCAGCCGCTATCCCGAGCCTTGGCTCCAGGGTCCCTGTTCCAGCTGGCTCTCCAGGCGATGCCTACGCCACCAGCTCCAGATACGCAGCCTAGCCAGCCACACCCAGAGGATATGCGGCCTAGCTAGCCGCTCCTAGAGGCTACGTTGCTTAGCCAACTGCCCCCAGAAGCTACGCGGCCTAGCCAGCCGCTTCCTGAAGCTCTGCGGCCTAGCCAGCCACAAGTACTCGTACTGGTCTCTGAAGCTGTGGGCCCAGCACATTTCCCTGAAATGGTGGGCCCAGCACCTGTTCCTGAGGCCCCGGCCCCTGATCCCTGTTCCTGAGGCCCCGGCCCCTGATCCCTGTTCCTGAGGCCCCGGCCCCTGATCCCTGTTCCTGAGGCCCCGGCCCCTGATCCCTGTTCCTGAGGCCCCGGCCCCTGATCCCTGTTCCTGAGGCCCCGGCC
>JBBPCX010000114.1:32430542-32442574 GCA_037974365.1 Hydrocynus forskahlii | reverse complement strand
GAGAGAGAGAGAGAGAGAGGGAGAGGGAGGGAGAGAGAGAGAGAGAGAGAGAGAGAGAGAGAGAGAGAGAGATATTAAAAACGCCACAATTATTGGCACCCCTAACAACTGATATAAAATAAATGCAACTGAAAAAAGTTGATTAAAGTGTCTAGGAACTTTTAATTAGTAATCTATGACTTCCTACATTTCTGGGGTATAAATATGACATGACACAGAGGCCCATTTCTGTTAGCCACTATTCAAAGTGGGAAAGACAAGAAAACATGCCATTCAAGTAAGGCAAATGTGTTTTGATCTTCAAGTAAGGATATGGCTACAAGAAAACAGCTACTCGCCTAAACATGCCACATATCCACAATCAGAGCAATAATTAAAACGTTTAAAACAACTGGAACTGTGACAAACAAGGCTGGACAAGGACCCAAGTTTATCTTGCCAGTACACCCAGTGAGGAGGATGGTAAGGGGGGTAAAAAAAAAAATCTCCAGAGCTCACTGTTAGAAAACTGCAAAAAGGCATCTTGGGGTCACCAAGCCTCCATAAAAACCATTAGATGCTATCAACCGGTTGTATGGGAGGCATACCAGAAATAAAGCCTTTTGTGTCCTACAGTCACAAACGAGTTTGCTAAACACTACTGGACCTTTAACTGGAACCATGTGCTTTGGTCAGATGAGACTAAGATTGCACTTTTTGGCAGCAAACACTCCAGGTGCGTCTAGAAAACTTGGTCATCACTGGGTCTTTCAGCAGAATAACGATCTAAAACATGAGCCAAATGAACTCAGAAATGATTCACCAGACACAAAATCAACCTTCTTCCATGACCATCTCAGCCTCCAGACCTAAACCCATAGAAAATCTGTGGGGTGAGCTGAAGAGGAGACTGCATAAGAGAGGACCCAGGAATTCTCTTATAAAAAGAGAATGAAAGGCATTCTCCAAACTTGTGAAAGGTTACAGGAGAAAATTAAGTGCAGTCCTATTGGCAAAAGGAGGTTGTACAAAGTATTAACAGCAGGGGTGTCAATAACTGTGGCACATATGATTTCATATACAGTAACCCCTGCTTTAACGCGGATCAGCAGTCGCGGTTTCAGTCCATCGCAGATTTTCGAATCATCCGGCTCTGAGTACAGCTGACTGTGGGCCTCATCCACCACGCCCCCTCTTCCTCGTGCTGAGTTATTTTTGTTTGGGTGCAGCGGTTCCTAAAGCAATCTGCTCAGCAGCGCCCCAAACATAAACAGCGCAGCACAAGGACGAGGGGGCCTGACAGACGAGGCCCGGGCGTCACAGTCAGCTGTGAGGTTTGAAAGTAGCCAATCCGAGAATGTTATTTATTTCTCCTTGTTGCAGATTGGCTGTTGCCCTGTGACGCAGTTTTTCACTATATGTGGGTGCTCCTAGAACGTAACCCCCACAATAAGTAGGGGTTTACTGTATATAAAAAATATATTTCTTAATGTGGATTTTTTTTTTCCCACTGAATAAATGTACTCAAATTAAAGGCTACATTTTTCTTCTTTTTTCACTGTGGTGTTATTCTCAAAGCAAGACTTTATTTTAAGGCTTTAAACACATTTTTATCAGGGGTGCCAATAATTGTGAAGGGTGCTGTATATATACATCCCTTATACTAAGAACTTACACTGCCATTCCGTTAGAAAATTCCTCAAAGGCCTGACAGTACACTGTGATGGCAACTCTGGCATCAGTATCAAAACAGAACTCCACACCATATAAAATTCTGGGATTTCCAGTTTCCTCCAGCATGCCCTCAACATCATCTTTGAACCTGACAACAAGAAGCAGAGTTTATGGCTTTTTTCATATGTATCAATGTCCTTAGGTTAATAATTCAGGAACTACAGAAAACTAGAAACAAAAACTTAACAAAAAATCAGTAATTCTATTAATTACAAAACAATGGTAAAGGCTGACCCATCAATAGGTCTGTGAACGTTAAAGGTTTAAAGCATGAAAGGACTGGTCTCAAGCCTCCAGCCTTCAAGACATTATTACCTGATGAGCCGTAAAGAGTCTTTCCTGATGTTCACCAGACTCCTCAGGGTCTTCACAGGCTCATGAGGTGCAGGGGTTATGTAAGGAAACTGAGGTAAAAAGTGAGAGAATTGCACATTTTCAGGAAGGAAGTCTCAAACAGCAAGTCGGGTAATTCGGTCTTGATTACCTGAACAGGCCTGTTGCCTAGAAAATTCAAATCCATGTTTTCTCCAAACAGATATCCCTCAGGGTGCGGGGTGTCAAATTTCTCCCCTCCCATGAAAAAGTGACTGGTGAAGTAATTTCCTGAAATGTTGAGTGTGAATGTTAGTTCATCTCTTCAGACAAAAGGACACCTGTGGATTTGGGAAGTTATATGCCATACTCTTAACTGAACTGTTGCTGTAACACCCACTGGGTTCACTTTTTGCCAAAAGTAACAAACAAAAATAACTTCCAGGTGTTGAGAGGACAAGTCAGCAGGCAACACAGATGCATAACAACCACGATTGAAATATTTAATATAAGTAGTAGCCTGTGTTATTACAGTTGAGTAGCCACAGTTTAACCACATTTAGGCATTGTCATCAGCCAGTTTGCTCGTTTTTTATCACATTACCTGATTTGGGGGGATATCTGTAAGCTGAATTGGCTTGAATATCGATGTCTTCAACTCCAGCAATTCTTCGACTAAGTATCGAACCCATCTTTACATATAAATTCACTCTTGGGAATTCCAAAACGTGATTACCAAGGAGGAAAGACTGTTAAGGTCTATTTAGCTTTCTTGCTTTACCCGTTATAAATGCTTTCGCATTCCCATCTTCACTGAAAATAAAATGTTACGTTAAACGGTCATTTAGGACAGAATGATCCTCCAGTGCATGAAAACAATTAAATATACTATACGGTCCATACACTCAGCGCCAAGAGACGTCGAAAAAGCAACACAAACAACAAGAATAAAGACAATGTTCTACACTATTCCTCTGGAAACAACCCGAGCTTCACCGCGAGATACGGGATTTCAAGCAGCAAAGAACTGTGGGATATGTAGTAGGCCCAGGGCAACGACTACAATTTCAAGTGTATTTTCTAAATACAAATGAAATAATGCATATTTAATAAGATATTTAATGTGCCATAACCTTCGTAAATACCCCATTTTATGCTTCATTTTCTTAGTTGGTTAAATTACCGTTAGTTGTTAAATTCTGCGAGTGTGTGTTAAAATGTTGAAAGGTGTTCTTTGCAGAGGATTTTCACTTAAAACACCAACAAAAGCAAACTGAGCCTTTTACAATAAAGTAAAATTTAAATGACCTGTTACATGTTAAATATTAGGCTTTCAAATAATTGGTAAAGTATTTATGACTATGAAAACACAGAAACAAATGTGTAAACTACAGACGGGCGATTCCATCCCACCGTTATAACCCATACAGAGCGCCAAAAGAACTGGGAGAAACACCGCCAAGATTGCGCACACGCGGTGGAGACGAGTCTCCTCCAGAACGCGGCTAGTAGTGCCTTTGGACTTTTCTGTTGCTCCACGCATTTCAATTGGTGTTGGAAGATTTGTTTACCATATTTGGCGAAGTAGCGGCGTGACTCGACCGGGAATTGGACGGGAGCGGCCGTCATTCATAAAACTCTGCCTTCCAGGACTTTACAAACAAAGCGTGGACCCATGGGAAATGTAGTTTGGAAGGGTCCTAACGTGGAGCTGAAACGCACAGTTTACACGACTGCCGGAAACATAATGCGGCGATCCTGTGTAATTATCTGTCTGGTCTACCTGGACAGGTTAAGAAGTACATTCGGACTGAGTCGGATGATTTACAATAAACTTGTGCCGTCACCAGTTTAACAAAAGGGGGGATTGTGCGGCATACATTTCCCACCACCTCCACCGGGCTGCCATTGGCCGCTTCGCCGTGTCAATCAGAGGGCGCTCCTGACTCGGCTCCTCTACAGTAAATATTTGTGTTTGCTCAGCCGGCTGTAATGGTGGACGACTGAAAGAGAAAAGAGGAGAAATACAACCTCTCAACAGTAGCTAAAAAACTGCACCCCAAGCAAACGCAGCGCTCCCCGCGGCTCGGACATAAACTCCAGCAAACATGGATGAACTTAAACATCAAGTGATGATAAACCAGTTCGTCCTGACAGCTGGGTGTGCGGCGGATCAGGCGAAGCAGCTTCTACAGGCGGCACACTGGCAGTTCGAGGTGAGGAAGAAAGCTGCTCTCCGATTGTGTTCGTATTGGAGCCCGCTACGGAAACCAGGCAGTCACAGCTTTTCACACGAGATTGCTCAAATCTGGCTCAGTCCCTTGTCTGTGTCTGTGAGGGCGAAATACATTTATATGTAGTAAAGCCCAGCGAGAATAGCCCATTCTGGCCACTCTCCAGTTTCAGTTTACTCTAGATTAAGTACTATAATCCTACTTGCTAACACACTCTGCTAGCTTTGGGGCTATTATGCAATGAAAGCGGCCGCTGTGGTGGTCTCGGACTGATTAACTCGCCCTCTGCACACAGCGGGCTTTATTCACAACATACAGCCTCCGATTCGTTCTATAGGACCACGGAAATAATAAAAATAATAAAAAGGCCGACTTCACTTCATGTAAAAGTAAATGGTCGCGTATTTAACATTCAACTGTGCCTTTTCTTTACAGACAGCCCTCAGTGCCTTTTTTCAGGAGACAAATATTCCTTACGGTCACCATCATCAAATGGTGAGTACAGCTCTACTTTTATAGTAACGCCACATTTCATACACATTTGTTTGTGCGGGTTTTAGCTTGGCTCAGAAATTGTTCCTGTGCGAGATGCGATATTTTCACGGTTTTGTTTGTGTTTTTGTTTTGTTTGACTGAGGAGAGAGTCTATGGAAGTAACAAGAGTGTGTGTATATGTCGGCCATGTTGTGGAGACACGGGGTTTCAGAAATAAACACAGATCTGCTCGGACTGTGGGGGCAGGAGATCTTGTGTTATAAAGCTTCCGACTTGTCGCTTAGGTCAATGTAGCCCATGTGGCTTTTCAGCCTAATGCCAACATGTTAAGCCACTGCTGCCCACAGCTAAGCGTTGTTTGTTTAGGAGGGCACCGTTCCTTCAATGGCCAGCGTTCGTTTTATTCGCAGGCCACCGGTGTATGTTGCCTTTGCAGGCTCAGGCTTTGTCCCCAGTCACTGTATCTTACGTCTGACTTCTGCAGCATCTCCCAATCTGGACATGGACAATGGTGGTAGTCTTTTGTTTCTGTTATAGAGACCACCACTGCTGTTTGATTCACTCATTGTTTTGTACTTTTTTGTCATCATTTTGCCCAGTTTTCTACCAGTTCCACCCACCCTCAGCACAAACGATTCAGTATAGCACAAGAAAAGGTTATCTGACTTGTACTAATGGTGGAACGTCATAAAGCCATTAAAACTGTTCCCATGTCGCCTTTACTAAAAAAAAAAAACAACGTTTGACTATTTACCTGAAGGTAACTAGGTTTACCCACACCCCTGACCTGAGATACATGAAGACTCTGTTCACAATACATATGTTTTGAGGAGCCACTGAGTGAGGGGGATGGGGCGGGGTGAAGGGCCACCCTAGCTACCCCTAGAGAGTGAGGCAAATGATACCCTCTTAGGCCCAATCTGCAGTTGGTTATAGAATGTGTTTTGGGTGATCACATCACACATGAACATCCTAAACACATTGGCATTTAAACAAGTGTCATTTATGTTTCTCCAGACTGACCACTTGTGCTCAGATTGCTACATCACTCACTGGACATATTCCTGTCAGCAGAATCTAGCATATCCAGCACAGGGCAAAACGATGGACAATTGTGTACCTCTTTGTCCAGCTCATCAAGTTGAAAGTTATCCTGGCCCTTCCAGGTTTGCTGCTGTTGTCTTTAGCTTTACGTTATGATTGCTCCCAATGTTTTATTTCACGCTGCTCCTCACCATTTTTTCCCAGTGTTGGCACACTCACATGACGGATTTACCTGTGATGTCGTTGTCAGAGCCTCATTAGGATGCTTTACCATTTACACTTCCAAAGATATGTGGACACGGGCGTCCCTGACCACACTGGCAAATGAATCACAAAGCATCTTGGTGTGGATTTACACCATCACCAGGGACAATATGGACCAATGCGTAATTAATGTATCAGCATCAGACAGATGCTTACATTTCTTGTTAAAAACAGCTTGCAGTCATCTAAATGCTGTATTTGTAACCCTATGAGTGTAAATGGTCCATAATGCAGTTCCTGGTGGATCTTGTACCAGTGTCAGTGTACAGATGTGTGTGTGTATCTGCACTGACAGATAAGTGAAAAAATCAGTTGTCAGCAGTGCATCATAATTCCCATACCTGTGCATGCCCACATTTAAATAAATTCAGTTGTTAACTCAACATTTCCCTTTATTCTCAGCCCATATAATCATGTTCTGGGTACCCTCTCACAGCCATTCGTCATACAGAAATAACACTTTAAGCCATTTTTATCAAAGCCTTTTAATTTGTTTCCTTTATGCATGCAATAAATCAGTGTTTGAGGCTTTAGGACATCCTTCAGTTTTAATGCCATACTCTTTGAAACTGTCTAAGGACATCTATAGACCTTCTTTCTAAACTGAATGTTCAACAGCTTGTCCAGCATTGCACAGTTTTATTTAGTTGATGACAGCCAACCCTCTCCAGCTTTTTAGCATTGCCTAGCTATACAGTCCTAATCCACTTTGCTCCAGAATTTCTGCAGCACTGACACATATATTCTGACTGACAGAACTGAGGCTGCAAGTGGTCCCTGAAGTTACTTTGGGTTTTTTGACACAGTTTGTGTAGACGTACTCGCAGAATCACACATAACATGTGTCCATACAAAAATACATGTAGTTCAGAGGAGCTAGCCGACAACACATTTTCGTGAAATATAGCTTTTGAGGTGGATTTTTGAAGACATTACTTCAGTGATTGGTGATGAGCGTGAGCATTTTTTGTGTGGGGAAAGGTCATTTCAACACACTACCCTACTCTCCAATAACTAAAAGTCTACCAGACCTCAGTCTTCACTCTAGTCAGTAAGATTCAGATTCTTGTATGAATCAGCTTGCATCCTTGGAAAATTAAACACAGCAGAGATGGAGGTAAGATGTGCTAGTGTTCACTGCTAGTCATGCCACTAATACATTTACCTCTCTCTCTCTCTCACACACACACACACACATACACACACACACACACACACACACACACACACATATGCACTTAAACACACATGGCAGTGGCCTCAAACAGCGACAGATTCAAGCTGTGTACATGGACTTACTATCAAGGTGGCAAAAATGGTCACTAGGGGGCTATAATAATACAGTTCTAAGGGCACAGCACTGACATGGAGGTTTAAAAACGAATTTTATGTAATATTGGGTGCCCAATATTATTTCCACATTTTCCAGTGCCATCCCTGGTGATCGCATTATTAAGAGCCATCAGTAAAAATTAAATTATACATGTGAAATATGTAAGCTACATAGGTGGTTTCTGTTATTACTGGGTGACTTTTTAAACTATGTACCTTTAAACCCAGAGGGCCCACACATGTGTGTATAAATTACATATTACTTTTGTAGTATTATGATAGATACTTAATAATAAACTGCAAGCTTAATAGCTGTGATATAATCCTAGGTTTCAAAGGTTTCAGGACTTTGTTCTAGTGATTATTATAGTAGTAGTAGTGTAGTAGCTGTTAAATGTGCATAAAAGCATTTTAAGTTTTTAGTTAGTTTAATTTAAAAAATGGAAAATGCTAAGTGTTCCAGAAAGGGTTTTTTTTCCTAATGCCACAGAAGAACACCCTTGGTTCCCTCCAGAACCTTGGTTGAACCTCTAACCCCTAAATTGATTGAGAACCTTTATAAACAAGATGTTTTTTGACACATTTTAAGGTTTTCACGTTTTCTCATTTACAAAAATCGTTCTTTAGGGAATTCAAATGGTTTTAATGGCTACAGTGGTCTTAAACCAAGCCGGTAACCATTCACTGAAGAAAAGCAAAAGGCCCAGCAGCTTTTTTCCAATTAATTAAAAAGCACAGAAAAACAGTGAACATGGTTTAAAGGCTGTGTTCTTGGCAAACAGGGAGAACGGACCGAGGATGGAAAAGAGGGGGTGAAAATTCTGGTAACTTTTGTCCATATTATAAGGACAAAAGTAATGGGACACCTGCCCCTTGCAAAAACCGGCCAAGACCTAAAGCGCTGCATGGACAAAAGCATTGGGACCAGGAACACAGCCCAAGGAGCAGTGTGTGGGGACGGTACCATGCTCAGGGTACCTCAGAGGTGCTTAGCAGTCTTGGGAATCAAACCCACAACTAGGGGTGGGTGGTATAAACGGTATACGGTAGAAACGATATGAATTTGGCCAACGGTAGAGATTTTGACTATACCGGCCTACCGCGATAGCGCATCAAGCTGTGCCTGTTTTGGTCTAAGGCAGGGGCTGCAAGCATGGAGCTTACACGGGGGGAGGAGGAGGTGTTCGTAAAGAAGACCGGTGAGACATTGGTCGTATGGACCTGGTTTGGGTTTAAGGAGTTGGATGTTGAGCAGAAAAATATAATCTGCAAAGTATGCCGGGTGACAGTAAGACCTCGTCCACATGGGCATCTGAATCAGGCGTTTTTCGCGCGTTCGTGGCGTCGGGTGAGTGCGGACTGAGCGCCGACCGTTTTTCTGCTCATTGGAGTGAATCACAACGTCCACACGGGCATTCGGCCCCGGCGCTCGGTCAGCTGCGTGTTCGCGAGGACAACAAGAATCGGCAGTGGATTGATATTACAAATGCCATTACCGTGTACCTGTGTAAGGACATAGTGCCATTTCTTACAGTGGAGAAAAGCAGCTTTCAGAACATGAGACTTGAGACTCGATCCACGTTACAAGGTACCTAGCCGCAAACACTTTAGCCAAACTGAAATGCCCAAACTGTATGACAAAGTTACACATCTTGAAAAGTTTTGTAATTTTTAAAAATAAGTTTTGAACAATAAATGTTCTTAAAATTGCATTCTATATAGGGCTGCACGATATATCATAAATTTACCGTCATCGCAATATCAACACTCGCGATATACGTATCGCGAAAGACTGACTGAACTGTGATAAATGGTGTTTTCCAAAGCTCTTCGTATCAACATATTTGGCCAAACAAATGGAGTCCTGCTGCCTTATGCCCACCCCCTAGTAGATGCGAGTGCTAAGCACATGGAGAGTAGAGCTGTAATACTCTGATCCTTTTTAAGATTCGGCTCCCTCTGAGTTACTTGCTAAACTGATCCGGGTGTGTGAGTCACTTGAGTCAGTATTGGAATTAAACCGGCGGATTCGCTGACTTGGCCAATGTAAAGTCAGGAGCACTAACCTGCACTCTGAGCGATTCAGATTCGCCTGCAGGGCTATTTTCGGGTCTGACTGACACAAGGAGTCCACTAGCAGCTCGTTTCCACCGCTACGGTGCCGGTGCTGGTGCCGTGCCAGTGCCCAGTCTAGAACTGCGGGGGAGCGCAGCCCGCCACCTGTCTCGCCTTGGTCTCTGGTGTTGCGATGGCCGGGTTAGAGGGAGGCGGTCGGACGGGCTGTAGTTAGCCTAGCCGCTAACTGCCCCTGGGAGCCTTAACGGCTCAGCTTTCAACCACTGTATTAAACTATCATTAACAATGCTATTACTAATAAACTGTCATCATTCATCTCTAACAACTCTGTCACTCAGAACTGTGTATGTATCGGTTGTATTCGGTGGCTAGCCTAAGACAGTGGCTAAAGTTAGCCTCTTAACTTCTCGCTCGAATCACCCGTTCCACCTTAAATTGTGCTTCTGTTTCCATTTCATCATTTAAGGTGGAACGGATAATTAGAGCGAGAAGCTAACATCACCCATATTTTTGTGTTTTAGTCGTTGTGTTTGTTTTTTTACCTTTATTAGTAGTTTGTAAGCTATAAACATTCTTAGGACCATGCTAAACACTTTTAATAAACATTTGCTGCATTTTAACCCCACTTTCTGAGCTCCAAACATTAAAGAGTCTCAGCTGTGGCCTGAACTGACCTGCTCATGAATAAATATTAATGCCGTTTTGGGTCTAATCTAATATCTGTTCAAATGAATGTCTGAGAAAAGCAGATCTGAATGGTGATAAATGAGAGTAACTTGTTTTTTACACTGGCTGCACAGCTGTAGTGCTCATTATTAAAGGGTACCTATACCCAATTTCTAGCCCCATTTGTGATGTCAGAGTTTGTAATACTATTCTTGCCTTTAAGGCTTTTATATGTAAGAGACTCATTTATGTAAATTGTCTCTGCTCTGATTGGTTGCACTGTTGTTATGATAAGGCCCAGTGTAGGTAAGGAAAGTGAAAGCTTCATGAGCAAGTTCATAAAAAGCAAAATAAGTACTGATAGTTTTTGGCCCACCATGTTCTTTCCCAGAAAATATGTATACCAAGCTTTACCCTGTTACAATGTTGCCTCGTGAACTGTGCTTGTATATAACCAAAGATTCTAGAGCGCTCTGTGAATGTAACCATGGTAACATTTTGCTGCACAATTTGGGTGCTGAAACCCGTGCTAGTACTGGTGCCGGTGCTGAACCAGAACCAGCTCGGTTCCAGCACCAGCACCAGCACCAGCACGGCCCTTGTGGAAAAGAGATAAGAGGGAATTTTTAGCACATCAGGAAATATTGTAACATGCCAGCGCACATGTTTAAAGCCTGGCAAAGTAAACATGCTGGTTTTCCTAGCAAAGAACTTGCCATAATAAAGCATGCTTACACAAGTATGCACACACAGAGACACACATACACTTACATGACTACACACACAGACACGGTACATTACATTGCATAGTGTCCTACAGTGACTGTTCCCCAGTGCGTGTAGTTGAGTTAAACTACATTATTAGATTGTTCCTTTTGCTATTTTTTTATGGCTTAGAAGTTACTATAATTTAAATTATGTTTGCATATATTTAAGATTTAAAATTATATATTTTTTAATCATTAAAAAAAATAATAATTATAAAAAAAAAAATTCAACAATGTTCAATGGTTCAAATGCTTTATGGGAGGCATTAAAATGCTCTGTTTAAGTAAATTCTTAAAAAAATCAACATGTTGGAATGGAAATATTGCATTTAATTTTTTTTCTGCATAGACTAGTCAGCGTCTGGAGTCTATGTTACCAGCAAATCCAAAGCAGAAAAACATTAACACTATAAAGGCTAAGTTTTTACTTATCGCATGTGAGATCGCCATCGCAACACTCAACAACATTATCGCATATCGCATGTTTTCCTAATATCGTGAGTCCTAATTCTATACTTTTTGAAGTGTGTTTATTCTGCTGAAATGTATGTGAGTATGTTCAGAAGCAGTCATTTTGACATTACCGCAATATAGATTTTAGGCCATATCGCCCAGCCCTACCCACAACTTCTTGATTGCAGGGCGAACACCCAAACTACTAGGCCACCAGCTGCTGTAATGGTTCCTTTCCCCTACGTACTGGACTCCGAGGGTAACTTGTTATTCTATAACAAACTAGATAAAACGTGAATGCCTGGCAGGGCCAAATAGCTTTGGTTTTATATTTGAATTGATTACATTAATGTTTAAGTTGAGATTTACAAGAAACATTTTAACTGCAACTGTGTTAAAGGGAACACTGCTGTTAAAAATCTCCTTATTTGTTTAAAGTGTTTGCAAATGAAACGTTATTGCACTTTTGTTCATATAGCATGACTTTAAAAATAAAAGTGCGCAATACACTTTTTGAATCATTTTGTTTTGTGTATAACAATGCAATTAATCACAAAAAAAGGGATTAATCACGATTTAAAAATGTCGGTATATATAATGTCGTTGGCCAACATATATATATATACAAACAACATATATATATACAAATGTATATATATATACAAATAAATATATA
>JBBPCX010000114.1:32408956-32428112 GCA_037974365.1 Hydrocynus forskahlii | reverse complement strand
GCGATTAATTAGATTAATTAATCGCCACACCATGTAATTAATTAGATCAAAAATTTTAATCGCTTGACAGCACTAGTGGAAACCCAACAGAATAAAGAGCAGCTTCCTGGAAAGAGTACATACTTATTTGAGAGCTACAAGTGTGAAATGGCAAATTATCAAATTATGTGCAAATATAAATTCTTGTATAAGTAATTATTGCACTGTCATAATATAATTGCCACACTTTGGTAAAGGTTCACGACTTGTGTTTAAAACAAAATCTGATTGTGTAGCTTGGCTTGTCAGATTGCTGTAGGACTTGTGTTATCTGGTTTTGTACATGTGTTCGGTGTAATGAAACATGCAGTTGGTACTGACGATGCACTCAGAAAAGATTATTGTGGCAAAATATGGTTCGATTTTTTGGGGGATTACATATGAGTCATTCACCATAGAGCAGTTAAAGTGACAGAAAGCATTGTAACAGCAGAGTTGTGTCAGAGGATGTGAGGCAAGGGCAGGAATTATGTGTTGTTCTTGACCGTAAGGAAGCAAGTGCATGACTGCAGCTTTCTAAAGAAAGGAGTAATTGAAGTTTATTTTTTTGATGTCCCTTGTCCAATACAAGTTTGTACATTTTAGCCATTTTGGATGGGGCACAAAAGCGGGTAACCAGTCAGAACAGGTGACCTGTTCCTCAATACAGTGCTGAACATTTTTTTGCAGGGTAGCAGGGTGCATTATCCTGCTGAAAGAGACCACTGCAATTAGGAAATACTGTTAGGCAGGTGGTACATGTTACATGTACATTTACATTTGCATTTACGACATTTAGCAGATGCTTTCCTATGTTGCTAGGGTACGGGAACGCTGGCGAGACTGACGCTGCTCCATCTGGCATGTTTTTGTTTGGCATTTTTAAAAATGTTATGATTTATTGCAAATATTCATCCTTTCAGTACGTAGTATTATATTGTCTATATATTTTACAATTATTTTCACAATTTTTTAAAACTATTTTTAAGTATGGAGAGAACAAAGCAGACCGCTCGCAAATCCACCAGTGGGAAGGCACCCAGGAAGCAGCTGTGGCCACAATGCGGCTCGTGAGAGCGCTCTGGCTACCGACGGCGTGAAGAATCCTCATTGTTACTGGCCCAGCACCGTGGCTCTGAGAGAGATCCGCCGTTGCCAAAAATCCATGGAGCTGCTGATCCACAAGCTGCCCTTCCAGCGCCTGGTGCGTGAGATTGCTCAGGACTTCAAGACAGAGCTCTGCCGTCATGTATGGCGTCACATCAATGCCAAAACTAGAGCGTGCAAAATGGCTAGCCGCAAAAATTTAGCTGTCGTAAATTTCAAAGTCGTGAGCGCAAATGTGAAACTCCAGAGCACAAAATTAAGAATCGAGTGTGCGGTTGTGATAATATTGCGCGCAAACTGTATTTTTCCTCTCTCAAATGTCTGTTTTCCTCTCGATGTGTTAAATGTCGTCGCACGCAGAGTAGATTATCGACGAGCAGCTTTTTTTTTGCTTGAGTGAGATTTCTACGTGCGCGGCCTGAAAGGGGTGGGTTTTGGCAGTTTGGGGGCGGGGTATTGGCCGTTTCTGCCTGCGAATCCTGTTGGCTGATGGCTCCTGGTTTTGTGATTGGTTAAAGAAAGTTCCTACTAGAGCTGTAATACTCAGATCTTTTTTAGGATTCGGCTCCCCCTGAGTCAATCACTAAACTGATCCGGGTCTGTGAGTCACTTGAGTCACTTAAGTCAGTATTGCCAAATCGACAGCTGTGAGTCAACAGAAGTGTTTGAACCGTCTTTTAAAAGAAAGTAAAATGCCTTTTGACAAGAATGAATCACTTTCAAATAAAACAAGACAATAAGACAAGGCTACCTCGGTGACAAAGATTTAGTTAAACACACGAAAAAGGAATAATACAAAACTTAAACACACATAGGCATAACAGCGATTCAAAAAGGCAAAATGTGCAAATTAGGACATAGCCTAAGAATAAATATGCCAAATATGAACTGCAGTTTAAAGAAAATACAAATCCTTCCATAAAATATAAAACGTTAAAGATAAAAACACAAACTGAATGCAGAAAACAAGCTACGTGTGCAAAATCAGTAGTTGGCCAAATAAAATGCTACATGCAAATGTAGAATTTCCAAATGTCTTTCAACATAGTATGAAATATGTTAAGTACAAGAACAACAAAAAATTGTGGGATGTGCATATTTTTAACATGAAATAAAGGCAGTGTGGTCAATTGAAGGATTGGGCTACATTCTTTCGGTTAATGAAGTCTAATCAGTGACGAGTGTATGAACAAGTCTGATATATTTTCAGCTGTATTTGAATCCCCCCGTCCACTCATATGAGCGATTCAGCTGTATTTAAGCGGTTGATTCTCTCATTTCTGTTGTTCAGGGAGCGCTATCCCACTCGTGTGAGTGATAAACCTGCTGGTTTGAGCGATTCAGATTCGGCTGCATGTTTTTGGCTGTGGAGGAAGTTAACCGGTGGATGCACTGACTCGGCCTATGCGATTCCGATTCGGTTAAAGTTAACCGATGGATTCACTCATGACTCGGCCAAGGACCCAGACCCGCTCTCTGAGCGATTCAGATTCGCCTGCAAGGCAATTTTCGTCTCTGACTGACACAAGAGTCATGAGTGAATTCATTCAGATGTAATTACAGCTCTAGTAGGAACTTTCTTTAGCCAATCACAAAACCAGGAGCCATCAGCCAATAGGCTTTGCAGGTAGAAATGGCCAATACCCCGCTCCCAAACTGCCAAAACCCGCCCCTTTCAAGCCGGGCGCGTAGAAATCTCACTCGAGCAAAAAAGCTGCTCGTCGATAATCTTCTCTGCGCGCGATGACATTTAACACAAAAAAAACATTAAAGAGAGGAAAAATAGTTTGCGTGCAATTTCACAATTGCGCACTCGATTCTTAATTTTGTGCTCTCAAGTTTCACATTTGTGCTCGCGACTTTGACATTTACGACAGCAGAATTTTTGCGGCAAGCCATTTTGCGCGCTCTAGTTTTGGCATTGATGTGACGCCATAGTCACGGCCCTGCAGGAAGCCAGTGAGGCTTACTGGGTGGATCTGTTCAGCTAGGCTTACTTGGTGGATCTGTTCGAGGACACGAACCTGTGCGCCATCCACGCCAAGTGAGTCACCATCATGCCTAAAGATATTCAGCTGGCCCGCCGTATCCGTGGAGAGTGGCCTAAACTAACTATGCTTAAGGTCCCCAGTGTGGAACGCCCTCCCTGACCAGGAGAACACGGTCTGCTTTAAAAAGGACTTAAACCATTTATTTATAATATAATTTAC
This sequence comes from Hydrocynus forskahlii, assembly GCA_037974365.1. Taxonomy (NCBI): domain Eukaryota; kingdom Metazoa; phylum Chordata; class Actinopteri; order Characiformes; family Alestidae; genus Hydrocynus; species Hydrocynus forskahlii. The sequence continues at coordinate 32,424,777 of JBBPCX010000114.1, read as the reverse complement.
TCTTAAAAATAATTATAAACTATTATAAATTATAATTATAAATTATATTTAATATATCTATTCTTTAACTTTTATAACTTCTGTAAAGTGACCTTGAGAGTCGTGAAAGGCGCTTATAAATAAAATGTAGTATTATTAGCATTATTATTTTATCCAAAGCGACTTCCATTCCCTAACTACAGGGGACAGTCTCCCTGGAGCAACTGGGGGTTAAGGATCTTGCTCAGGAACCAAGCGATGGTATGCTGAAGGTAGGATTCAAACCCATGACTTCTAGGTCCAGAGGCAAGTAACCAATCCACTAGGCCACCACCACCCACCTACATGTTATACTTTAGTATGAATGCCAGGACCAAAATTGATCACACTGCTCCTAGGCTCAGTTCAAATATTGGGCTTATTAATTGCATGGAAAACAATGCAAACTGACTGATTGGCTCTGAAGTTTCAGTAGAGAGGAATGGAAGTGTGGATCTGCAGACAGGTCCTAAACGTTGAAGGAATTCAAGACAGGGTCATGATCAGTTTACTTTAGCAGTCTATATAATGTCGTCTTTTTTTCCCTTTTATTAAAAAAATGGGTCACACAAACAAAAATAAGTCGTCAGTATAACAGTAGCAATATAATGCATTGAATAAACATGACTACAACATGACTGCTTTCCACCCATTTCACCATTGCGGCTGCCATTTGTCAGTGCTTGCACATTCCCTGATTTGATCCAAATTTTGGGCACTCCCATTACTTTTGCCTGTACTCATAGGCGTTCTTTGCAGCATATCATATTAAGTAAGCCAATTTTAATTTCCAGAGTGCCACCGCGTCTGCTTTCTACTCAGATCAGCATTGTAATTAAACACCTGTGCACCTGGACTGTTTAAAATACTAATTTGAAAGGGTCAAACTTGCCAATAAAACCAGGAAGCACTTTTAAATGTGCAGCAGACCCCAGCATTGGCTGTTACTGTGATGGCTTTTTGCAGACCCAGCATTTTGCAAACAATTTTAGAAAGAGAGAAGGATAACTCCTGAGATTTATGTTGACGGTTGTGAGACTGTAGCTCAAACAGTCTCTTTATGTTATTAAATTCAAATTAAACATTTTTGGACCAAACTATCATAAAACTATGTTCACATAATCATTTCATGTAATTATTTCCTCTCAGGTAGCTTGTAGAGGCATTACACACTTCAGAATTCTGGTTCCTATCACCACTACTCTAAACCATTCTGAAAAATTTCTCTAGAATGCAGCATTTCACATCAGACTGTTGTGAATGACACCATACTGTTTACATACCCAATAGTAATATGTTGAAAAATCTGTGAAATTTCTTTTTGCAGTATGAGGGTAAGCCTCTCACATGCTTAAACATTATAAATAACACACTTTGGTGTAAATGCTGTAGCTGTTTCTTTCCTACTGAAATGCCCTGTGTAAAAGTTGGTGCAGCAATATGGTTGTGCACAGGCACAAGCCTGCTGCAGCATGTTGTGACTGCTCGTGTCTCGTCTTTATATTTTAGTGTTTTTAGTGTCTTTCTTTATTTTCAACAGTTATTTCAGTTTGTTTAGTATTATTTTGCTGTGCTCTCTCTAAAATATGCGGGTAGAGAGAGTTATTTTCTGCGATTCTTTCTTTGGGCTTTCCGCATGCTGCTAATGCTAACGCAGCTAGTGGCAGCGACCGGGTCTTTGTTTACACCCGCAATCAGCTGATCTGGCTAAGGCAGGACGCTCCGGAGCACAGTGCGGTCCTCTCGGACATTCCCTCGAAGATATGGAGGAGGAAAGCCCAAGAGAGAATGCCATGGAGGAGCAACGGTGCGAGGGAAAGAGCAGCGAGGAATGGGAATCAGTCTGGTGAGCATCGGAGGAGATGGAACAAACCATACCTCCCATCCGTTGTTATGGGCAACATGAGGTCACATAAGATACACAAGCTTATGGGAAGGGTCAGACATAACAGGAAATTTCGTGAGTACAGTTCTATGTGCTTTACTGAAACATGGCTGCATGAGCATATTCCTGACTCTGCCATGTATTTTGCTGACTTTTCATGTGTTCGGGCAGACAGAAATTGGCCCAAGAGTGGAAAGAGCAAGAGGAGTGGACTCACTCTCTTTGTTAATGAGAGATTTGTGGCAAATGGGTCACGTTGTGATTAAGAAACACATCTGCAGCCCAGACATCAAACTGTTAGCAGTGGGGCTACGTCCGTCAGCTCTCATCTTCATCTCTGGCGATTTCAGCCACGTCTCCCTGAACAAGACACTGTGTACCTTCACACAGTTTGTAGACTGCCCCACCAGAGAAAACAAGATACTGGACTTGCTGTATGCTAAGACATACTGCTGCACAGCCACCCCACCTCTGGGCAGATCAGACCATAACTTGGTTTACCTTCAGCTCAGAGGCGCTTATCTGTGAGGTTAAAGGATGGAAAGGACAGCTAGAGGAAAAAGCTGGAACAAGGGCTGCAACACAACAACAGCAGGTATGTGTGGAGGGGCATGAAGAACACCACCGGCTTTAAGACTAGAATTCATGGGACTGATCGTGATGGTTAAAAACAGCAGGCCTCTTTCCAGCCCTTATTGTACCCAGCACACCTGCTCCCAGTGCCACGGCAACTTGCAGCACTCCGTCTTACCTCTCTCCTTCTCCCACCATCGTACCAGTTAGAGCTTACTCCTTATGCTAATGACTAAGACCGAAACCCAAAGATCGTCCATCACCATCACAGAGGACCAAGTGAGGAGAGAATTATGGAGTATCAAGTTGTGCACCTCCCAGCTAGGTGGAGTACTGCTGAGGATCTTCAACTTGAGCCTCAGTACCGAGAAAGTACCCGTGCTGTGGAAAACATGGTGTCTGGTTCCTGTACAAAAGAAAGCGTGACCCAGTCCCCTGTCAGACTACAGGCCTGTTGCACTCACCTCACACAGCATGAAGGTCTTTGAGAGACTGGTCCTAAACATCCTCTGCCCCCTGGTTAAGCCAGCACAAGATCCCCCTCCAGTTCGCCTACAAGGAAAAGATTGGAGAGGATGATGCCATCATCTACCTGCTACACCGTGCCTACAGCCATCGTGACAAGCCAAGTGCATCCCTGAGAATTACATTCTTCAAATTCTCTAGTGCCTTCAACACCATTTAACCAGCCCGGCTGGGGAGCAAGCTGTTTGTTATGCAGATTCATGCTCCCTTAGTTTATGGACTACTTGACTGATACACAGTACGTGTGGCTACAGGGATGTAAGTCTGAAACAGTGCTTTGTAGCACTGGAGCTCCTCAGGGAACAGTTTTGTCACCATTCATCTTCACCCTGTACACATCTGACTGCCAGTACAACACAGAGGACTGCCATCTGCAGAAATTCTCAGATGACTCCACAATAGTTGGATATATCAGGAGTTGGGACGACTTGGAAGGATGGCTGTGGACAGGTTTGTGGACTGGTGTGAGCTGAATCAGCTGCAGCTCAACATCCAAAAGACAAAAAAAATGGTGATGGACTTGCAAAGATCACGATCTCCTGTCACTCCCCTGTCCTTTAGGGGGTGGATGTGGAGATTGTCCAGGACTACAAATATCTGTGTGTACACATTGGCAACAAACTGGACTGGTCTATGAACTCTCTGGCCACATACAAGACTCCGATCTTTTAGAGTCTGCAACACTATGTTATGGATGTTCTATGAGTCTGTAGTGGCCAGTGCCATTGTCTATGCTGTGTTGTGCTGTAGTGGCAGCATGAAAGTGGCAGCCATGAAGAGACTTAATAAACTGATCAGGAAAGCTGGCTCCGTGGTGGATGATGAGCTGGACAACATTGAAACTGTGGCTGAAAGGAGAACATTGTCTAGACTTCAGTTCATCATGGACAATGCTGATCACCCACTCCACAGTGTGGTGGCAGAACTGAGAAGTATTTTTAGCCACAGACTCACCAGCTTAAAGTGCTCCACTGAACGCCACAGGAAATCCTTCCTTCCCACCGCCATCAGATTCTACAACTCCTCTCTCTGACACACATCCACACAATAAGCTTGTGATATTTTGTGCAATGCTCTTATTGGGTGCTAAACATCATTGCATGCAATATCTTATGTGCAGTTGTCTTACCATGTGTAATATCATGTGACGTTTTCTAAATGGATACAAAGTCATTTCATTATGTGCAGTATCTTACGTGCAATTGTCTTCATGTGCAATATCACTACTTATGCCATATTACTTCTTACTGCTTAATATTACTACTGGATTCTCGAGTAAATGCAATAACTTACTCCAAACTACCATTTGTGTCAGTAGGTTTCACTCAACTGTGTTACTTATCTATAGTATTTATATCCAGCTTTTCTGTATAAAGCATAGTGTATTTTCATATTGAGTTTTTTTCTACAGATTTTATATTTAGATACTTTATTTAGACTTCGTTGTATATTGTTCTTGTCTCTGTGTCTTGCAACATAAGCAGTTTCCTCTGGGATCCAGGAAAATAACGTTTTCTGATTCTGATGGATCCATATCCCATATTCCATCTCATTCATGCAACGTTTTGGCATATCAGTGTTCTCAACATACACCGAACATCCTACAACAGCTTTCTTTTGCTTGATGGTCAATGTTGTGATTGAGCTGCAACTTTTGTTTGGACACAGTGTAAGATGCACTGACCTCCAGTCTCAAAATGATGCAATAAGGATGGCATTTGTTTGCAGATTCCTTGTCTACTTGGCCGCAGAAAAAAATATCAATGTCAGAAAGATCCAGTTTCACAGGAAATGCATGTAATTCGTCTTATGTTGCACTACTTAAGCCATTCGGAAGCCTATCGGGACACTATGGTTTACCACAGCACGAAGGGAGAGCCAAACCCAGAGGCAAATAGAGATGTGTAAGAATGTTTAGAATGCTTGCTGAAAGTGGGGTTGATGTTTCCAAATATGACTTAATAAAGCAGAACAGACACAGTGGGCCTTGTCTTTAATCTGACCTTGTTTTTCATCATGGTATTTATCCTCCGTTCTCACAACCAAAATATTTCCATAGCAACACAGCTGTAGGCCTCTGAATGTTTATGTACACCATACCTCAGAAGAGCAGTCTGCTATTCCAGATGAATAGTGGAGGTTCCCCAGATGCTTCTGCTTTTGGCATGAAGGCTTTATGAAGCCACTAGCCTTTGCCTCTAGCACCCCCACCCCCACCCCCCGTAGTGGCTGACGCATTCCCAGTTTGAGCACTCCACATAAATTGTGCTGTCTCACCTCAAGGGGCATTTGAGGGGTTGCTTTTTTTATTGATCACAAATTCAGAAGTCAGCATCCAGCATAGTTTACAGAATCATTGAGATCATGGGCTGTTCGAGGCTTCTGACATACGCTAAAGTGGTAATTTTCACAAATTCAGAATTCATTCATTCATCTCCGGGTCGTTTCCAGCCTAGCACTTGGGATCATGGAGTGTGGTTTATTCAAAATTTTGACTGCCAATAAAGTTAGTCAATACTGTTTCAGTCTGGTCAGGCTACAGGCAGCGGGAGTTGAGTTTGCTGACAGGATAGGGTGCTGGCTGTGACTGAGCTAGGCAGATGTGGCCTCAGCAGTAAGATAATACAGAGGCGTTTCACATAGCTATGCTAGACCAGCGGAAGGGGACACCAGAAAGTCTGTGAGGAATGCTCAAATTGCAAACGCCCTTAGCAATGATGGCACTCTACTGGGGGAAATCAAATAAAGAATGCAAAAGTGCTGCATCACACAACGCATCTCTATTTTTACTTGCACTGTTTACATCTGGAACAATGACTGGAATGGATCTGGAGGAAAGCAGAGGGATTTTTTTATGCGCATGCAAGCGGCCGTTTGCGGTGGTCTGTGAGGTGATGTTTGTTTTGCTTCTGGTGCTGCTGCTAATATTAATGTCTTGCAATACAGGGCATTGTGGGCTTGCGGGGTGCTCCCATGAGTGAGGGATTTGTGGCGAGGGGAGAGTCAGTACAAAAAAGACAATGGATGGGTCACATGAGGTCATTGTGGTGGAGAAAAGGGCAAGGGGGGCCGGGGGGGGGGGTCTGGGGGGCAGAGTACACTATGCCAGGGCACAGATCAGAAACAGGAAGTAGTACAACTAGCAGAACATCAGTCCAAACAAACAGGAGAACACTGAAGGAAGGGAGGGAATGTCGGTATGATGTTTAGGATAGCTTTGCTAAACTAAGCCTGCTTGTGCCCATAGTTTCAAACACTGTGAAATTTCAATCTTAACATTCTTCAAGCAGTTTTTGATGGTTTAGAATTAAGTCTGAAAAAAAGTTTAGCATTACCAAGTCACTTTTGATTAGGTAACAGCCTTATTTACTGAGAAGCCATGATATTAAAGTGTTAAGTAAACAAAACACTGGTGGGTGACTTAGAAGGGGCAGCCTTACTCACGAAAGAAGGGGTAGCCTTACTCACATGCATCGTGTCTGACCACATGTCTTTTTACCCTTGCAGATGTGTACCCCAGCGAACACACCCGCAACTCCCCCCAACTTCCCTGATGCTCTCACCATGTTCTCCCGCCTCAAGGCCTCAGAAAGCTTCAACAGTAGCAGCCCCAGCATGGCTTCCATGGCCAACTCTCCTCCTCCACCTCCAGTTAGCTGGGGTATGACCCCACCCATGGCGAACCAGCAGGGACTATGGACTCAGGGGCCTCCGGCCACACAGGCTCACCATCCCCCAGGCTGGCCATCAGCCGTCAACCAGCAAGCAGCCACCGAACAGAAGGCCAGTGTGGCCATGGAGGCTGAGAGATGAGGAGCTGGACTACTTGTCCCCCGGGTGTGGATCAGGGTGGGGGTGGCTAGGGATGGGGTGAGGCGAGGATTAGGGATACAATACCAGGGAACAGGGCAGGGGGGTCATGCTGTACTCTTTCACCTTCAAGACGAGGTGGGAGGGATATGGCAACACAACCAAGAATAAACCAAGCAGCATGGACAATTCAGAAGGGGTGAGGTTCGAGAAAAGCCAATGCAAAGGTAATAAGAAAAATAGAGAAACGCACATTGTATTACTGAGTAAGAAAGCAACTGAATTTTCCTATGTTTTTGTTTTCTTCTATAGATAAATATGAATGGGACTATGATTGTCGTGCCCAAGGATTATTTCTATTTCCTGAAAGATGGACATATATACCCTAAGGCAGCATCTACTTTCTCATTTTCTTTTCAAGCTTTTCATCTGGTGTCCTTTCTGTATTCTGATCTTTACATGAATTGACGTTGCATGAGAATTGGAGATATGTTATTGCAATTTTTTAAAACTGAATAGTATTCTTCAAAAGCATTCATGTGTACAGTGTGTGGAATTCTCACACACACTCGTAACAGCAAGTCAGCAGGACTTTTTTCCTTTTTACATTGGATTCTGGGACTCTGGACTCTTCATACCTCACTGGTCACATGACTTTCCTCAGCCAATCAGGGAATCTTGCTAGTTGAACGCAGAACATTTTTTGAAGCCCGGTTATACTTTGGGCATCAGTCCTACAACTCCTCCACTCATGCAGTAACACAACCTTTGATGTTCTCAAAGCATTGTTGGTATATATAGATACACCTGGATTTTTTTGTTCCCTGGAATGACCAACAGACCATTTGAAACCATGGTTGACTCATTTATTGAAAGTTTTTTGGGTAGCTGGCATAGAGACCTTTTAATTAGACTGTTGTTTCTTAGCTGGGAAGGAGGAAAACTCCCAACTGCTAAAAACTACATACAACCAGACTACTATATGATGTTTGTAAGCAGACTTGCCACTTTGCATGATATATTCATATATAAATATATATCATATTTTGTAGTTTTTTGAGGGGAATTCTACATGATCTCCTTGTTTTGTGAACTGATCGTAGAGTCTGTCCCTCCTCCTGGTGCATCAAATGGAGGAGGGAGAGAGAGAGCAAAGAGAATCAGTGAGAGGATAACAAATTTCACAGTTCTAAGTCAGGGTAGGTCTCATCCACTTTTCTATTGTCTGTTTATTTAAAAAGGATGAAATGAGAAAATATTTTAAATGTTGATTTTCTTTTAGGAAGAAAGCAACTAAATAATGTTCAGAGACTGATAATCAGTAACCCATCTTAAATTTGACAGTTTTCTTTTTTTCATTTTCACACGTTTTTTAATCAAAAATTGTGTTTTGGGATCACATGCTCCTAAACGGATTTTCATGTATGTTTTCCCCTGTATGACTGTATTGATACCATTCCCACAATATTTGTGGACTACCTGATAATTAACTTATCATTGTTTGTGTTCCTAAATAAATATTGTATGTCCTATGCTACTGTTTCTGTTTACAGGACCGTTTGTTGCTCACATCTACTCTGTAATCATTCTATAGGATTCAGTCACAAATCCTCATTTTACTTGAATACAAAATGCCCCAGATCTGATTACCTTCATATCAGGAATACATAACTGAGTACATCACTCACATAGTCATTCATGGTTACAAGTCATTATGCATCTGTTTGTATAAAATTGTCATTAACACTGTTGTAAGAAATCCTAATATCTCTGAAACAGTTACAAGAAGCAGGAAAAACATTGTTAGCAGTTGTTAACTAGATTGCTTGTAGATGTTTTTAAGTGTCCAGAATGGTAAATAGAGCCTTACAAGATTCTTACAAGATTCTAAAATGACAGAGAAGGCTGTGTAGCAGGGGTGCCCAGTTGGAGGGCCTGTTTTCAGCACAGTTTGGTAGTTCCGCTACTCAAAAGCACCCACAAAACCTGGCAATTAACAGACATCTGAGCGTGGAAAATCACCAAACTGCAGGACTCAGGCCCTCGAGGGAGTTCAAGTCTCAACATGTACATCATAGTCTCAATAAGTTAAAATAAAATTCATACACAAATTCTTCACATTTCAAAAGTATAAATGACATTTTTATTAAATTCTTGAAATAAAAATGTTTTGAAAATAGTTTTATAATATTTTACATAAACATTTGAGTGACACTGTTACTTATAAAAATGCAAAAAAATGTTGGTTATAAGGTGTTCCTGGGACAGCAAAGGCATATACATTCTGCCAAGACTAAAGCAGACTAGACACACTGCATGTTGATAAGAACTTCTTTTATAAGCCAAGGATCATAAATAGAGTGTTTGTGGCCCTGCTTTCCCCAGATGTAGATGTTTCAACAGAGCAACACCCAATTGCTTCACACCAAACAACCTGAGGAAGGCGAGTGGGGGTCAGGAGGTTTCTCACTGGGTGTCCTCACTTCACTTCTTCACTAAACATGCACACAAACAGACGAAGCCTTTTATTTGAGTTGCTGCCAGGTTCCTCCTTGCCTTCCCCAACACCTCTCTGCATTCTGTGTGTTCTGAGCACACTGTGTGTTTATGTGTTTTTCAGGGCGTGACTTGGAAACCAGGACATTGCCAAGTTGGCAATCGCATCTCGGCCAGACTGGGCTCCAGGACTGCTCTATGCCAGGTGAACCCTGGCCTGGGCAACTCACATGCTCTGCTGCTCTTCCACAAATGTACACGAACACATATACACAATCATATACACTCAGGCGAACAATGTGTGGAATAACAAATTTTTGCTCAGTCATGTACTGAAGTCAAAATTTGCGATTGAGTATTTTCTAATTATACTTTTGCTTTTACTCAAGCACATTTGTATGGAAAGGAATCTACAGTTTAAATCAATAATATTTAAATATGAATTTCTATGTTGTACATACATTTACATTTGCAGCTTTTAGCAGACGGTTTTATTCAAAGCGACTTCCTTTCCCTAACTACAGGGGGCAGTCTCCCTGGAGCAACTTGAGGTTAAGGGTCTTGCTCAGAAACCCAGTGGTGGTGTGCTGAAGGGAGGATTGAAACCCATGACTTTTCGATCCAGATGCAAGTGTCCTACCCACTAGGCCACCACTTCTTTCATTCTGTTACGCTGGTCACAGCATCTGTGCTGCTGCTGGACACACCACTGACTTTTGAAGGTTAGCATATTCATTTAAACCAAAAGTGCAAAAAGAAGAAGCAACTGTTAATGTTGTCCCATCACACAAGTTGTTCATCTGAAATGTATTTTTATTGTTATCATTTTGATGAAATCTAGCCCCAAATCCCACATTCCAAAAACAGTAGTATATTCATTTTTACATGGGCATTTTTCCACCACTTAGAATTAAACAGGCTGTTTTTGTTGCTGTGCCTCATATATGTCAACAAGCTCTGTTCTGATTGCCTGCCCTGTATTGTGCCTCGATCTAAAAGCCACCCTGATAGATTTGTTGGAGATGGGTGGGGCTAAACTGCTATAGGCTGAAAAGACCTATATGTATATGACAAGAGACATGTAAATGCACTCATGCCCTGGGTCTCATCACCAAAACTGAAGTGGAAATGCACTGTTTTTGCTGTTAAATTTGCATATGTCAATGGCATGGACTCAGGAGTAAAGGGTAGATTTTGAAACTTTAAGAGTATTCATCTGCCACATGAACCACTTTTATTTCAAAATAATGAATAAAATTTGGTTCTACGTCTTATGACCTCTTTGAGTTAGGGGCTTGGGCACCTCTACCCACTTCAGCACATTAACATTTAAAAGTTTTGAATAACTGGCATTTAACATGTTATTTGTCATATTTGTAGTATTCTGCAGCACAGCGTTGTTTTTCTGCGTCTTGTTTTTCAAACAGAACTGAAGTCATTTTGTACCATTGTCACGTTTCCATCCATCAGTGTTCTCTCATTACAATACAATAAGCAATGCATTCTAATCATCAATCCCTGCCATGCTCAACAAATCTTAATTGCAAGTCCAGGACAATCCTAATGAATAATTTCATGCAGTGTTTGGAAAACACAAAGATTTTAAAGCTAGACATTTTGTTTTTCAAGTATTTCATAATACACCCAATATTCCGAAAGTGGAGATTGAATCTAACAAGTAAAATACTTAATAAAAATGTTTTAAATAAAACTGAACAAGAGTTGCAAGTTTAACCCCAAGTGATGACACAACCAGCTGTGGCTCAGAGTCCAAGAAACTACAGTTGGCCTCATCTTCTCTGGGAGAGAAGGATGGTACTCCCTCTCTGCGAGTCATCCAACGCAATAACAGCCAACATAACCCTTCAAGCATGGGTGCCGGAACCATTATAGCAGAGAAAATTTGAAAAAATGCAAAACAAATATAGAATCTTGTTTTTAATTCAGCTATTTACACTATGTTCCATATTATTTAATACCTTACCTACAAATGTTAACAAACTACATGATAAGCATCTACAAATAAAATCTATGCAACTTAATTGTTACCTATATATTGATGTCACGTATCACAAACCTTTGAATGACAGAGTACACATACACACTCAGTCACACAGAGCTGCTCTGCATTCTTTTCTGCTTTCCTGCAGAAGCTGACTAACACCACAGTAACCTACACATACACAAACTTACGCACACTGTGTTCCAGTGTATTAAAGCAGGGTGCGGTGTGGTTATGTAAGCAGCCAGACGTTCACACTCTTCATCTTTGTCTTTGGCCATTGAGCTGCACTACAGGCACAATGCACTCCACACTGCCAAGGAGAGGCTGAGCAGAAGACTCACTGTTTCTGCATCAGTGTCACGAGAGAGAGTTTGTGTGTGTGTGTGTGTGTGTGTGTGTGAGAGAGAGAGAGAGAGAGAGAGAAAATGGACTCTGTGCTGGAAGTGAGGGGAGGGCATAATAGTGCTCAGATGAATCAGAAAGAGAGCTGAGTTTGTTACCAGACACACACACAGATGGTGGCTCCCAGCAAAGCCAGGGAGAGCCCGGTCCAACCCACGGGCCAGCGGGTGAACCTTTGCCCACCAACCCAGAGCGGCAAGCCCCAGCCAGGCCCAACCATGGTTGCATACCTTTACTGAAATTATAGACTAACCGTAACCCTGAAGTTGAATGGAGCCCCCACACCGTCCATTCTAGATTTCATCAGCACGATCACCCTAGCCGGCTACACCTCGCTTCCAATGGGTGTACGGCTATGTGACCGACTAGCTGTCTCCTGCATCCTTGGGGACATGCGAGAGGTCCCAGCTGCACAGGTACTGATGGAGGCATGATGGGTCTTATTCCCAAACTTCCAGTTCTCCTGTTGGTGGAGTGGGACTGGCATGGCTTCCTGGCACAGCATACAATGGTGGAAAAATCCCACAAACGTTGGAAAAGAAGGAGATGGCCAACGCAACGTCCTAGCCCAGCTTCCCAAACCACTCTGTTACCCCAGGAAGAAGGGGCTGCTGCTGATGCTGAAACTGACGTCCCATCCTTTACTGACCTCTCTTCTGTCTTATTCCGACAGGTGGCAAAAGAAGGAAACTTCGCACAGGAACAGAAGAAGGACAAGAGGCTGGAGTCAAGTGCGATTTATCAATGGGGGAGACCAGCAGTCTGATGCTGCCTGCCCGTCCTCGTATTTCCTCATCCTCACCCCGACTGTGGTGCTGAACAGTCATCTCCCGCATGATAGAAAGAGTGAAGTGACAGCAGCGCGCAATTTCCGCACCACTGTTATGGACCAACAATCAGGGTGTGGAGCAGGGCAGTCCAGTTTGACTGGGTGCACCTGGGACTCATTTCAGCACTTATCGTTAATTAGGAGTATAAAAGGGGTTTGCAGCAACCATGCAGGAGGGAAACGTTTCAGCAACTAGTTGTAACCCTTCCACTTACCTCATGCAGATTCCAGCCCAGGGGACCTCGCCTGCATGTGGAGCCCACCGGCTGCCCCTAGGACTCTCATCTGCCCTTCCCTTCACCTAGCCACTATCAGGGGCAGGTGGTGGCCTGGTGGTTAGGGAGTTGCCCCTGCGATAAGAAGGTTGTGGGTTAAAATCCTAGGACTGGTAGTGGCACCACTGAAGTATCTTTGAGCAAGGTGCTGTCCCAACACACTAACTGGGTGCTGTGTTCCTGGCTGCCCGTTGCTTCACTTGGATGAATGGGTTAAACAGTGTGTTCACTGTGTGAAAAAAATGGACACTTTACAAATGGAAGAGTTTTGGAAACACCACCAGTATTCCTAGATCTGGCCACCCATGCAAACTGAATGATCAAGGACAGAGGACCTGGGTCAGGCTGATAACCAAGAAACCAGTGGTCACTCCAGAGGTCCTTTGCACAGATGGGAGAAGTGTACAGAGGGACAACCATCAGAGTAGCACTCCACCAATCAGGCCTGTACGGTAACGTGGCCAGATGGAAGCTGTTTCTCCCACTGGGAGTTTGCCAAAAACCACCTTAAGGACTCTCAGACCATGATTAGCAAAATCCTATTCATATTTCTGATTAAACAAAGATTGCACAATTTGGCCATAATTCCCAACAATGTGTGTGGAGGAAAGTAGGCACCAAGCATATTCTAATTAATATCATCCCTACAGTGAAACATGGTGGTGGCAGCATCATGCTGTGGGGATGTTTTGCTGCCAAAGGGACTGGGAGGATTAGCCAGGAGGAAAAATGAATGCAGAAAAATACACAGTGATCCTCAGAGAACACCCTTTCCAGAGTGCTCTAGATCTCAGGCTGGGGCAAAGGTTTACATTCCAACAGTACAACGACCAACCAAACTGCCAAGGAAACAAATAAAAATGGCTTCAGCAAAACTCTGTGAAACTCCTGGAGTGGCCCAGCCAGAGTCCGGACCTGAACCCAATAGAGCAACTATGGAAAAACTTGAAAATGGCTGTGTACAGGCACTCTTCATCTAGACTGGTTGAGCTTGAAAGATTCTGCTATGAAGAATGGCAGAAAAGTCCAAAAGAAAGGTGTGCCAAGCTTGTAGGGTCATTCCCAAAAGACTTAAGGCCGTCATTGGCAAAGGTGCTGTTACCAAGTACTAAGTGAAGGGCCTGAACGTAATGTAAATGAGAATATTTCAGTTTTTTTCCATTTTCAGATTCTTAATAACAAAATGAGGACAACTTGAAGGGGTCTAAAAACTTTCCATATTTCTCTCTCTCTATATATATATATATATGTATATCTATCTAAAAATATACATATATTTATATACGTATATATAGATGTATATACAAGCAATTGCGACAGTTTGAACAATATCTGATTGGTTCTACAGGGGGGCTGATCAGGCTTAATAGTTGTGCAACAACAGGCTACAGTCAGTAACTTTAAACCTGTATGCAACCTCCTCCGTGATTTCACCAGAGTGCAACAGGTAAGCAAATAAGTGTTAGCTCAATAAATTGAGTCAAATTGTGACTTAGAAGCTTACTAGATAAACCACCGGTGCTCTTTCTGTGCAGCTTCAGCCAGCAGTTACACATCTTCACTGCAAATAAATAAGTGTTTGCTCAATAAACAGTGTTGACCTAAAATTGCCACTGTCAAAGTACATTCAAAGTACACTCATACATGCAAGCTCAGCACATGTTGCTGGGGAAGTGGTGTGGAGACTAGACTACTGAGTGAGAATCTCTTTCTTGCAGTTTGTACCAGATTTTCTATGTCTGTCTGTTTTGTGTCAGTCTCTGAACCAAGTTAAATATACAATACGTGTAAAAGTATGAGACCAGGAAACCAATATTTAAGAAAAAAGTACCCAAAAATCTCTATAATTAAATATAATTTTTATTTGTCTACTCTTTAGATTTACTTTTTTGCTGCCACTATAACTTAAACATCTAACATCCAACCACTTGTCAGCTGTCCTCCTAACAACAGCTGTACCCAAAGCTTTCATTGACATTATGAAGGACTTCAAAGAGACACAAACATCCAAACAAAGCAGCTACACACAAACACCACAGCTGCCTTACACATTTTTCTCTTCTGTCTAAAATGAGATTTCTATGGAGATTAGTCAGGAGATGACGCCCTCCCCACAGACAAAGGAATGTCACAAGTGAAGAAAATAAGATTTTCCAAAACAGTTCAAAAATTATTGCAACATCCATAATGAGTCCTGACAACCATGCAAGACCTCACAGACTACCAAAACTGCACACCTCAGATAAAAACCACTGAAGGCTTTTGTCTTTGAGAGAAAGGTAAAAAATCCTCTCTTGCTCCTGATGTGAAAAAATCACAGGTGTTTCTGTCATCCCTTCCACTGTGAGAAGAAAAATTCGGCATAATAAATCATGTGTAACTTCTGAAGAGGCCATTCCTCAGAAAAGGAAACACCGAAGAAAAAAGAACATTTGCACTGGAACACTGAAACAGGTTGTCATGAAGCATTAGGAACATTCCTGAATATTTATCTGGTTACTGAAAGCAAGTCTCCCAAAAAGAATGGAGGCTGTAATTAAATGAAAGGGTGTACTTACTAAATACTGCACTATTCAATATTAAATTTAGTTGTTAAAGTTTCCGTGTAATTCTGTGTAATGTTTTGACTGGAAATTAAATAATAAAGGGTTGGTGAATGATAAATGCAGGTTTTATTTATTATATCAATAACAATATCAGTAATTTATTAACAAATAGTTTTCAAATGCACTTTCTGCCAATTAATCCATCTGAATCTGAATATCAGAGAGAGAGAGAGAGAGATGTTTTTCTGTATGTCAGCCTTTGCCAATACCTGCATGAAGCCATAGCTGTGGCCTCTGATTGGTCCTCATTCTATACTCCCAGCCCCACACCCCTCATACACACACACACACACACACACACACACACACATATTTCACAGTCTCTGTCCTACTACAGCAGCGTGTTTCAACGGGGGCGGTACCGCCCCCCTGGGGGCGTTTGAAAACCATCGGGGGG
>JBBPCX010000114.1:32380383-32395196 GCA_037974365.1 Hydrocynus forskahlii | reverse complement strand
AGACACAAAGAGTTAAAATATATAAATAAACGTTAAAAACTCTGAGCTAAAGTAAAAATGTTTAGTTTGGTATAAATTCTTTCATTTTTTAACTTTCAAAAATTTGTGCAAATGTTGCATCAGCAGTCAGGTAGAGAGCAACAATACTAGAATGTAATTGTGTGCTTTATATGTACAAAAGATCAGCAGGAGTTCAAAATAAATAAAAACTGTCAATCTGTGAAAAACACAGACACACTGTCCAAGAACAGGTTACGTGGATGAGTTTTTTTGCAAAAAGTCAGCACGGGAGTTTATTTCCTGAAAACCAGCCCATAAAACACACCTCGGCAGCCCATTGGTTCTTTTCTTGACTGACACGGGGCTGGCCCAATCGTATCTTTAACACCGCCCCCTTTTGGCTGCGTGCCAGTGGGCCGTGTCAGCGGATGAGGTGGAGAGAGGAAACGTGAAGGGGGCGCAGAGAAACTGAGAGAAAAACAAACTGGCACTTCAGGCAGACGCTGCCAAATGTGCTAAAATTACAGACATTTTTGCTGCAGGGCCTTCGTCAGCTGATGATGGCGGTGCGGTTAGTTGGACTGTGTTCAGAACACTTAGTTACGATTAAAGGAACCCATTAACCACGCTTGGTAAATCTGTGCCATACTGGACAAGTTAGTGGTGGTATGTAAACTAGCTGTTTGCAAAGTTATGGTGGGGGGGGGGCTAGTTTGTAGGATACTTGCCTCTGGACTAAGAGATCATGGGTTCAAATCCCACCTTCAGCATACCGCCACTGGGTTCCTGAGCAAGACTGCCCCCTGTAGTTAGGGAATGGAAGTCGCTTTGGTGAAAGCATCTGCTAAATGCCTGGAATGAAATGAAATGATAACACATCAATAAAACAACTGTTTTACTGCAGCACTAGTTTGTCTTGTTATATTTATAAACACCGGTAAAATAAGCTAATACTATTTTCAGTGTTTCCGCTTGGAAACGGCTATTTGTGTACACTGGCTAAAACCATAGACAATTAAGTTGGTCCTTTTATGTCTTTCTTGCATGCTGAACCAAATCATCTCACTGAAAGTGACATTATTTTGCTGCTTTTTTTTTTAACCACCATTCATTAACATTAACAGTAAGACAGCAATTAATGATCTATTACTGGTTGTGGGGCTTGGTGTTAGAGGAGCTTTTCTGTAGGTATTCACGAACAATACACAGACATGAAAGACATCCACACTTTTAAAATCTGTCACACACACACACACACACACAGAACGCCCTCTTTTTTGACCAAACATTCATTAAAAGATTCAGCTGCATCATTTTTGACTGGGTAAGTTCTCAATTTATTGACTACAACTTTGCTGAATGCTACTTTTGTTGAATAC
Organism: Hydrocynus forskahlii; assembly: GCA_037974365.1. Taxonomy (NCBI): domain Eukaryota; kingdom Metazoa; phylum Chordata; class Actinopteri; order Characiformes; family Alestidae; genus Hydrocynus; species Hydrocynus forskahlii. The sequence continues at coordinate 32,393,817 of JBBPCX010000114.1, read as the reverse complement.
GTTTATTAAATACAGCAGATCAACTGTCTCCATTCCATCCTCTGTATCTCTCTCTCACCCAACATCCTGCATGTCCTTCCTCATCACAAACCTGCTGGTCCTTCTTCTTTTCCTCTTCGCTGGCAGCTCCATCCTCAGCCTCCTTTTCCCCAGCACACTCAGAGCCCCACCTTAGAACATGTGCAAACCAACACAATCTCGCATATCTTACTCTTCTCCAAAAGGTCCAACACGAGCCGTCCCTCTAATACACTCATTCCTGATCCTGTCCATCCTCGTCACTCCCAATGCAAATCTCCACATTTCCAACTCCGCCGCCTCCTGCTCCGCTTCCTGTCTTTTCTTCCAGTGCCACTGTCCCTAAACCAAACATAGCTGGTCTCACTACCGTCTTGTACATCTTCCCTTTCACTTTTGCCAGTAGCTGCCTGTCACATGTGACTACTGATTATTAACAATTCTAATTGTGAAAAGCATGAAAATGACTTCAAAAAAATCGAATTAACTGTTGCTGTTGTGAGCTTAAAGCATGGTTTATGTAACGAACCACAGAATCGTGCACCAATCGGGCAACATGTCTGAGTGCACACTTAGATTATGATAAAACTATTTCACTTAAGTTTGCCTGCAGTGAAGACAAAAGTATTTAATATACCCGTCTGAGATGGATGCACATCCCACATCCAAACAATTTCACCAAATGAATACAAAAATATTCTATGTCCAACATATTCTATGTCCAACACATGTTAATGCTGAAAATTTTTATTAGATAACCCCCTACCTTTCATTCACCCCCCCAAAACAATTTTCTTATGCAAACCTTACATACTGAGATGTATTAAGACAATAATTAAAGGCAACGTTCAAATTCAATTGCGTTACTTCAGTTTCACTTTTCATTTCTGCCAAATCTGTTTCTTCCTCTTGACGGTAGCTGCGTCCACAGTGTCGTGTAAAAACTGATAGAGTTGTCTGGCATCACTGCTGCTGCCCAGAATGTCGCTCAGCTTCTCCTGGCTCAGCGTGAGCAGCCCTGCTAGGTTGGACGCGTGCTTTAGGAGAACCCTGAAGTTCTTGACGCTGACTCCAGGCATGCGGAGGAGGAGGTCGTAAGGCCCAGGGTTGTAGAGGTCAGCTGGTTCCTCCACTGTCCCCGACTCTGCTGTGACGGCCTGGGCGGCGGCATCAGGATCCATCCGGCCACGCCTCAGCTCCTGGAAGAGCTCGGCGGTGGCGTGGGGGGAGGGGCACCAGAGCAGCCTGAGGCGGGGAAAGTGCAGCGTGAGGAGGGTCAGTTTGGAGGCGACGTCGTTGGCAGAAATGTCCTGCCTCGGGTCGCTGCGAGCCGTCAGAGAGCCGAAAGGCTTTGCTGGGTCAAACTCGATGAGCAACACGGGCCGTCTGTAGAGGCGGTTCATGGCAAGACACTGTGTGTACAGACGACCGCTCTGCAGTGACCTAACCAGATCGCTCACGCTCTTTCGCTCCACGCAGATCTCAGAGGTCAAAATGTAATCGCCCACCTCCAGCGTGATGGGCTCGATGTCGAGCCCTCGGCGGTGCAGCAGGGAGGGGAGCTCGCTGCGGAACTCCCTCATATCGACCAAAACTCGAGACGGCTCTTCAGCCACCTCCTGGCCACCTGAGAAAGGATCCATTGTTTAAAAATGAATACGTGCACCTGCACAAAATGTTCCCCTTACACCCAGCATATTTAAATCAGTGTTCAGGACACATTTGCCTAAGCTTTGCATCTGACAAGTCTGAAGCGTCAAACTGAGTCAGAATCCGATTTGCAACCACTGACAAATACGACTTGAATCTTCATGTGAATTTTCGGCATTCAGACTACTGGTTTTCCGTCCAGCTCAAAGTAGATATTTGGAAAATCGGATTTGAACAGCCAGTCTGAATAAGGCCACACTTGGCTCTAGAGCTTTGTTCACACTGTAGGGCAAATTTCTTTACTTTAATGTCCAGATTAGCTATAATGGTACATTAAAATAGCACGAGCAGATGACGCTGGTTTAAATGCTAATGGGTCCCATCATTATTATTCAGAGACAAGCTCAAACCTTCACGGAAAGTCACAGCAAAAAAATAAAATAAAAAAGTTATGCTACAATATGATGTGCATCAGTGACTTTGTCACACATCCTGATGTCAACATCTGCCACCCCTGACTTATACGAAATAAAATACTGAAAGTACCTCAAAATGTGTGTTGATCCTACCCCATCAGAAAAATCGGATGAAAGCTGCCTGTTTGAGCTGGCTATCAGATGCAAAGCCCATCAGTACCAGGATCAAGTCTGTTAGATTAGGCTTGGAACTAAACTCTGCAGGAGTTAGAGTCCATGGATCAGGATGTGGCACGCAGGCCTTAAAACTACATTAGCCTTGTAGATCCAGTGTAAAACTGAGATAGCAAACTTTAAAAGCCAAATCTGTCTTGGCTGATCAGCTTCATTTAAGACAAACAACTGTGTACATTAGTGTTTTCTCCCCCAAGAACATCATTTTAAGGTCCCATGACATGAAAATTTCACTTCATGGGATTAATAGGAGTTCCCCTAGCCTGATCATGGTCCTGCAGTGGCTAGAAATGTTGATAGGTGTAAAGAGTGCTTTGATCATCCTGCTCCACCGTTCAGAGAGCGGCAGCTTAGACGGCCCGATCTGGAATTTTCCCCATATGTCATCATAAGGGGAAAGGTTACCGCCCCTTTCTTGTTCTTTGCCCGCCCAGATAATTTCGCCCCCCTAAAAAATGAGCTCCACCAACTGTCAGTGCTGTCGCGTGAGAGACTTTTTCCTTTAGAGACATCACGGCTTGCAAACGAGTGAAGCATTGCAGTTGCTCGGTGCTTAGATGTACAAATGAGCACTAGAAATGCACCAACACAACTTCCTAAAGTTCTGTCTGCGCCAAACATTTCGCCGACAACTTTTTCCTCAACTTGGGGCAACACAGAGCTGGTCTTGCTGAACGGCTGAAAGTGAAGTCTGGATCGGTACCAACTCTCCCTGGCTCAGCTACAAACCTCGGACAAGTAGGTCAACTTTACACTACATAATTTTGTTGCTTTGCTGTATATGGTTACCAAGCTTTTTACCCTCAGAATGTGGCCGAAACATTAGCTCTGCAGCTAACAGCTAACAGCCCAGTTAGCAGGCTACTGTCGCAAATGTAAAGGTAGATAGCATCAGGTACGTGTGTGAATGGTGTGTGAATACACACATTAACTCCAGTGTTGTACAAGCCATTGCTTTACACTGTAAACACTGTAAACATTAGCACATGGTACCCCAAGCTGGCACCTCCCCCACCCTCCACCTTGCCCCTCCCCCACCCTCCACCTTGCCCCGCCTCTCTCCTCCTCCTTATCATTTAAAGCTACAGGCGCAGAAACGGCGCGTCCTGGGGAAATCTCACTGAGGGACTGGATCGAAGTGACTGTAATTCTGCACCAAAACTGAATTTCGGAAGAGATGTCAGATACAGTATCAGGGGATCACTAAGACCTATATAAAAGCATACAAAATCAGCATGTCATGGGACCGTTAAAAATGATTAATGAGGTGATAAGATTACCTGCTTTGCGGGTGTTTGTAGTAGCATGAGCAGGTTCTGGGTTGCGGACGAGGTCCAGGTTTGTGTCCTCTCGGCCTTCCCTCTCCTCTGGAATAACCATACTGGCCTTTTCTCTAAATTCAAAATAGAAGAAGGAACTTCAGAGGACAAAGCTAAACAATAAGCTACACCAAAAACAAGAGTTCATAATTCTCAAATTTACTCAAAACCAAAGGTTAAGGTGTACAGACCTTATCAAATGTTCAAATGCTTGTTTCTCTTTACACAACGCTGTAAGGTACCTCTGCTCCTCTACTGAGCCCCCGTAAATGAGAAAATATACCCTATGGGGGAGAGCGTTTTGAGAAACAGTGTAGTGAAACACACAAGGCATCATTTTGCATGCATGTTGAAAAAACACAGCAGAGGCATCCAATATGTTGTCATGTTACAGGACACATTCCTCATAATGAATATTATCCGCACCAGCACTGAACAACAGCATGTGTCATCGCAGGACAGATTAAGAGCAATGATGGAGAGGCTATAAACAACAACAGGTGTTCGGTAACGGCATAAACCGCACAGAGGCTTCCTGGATGTCAAACCATTATATCATTGTTATTTATTCATTTGTTGTTAACTGTTTCTCCCTCTCTATTTTTTAGAAAATAGAAATTAAATAGAATTAAAACAAAGCAATATTAAGCTAGTAAAGAAACGCTTAAAAGACATGTATTGTGATCATTTCAAGTGACATTACATAGACTACAGACTTTTGCAATATTGCCTACCCTTAAAACAATGAAAGTAGAAATTCAATACCTGAGAGCTTTTCCTGGCCTGCTGGCTTTGTAGACCTCCAGCTGTCGCACAAAACTAAGCTCCGCATCGTACAGCACCACAAACATGGGCTCCACTTCCCGTAACACTCGCGTTAGACTGTAAGGATCGGAGCATCCTTTCAGCGGATGAAAGACAGTCAACGGCTCTTTGAGAATCCCATAGTAGGTCTCTGAAAAAAGACTTAAAGGCATTTCTTCTTCCTCCTGTCCTCCCTCATCCCCACTGCTGCCCACCTGTTCCGGCTCAGCATCTTTCTCTTGCCCCACCATTTGTGTGAGAGTCGACGAAGCTTTTGGTTTCTTTGTGCAGAGTTCGGTATTTTTGCCTTCAGACCTTTTGGTCTTGGAATATTTTCCTGCGTCTTTTCTGGGCCAGCCATTCCCTCGTTTAGGTTTATTGTTCAGTGGTGGAGGTTCATCTTTTCCAACAGTGCGCGAGTAAAGACGACTGAGTAGAGAGTCCGCTCCACGCTGGATATATTCTTTCAGCTGTGCACATGTCCTGTCGTCGCTAGCACATATCAACACATGGCCTGGAAAAACAACCAACACATTTCTGAGCCAGCACAAGTCAGGGAAATAAGTGAATGATACAAAGGTTTATTGGTGTAACGGCCTCACCTAATTCATGCTTACAGCTGCTATTATGCTTCTCGATTTCTTGCAGAACTTCTGACAAAGCCTCCCATTTTGGATTTCTCTCCAACACAAGCTCTCTTTTCAAAGGGGCTACAAACACACAGTCATATTTTCATCAGACGTCTTTCTGTAGCGGTAGAGGCCCTAACAATACAGCTTGGACAATCTGACGGTATTATTGTGGCCATATCAAAAATCCTGACTAACAAATGTTACTTCTAATGTAACATTAAACAACTATCCATGTTTCAGGGCAGGATATGGACAGGATTAGTTTTCCACGGTTAGGTAGGTGATGTCATTTTTATTCTAATCCCAGGTGAATCTGAAATGTCAGTCCTTTTACGGGCTTCACGCTCTCACGATGAAACAAGAAGAAGGCAAGCTTAGAGTGAGGTGAAGAGTCATTTTTTAAAAATTATTTAAAATGTATTCTTAAAAGTACGGTTATGTTTTGGACATCAGATGTACGGCAAATGAGTCATTATTTCCGATATATGCCATACATTTGTGCACGACTAAAAACCGAAATTGTAGTCCTTGGATTATGTTACAATTTAACAGTTTACTCCATCGCAAAAACACATTTCACTGAAAAGATTTTACAGAACAGATTTAAATCTCATTGTTTTATTGTTTAAATAAAAAAAATAAAAACACTTTGCATTCATTTTCAGGTCACTTTTTAAAAAAATGTATTATAAACCAGATTCCAGAACCTGTCATTTTTGGTTCCGAATGTTAAGAAATGTGTCTCAGAACTGCAAAGTGGGGCACAAAGTTTTTACTTTTGTTCTCATAAATCACACAAAATAACAATTGTCATATGCAGTGATGGAGACTGTGAATTCCCAAACTGTTCTGGCTAATGAGGGTGGGGTGTGAATTGTGAAGACACACTCTTGTCGTTTATGTCCCATTTTACGGAAAATTTTCACCAATACTTTAGACACAAACAACTACTGAGTGGTTTTAAAAAGTACAGAGTACAATTGTGAGACTTCCGAGGCGTGAAGAAACTGCTGAGTTACAATCATGTATTGTTCTTCAGTCACATATAATTTTCTGTGCGATAACAGCATCACGATGTCCTAAACAAACACATAACTTTTCTAAACATTTTTCTAAACAAAAACAAAACCTTTTGAAAAAATTAGTGCAGCATACCAGAGGTTGTTGGTTTTCGGTCCACTTCACCAAGCCTGGGCCTCTTTTTTGACTCAGGAGTGCGGTACACGCGGCCACGGGCCTTCACAAACAGAGATGTGCAAGAATCCAGGAACAGCCACCCTACAAACACAAAAAAGAGGAGGGCATATATAAAGAGGGGCCTGCGATCCTTTGGTACGTGACTGAGTCAAAAAGCAGCTTGGACGTGCCGCGGCAGTCGTACCTGAGTTGCTGCCGAAGTTCTCCCGGCTGGAGCACAGGGACAGCAGGTTGAGGAAAGTGACACAGTCATACTGGGTGAGGTAGAGCAGCAGAGTGCGTAGAACCTTCAGGTCCTGCACTAGAGCTTTGGTCCTGGCTCCCAGCTGATCCCACAAGGGAGCAAGGTAATGCTGAATGGTCTAGGAAAGCAAAGCACAGGATAAACAAAATGTTCCATGATCATGTTCTTTGACGACAACTTTACACAGATCTATTACACAGGCACTATAAAAGCATTGCTGCATCATAACGGGGAAAACAATACTTCTGAAATACAACAGAATAAAAGCACTGGAATGTTTTGAATCAATTATTGCTGATTATAACATAGGTTTCACGGTCCTGGTTCTGGAGGACCGTAGTGTTTTCCCTACTGCTCCCGCTTCAAACCGGAAATGACTTCTTATTAGCTGATTATTTAGGTAAGGACTGTTGGAAGCAGGAAAAACACTGAGATAAGTAAAGCAGGAGGTCTAGAGTAGGGCCAGGGAACGACTGGACTATGGTAACGTTAAAAAATTCATGTAATTTTTTACCAAATACGTCAAAATACTCCATGAAGCCGAGTATTATTATTTTTTTGTTAATAATAAGGTAAGGTAAAGTGACTCTTTATAGTCATGCGTGAAAACAGCACAGCACACAGTGTGAACAATGCGAAATTCTTTCTCTGCATTTAACCCAGCAGTGGGCTGCCACCGACATGGTGCCTGGGGAGCGGTGTGTGGGGACGGTACCTTGCTCAGCGGTACCTCAGTGGTTCCACTGGTAGCTCCTGGGATTCAAACCCGCAAACGTCTGACTGCAGAGGGAGGGAACTCCCAAACCATCAGGCCACCAGCGGCCACTGCTGTCTAAACCTCTCCAGTTATGCTTGTGTATAGTACATTATTCAAAATAATCTTGTAATTGGACCAAAACAGTTTAAATGAGTATAATTATTCTGCTCTAAGGTGCAGAGACAGTTTTCTCACTCTCTCAAAGGCACTGCCAAGTGTATTTTCCAGAGAGAGGTCCTCAGCCTCCAGTGTTGGATTGTAACGCCTGAGCTCCTTCAGACAGGCATTCATGATGTCCAGAATGGAGCTCTGGATGGTCTTCATGGCTGGGGTTAAAGGTACGTGCAGCTCCACCACATCAGGCTTGTGCCGATCCAATACAGTGTTTACGGAGGCCTGGAACCTGAGTGAGACAAACAGATATGGACGTAAAATCCGTCTGTTTTGCACTGCATTTATGACATCAGACCTTTATCACAATGCACTGATTTCACGTTTGGCATTATCCGCTTATACCTGGGCCAGAGAAAGAGCTTCTTCACAAAAAGGTTCCTCATAACTCGCTCAACCGGACAGAAGCCAGAGGAGAAAGCAGTTGCTTCATCAGTGAAGGCTTTGATGAACCCAGTCTTGTTCTTTTGTCGGTACAGTCTCAGAATGAAGGCTTCCTGGCAGGACTCAGTGATTTTATGGGCACGGTAGACTAAGATTCCTGCAAAAGTATCAGGACACACCATCTCAGCCATCTTATTACTGTCATTATTTATCACGTCTAACATCTGAAATACAACTAATAATTATAACTGAATTTTACCAAGTGGCCACATCCAGGCCACAGAGGCAGTAACACTGACCTGCTGCAGCAGAGACTAGCTGGTAGTGGGTTTTTTTTAACACCCGCCCCAAACCGACCCGTCAGGAGATCCAAACCGCCCCGCACAACCCGCAAAAATGCGCATGGATAATGACCCAAAACCCGAGCCGACCCGAGGAAAAAAAACAAAACAAAACAGTGAGCCTGTATTGCTACCGAACCAATCAATGAAGTGCCATTTGTGACACTGACCCACAGATGACATAGATTTGTGCTAGATCCGCATTAAAGATGATGACACAGTTTTATGCAAGATTAACTGTGTACCAAACAACAACAACGAAACCGACAGATCGATTTTATTTACTGAAGGGTTGCACAAAAGACATCTCTCTCGCACACACACACACACAAGCGCGCATGTATGCTAAACACGCTAGCTGTCAAAACTGTAACGTCTGATCTAACGACGGACCTGAGAACTCTGTCAGATTTGAATGAACTTAGTGGACCTTAGGTCTTCTTTTAACTTAATTTTGTCTAAAATGAAGTAGAGCAGAGCATCCTTAACCGTGATATTTCACCGAAATAGTAGCTTATCCCACAAAATTGAAAACTATACGCCGACTGCATTTGTGACAGGCGTTTGGAGGCACTGTGGAGAAAGAGGATGGAGTCCACCGTGCCGGGGTTTCGCCTTTTTCAACGCGCTTCCAGCACGCCACCTGCTGGCCTGAGAGGAGAGGAGAGAGCAATCGTGATGTGAGCCCTCCGAAAGCCAAGGACGTCTTCACTGCATTCCTCAATGCGTGTGACTGCACATAGCGCTGTACTTCATCTGGCTCCATCAGGTCAGGCGTGTCTTCCCATTCCAGGAACATTCTGCGCCTTTTCAGTAAATGTTCTGTCAAAAAGAACGAGGCGTGTCGCCATTTAACTAAAGTTAAGTATAAACGTACATTAGATCTGTCAAGGTTCCACATCATGTGGCTGTTCCTTTGCATGTTACAATACATTCTACCTCTTCTCTCGGTGCTGCACTTGTCCCGTACGCTGCTAAAAGGTGAAAGGGATCCCGTATTATTAATTATAATAATAATAATAATAATAATAGCTGACAATATTAACAATAGCAATATTAAATTAACAATAATAATATACAGGTATCCTTCAGTATATAGTCTGTTAATTTTGGTAATATGGCTGGAAGCTACCTGAGGCTTCAGTTTACCTTGACTTGCACTTTTTGCGCAGACTGAGCCTGCAGAGCTGGAATGAGGGCTGTTGTCAGTCTCCTTGTTTCACCGTGGACTGCCAAGCTTTCATCTGGCGAGAGCATCTTTAGGGTCTTGAAACGCGGGGAGAGAAAGTGGCACTTGAAAGGACAGGGGGATGATCGTCTTGTCGCTCCAGAGCTCTGCGGATCAGCTGCCTGTAGGGTCCCCGCACCCAGGCTCACGGCGTCTCCGCAGCCTGTGGTGCCACAACAAAACTGAACTGATGGTTGGGTAGGGGCCCTCCATGTCTTCTGAGGCATGTTTGAAGGGGGTCAAGAATTCGTCAGCTGTAATGAGGACCTCCACCTGTACGCCCTCGAAGCGGTGTTCGTGACCCTTGTCTTCCAGTCGTCGTCGACTCTCACTGTGTTGCCTCGCCGTTGATTTCAGCACCTCAGCCTTAGTGTTTTATGTCCGTCGTATTTGTAAAGCACCTCACGCTTAAAGCCGATAACGTAGTCTGTAATGGTGTCATCGGACAAGACGACCCATTTTTCCCCATACCTTGCTTTTCTGGCCCACTTTCTGCACAACCTTTGCATCGCCCTTCCTTAACTTTTCTCTGATTAAGTTAGCCATGTCTTCATCGGAGGTCTAGGAGAGGTTTTGCCGGTGCTACAGATAGCATATCGGGAAAAACAACTCGATGAAGCCCGACACTTGCTGAAAAGCTACCCCTGAGTAAAAGTAGGCTATATCATTTTATCTCACTTTTAAATAGGCTAATACTGAGTACAGAAAAAAATGTGAGATGGAAACCTAAGTTAGACATCTAATGTAGGCAATACTTATTCAGACTGACAGCGGCGCGTGTGAGTGCCAGTGCGTTTCTTCAAGAACAGCCAAATATATAGACTGTTATTCATGGAGGACTGGGTTAATGCCAACTGCCACTGGTCCGAAAGTTCAGTGCTTTTTAGATGACCTAGACATCCACACTCTATTTTAAAAAACCAACACGCCGAATTCGAACTTGCGTGCACCCTTGTTGATACAGAGGACAATTGCATGTTAAAATGGTGCTAATATCGCAGGCTATGAGCGAGGATATGTAGGTCTATTTATTAATATTATGTATTGGAGAATGCATGTCTCTTATACGTCTCATGCTCAATGCATCAATGAATTGTGAGGGCCTCCCTGGTTGTGATTGCGAGTGGAAATAGGAGATCCTTGTGGTATTTCGAACCCCGTTTACAACGCGTTTTGATCCATAATGAAATGCATTTTGTAACTTTTTGAGCCACCCGCACGCATTTAAGAAATGTCTGCCCTAAAACCGCCCGTGCATCACTACTAGCTGGGAAACACTTGGTCTGATTTGAAGGTTTGAAAAATTGTTCTTCTAAATATGGCTCATTTAGTGATGTGAAAGCTATGTAACAATGAAATAGCCAAACTTTAAAGCAGCATTATCAATTATTGGCATGGCAGACAGTTCTTGGTAATTGTTCTTGGTCCACAAATGTCATACTGGTGCATCCCAAGATCGTATTATACATAACCTGAAATGAGGTGAGCAGGGATCCTGTCGGTGAGGAAGTCGACCACCAGGATGCGGCTAGTCACAAACAGCACCCCCCCTTGCGTGTAAACACTGTAGCGCTCACTGCTCTGTACATTGCCGGTCACAGTCTGGGGAAGATGACTGACCCCTTCAGCCCTCAGCTGCTCCGTGAAGTCTTCCTGCAAGACTTCTTGCTATCAGTTAACGGACACTCAAACACACTCTCAGTACTGACAACTGTTAGTGTCATCTTTGTGTTGTGAGGTACCTGCTCGGGCGTGGTCGTGTTGAGCAGCAGCACTAAACTTCCCTCCTCGGAGTAAACCTTCATAAACTGCAGAAGAATGCGGTCAACACCGAGTCCTTCCGCAGTCACCAGTAACGCATCAGTGCTGAAGAGGCTCCGAAACATTTCTGTTTCATACTCCAGCAGAGCTCCCGCCATCTCCTTTTCAGACCGGCAACAGAACCTGGAAACTCAGGATAGTCGGAAAAATGACTTAATATGACTTACTGCCACATAGTGATGGGCTATCTGAAGCCTCGGTTCGTTTCATCAAGTGTCGCTTCCTGTATTAATGGGGGTGAATCCCGCCGGCGCTTCGTGGGTTGTTTTGTCGGAGATTGTATGAGCGAGTACCGGACAGAATTTTTCTTTTGTTTATTTCCAAATGGAGCCAGCACACAAGAAAAAATCTTCACTTATGTGGGAACATTTTGAATTGGTTCCTCCCAGTAAGGCATGTAGCTGTAAATGGTTATTATAACTTCTATTTCTTAGAACAAGATTTTATCACCATGCAAAATTATATTCATATTGCATTTTCGTGGTTTAAGGTGAAGTGTTTGCTGTGCCAAAAGGAACTGGTATATAACAAGAACACTTCATCAGTGCTTAGGCATTTTAGAGCTTTTCATGAAAACGAGCAGCCTGCAAACAGACCAGGCACAAGCGAAAGTATCTGTTTCTATTGTGTCATCAAATCAACCTGTTTTACTGAATATCATCTTTGAGTTATACAGTCCAGGAAAAAAGGTGATAGATGATGCCTTAGTTAACATGGTTATTAAAGACACCCAGCCAATGTCAATGGTGGAAGATGTGGGGTTTAGGGAGTTAAGGAAGGTGTGTTTTTAAATAAATGGCTAAGTAATTAATTTATTAATTAGTCATTTTCTAATTGTTAGAATTTACTTTAACAATTTGTTTCCTATTCATAAAGCTTTAAAGACCACGATAGATGAGAAATATCAAGAAGGCTCCAAGGCTGTCTCCAAGGCTGGGTTGGTGATTTCTAAGAGAAGGAACCGCCTCAACCCAAATTCATTCGGTGAAAAAATGTATTTTCTTCAACAAAAATCAATAAAGGTGAATGTCACACGTAAGCACTGAACACAGTCACTGAACAAAAACCCAAATGTTACCCTCTTTATGTTTACTTATACCTTTTTATTATATAATAATAAATAGTATATAATAATACACAGAGATGCTGTGCAAACTACGTACACATAACAATGCAGAAAGGCATAACAGGAGTGTTACGTGGTTTTCTACACGAAACACGACTCGAATGGTGGCTTCATCTGGCTATACGCGCTTCGGAGCCTCATTTGTCCATCATTAACTAATACAATACTACTACTTAATTATACAGATTGCAAATGTGGACTAAAATATAAGTTGCATAAAAAATAAACAAAATAAAAATTCTGTCCGATACTTGCTCAAACACTCTCCAACAAAACGACCCACGAAGCGCCAGCCACATAACAAATCAACAACGCTATTAACCTCTGACCCTGCAAATGGCTGCAGTAAAGCCCCTCCGCGGCACAGCCATCACCTATTCAGCCTTGAAACAATCATTCAATCGGGCTTCACACACCATAAGCGCCCCCTACTGCACTGGAGCCCTCACCAACCCTGCAAACTCCCATTAATGCACTGGACTGCACATTCAGCACAAACACATCGACACAGGGGCAGGGAATGCCCAAAAGACAACGATTCATGAGAAAATTTTGATTATGTAGTGAAACAAAATGTCCCCACCTCTACAGTTATCACTGCGCTCAATTATTAAATGTACACAGGTCAGTCATGACATTAAAACCACAGACAGGTTAAGTGAACAACATTGATTATCTCATTACAGTGTCAACTGTCAAGGATTGCAATATATTAGGCAGCCAGGCAACAGTTAATTCTTGAAGGTGATGTGTTGGTAGCAGGAAAAACAGGTCTGAGCAACAGTTATAAGGGCCAAACTATGACGGCTAGATAACAGGGACAGAGCATCTCCAAAATGACAGATTCTGTTCCTCATATGCAGTGGTTACTACCTACCGAAAGAGTTTGAAGACTGGTCAACCATCAACAGGGTCATGACTCTCATCGCTCATTGATGCGTACGGGAAGCGAAGGCCAGCCAGATTCGCAGAAACCCCAGATATCACATTTTTTTCACATATATACTGGGGTGCAGCAGATATATACTGGGGTACAGCAGATATATACTGGGGTACAGCAGATATATACTGAGGTACAGCAGATATATACTG
>JBBPCX010000114.1:32353526-32365055 GCA_037974365.1 Hydrocynus forskahlii | reverse complement strand
GTGTGTGTGTGTGTGTTTGTACGTGTGTGTGTGTAAAGTACTGGATGGATGGGCCAACACAATGGCAAATGTTGGTCCAGCTGGTGTTAAATGGGTTGTTCAAAACAAGAATCTTGGCCTTTGCCAAATAGTGTCTTTATGGATTCCCAGCCATGGATCAAATCTGCATTCTCCCAATGATCAGGCCAGCAGGTCACTCTGAGGCCCAATGAAGGTTATTCTATATCTAAAAACATTTTGGTTTTATATAACAATAATCTAATGATGGATCTAACATCAGTGAGACCTGCCTTAAAGGGGTAGATGGGTTGTTTAAAACAAGAGTGGTTTAGCCCTAGGCCTTTGTTTAACTTTTGACCCCAGTTATGTGGACAGTTATGTTGAGTGAAAGAGGAGAGGGAGGACCACCCTAACCATCCAGAGGGGCAAATAGTGTCCTCCTGGGCTCCCAGCCATAGATCAAACCCACATTCTCCCAATGATCAGGCCAACAGGCCACTCTGAACCCCAATGAATGCTATTCTAAATCTAAAGATATTATTCTTTTGTAAAAGAATAATATAAACAATGTTATGTAATACTGTAACCATGGCTGGATATACCAACACTGAAACCTGCCTTAGAGGTGTAGCCACAGGTCTGCCTTTACTGATCACAGGCCTGTCTGGTTAAACTGTCAAATAGGAAATAAAAAGCTCTTATCTGTGTGATGAGCGCATCATGAATTTCTCAGCTTAGAGGCGTTCCATTGTCCTTTCCTGAGTAGACTGTGCGACTCCAAACATGAGTGCTGTCCTTTGGTCTCGGGGATATTCCGAAGTTCAGTGGGCAGTCGCTTTGGATAAAGTTGCTTTGGATAAAAGTGCCTGCCAGATTAATGTAATGTAATGTATTGCAATGAAACAAAAGTTTCACCACAAAAATAACAAGAACTGGTACCACTGATAGAAGGCCATTAGAACCATTTGGATTCGTGTTCTGGTGGGAAGTGGTTTAATGTTTACTGCTAAAACCCACTAGTTTCCTATTGAAAACCTTTAGCCTGTTGATATCAACCACAAAATACCATTATTGACCATTAGACACCATTAAGGAAGCAACAGACAAGTTTATTTAAGCAGAGCACCTTTTCTTAGAGTCCACTGCTCACATTGCCCCATATTGGTAAGAAAATTGCACAAGTAACTGGGAGGCTGCCAGGTACTGACTCTACATGGTATTTCTAAAAAACTGTTCCATTTTATATTCTGGTGCACTTAGTGATCGTGCACTCACACTTTATCCTCACCTGGAAAAGTGAACAACTGCTAAGTGACTGTCTTTATGCTGTGATAAGTCGAAAGTGGACCTTTTTGTGACGTGTGAACGCTCCACAGCACACAGTGTAAACTGTGTGAAATTCTTTCTTTGCATTTAACCAATTCATCAAGTGAAGCAGCGGGCAGCCAGGAACACAGCACCCACGAGCAGTGTATGGGGACGATATCTTGCTCAAGGGTACCTCAGTGGTGCCAGTGGTAGTCCTGGGATTTGAACCCATAACCCTAACCACCAACTTTTAACACAGAAGCTGAAAGCAGGTCCATCCTTGTTTACTCACATCGCCCCATTCTGGACATAAGATAAGATAAGATAAAGTATCAGATAAGATATTGTCACAGTGGAAAGTGGACAGTACAAAGATAAGAGCAGCAAAAATAAAAAAAACAGTAGAATAAAAACTGCACCAACAGTACAGTATAAAAAGTACACTATACAAACAATCTAGAAACATAAATATGAATGTGTGTATTGAATATATATATATATATGTGTGTGTGTGTGTGTGTGTGTGTGTGTGTAAACTTAGACATATACACTACCGGTCAAAAGATTTAGAACACCCCAGTGTTTCAAGCTTTATTTATTGAAATTCAAACAGTTCAAGTGCAACGACTAGCATGAAATGGTACAAAGGACAGTGCTGAACTGCGAGAGGTTTAAAAATGGTGAGGTTACCCAGAAGTGGGAAATAATTCTGTAGTGCCATGCAGTACCTCTGATATGTGCCTAGTTGGTCGGGTTCTGGCTGCTTTAGGATTAACTGGACAGAAGCGTGAAAGCAAAGCAACCTGTAAGTGCTGCAAACTTATGGGAACTTCTGCAACATAGTTGGGAAGAACTTTCTGCAGAATGAACAATGAGAACCGCTTGAATTTCAATCCAAAAAACAGAAAAATTGGGGTGTTCTAAAACTTTTGACCAGTAGTGTATGCATGTATGAGTATATGAACGTATATGTACAGAGTGGATAGAAAGATTATGTAGGGAGAGTTGGTTGAGTTATCATGAGTCCTAATGAGGCTGAGTCCCTGCTGCATAGCTGTTTGCGTTGTGCTCAAGTAGTTAAACTCTGGCTCGACTTATGCATGCTGTGAATCTGACACATAAGCATAAAATATGAGCCTCACACTGACGGTCCACAGTTTTAGACTGAGCTGTTCGCCACATAGAGCATCAAAACTACCTGCTCCAACTCCTCTACTCTTCCAGTGCATCACTCCTCGACATCTCAAATTCATTTTCACCCAGGGCACAGGCCACGGGTATGCTGGGTATTTTTAGAATCACGTGGTGTGTTTGGTGACAGATGTGGAAGGTTATGTGAGGTTTTTTCTTCTCTGACGTCGTTCGCCCAGTGCCCGAGGCACATACTGTCAGAGCTGTGACGAGCAGACAGGAGTGAAACAGAGCGGCCACAAACTGCAGGAACACCCTGCGACGTCTGGGGTTATTGCTCTTTTACTATGCTACTTAAATCTCGATATCAAAACTGGCTATGTCAGAATTCTCTGATGGTTTATGAAATAAAAGACCCTTATGAAATATCACTGCCAAATTATGGAATGTCTTGTGCTGCAGTCAAAACACATTTGTCTGAATGTGTAACTTTTTCTGGAAAATGAATTTTTTATATATATTTATATAACAAGATTATATCACCAGTAATGGCCAAGTCATCATGAAATGTTCGCAAAGTATAAAGATCACCTGGAACTTTCAAATGACTAATAAAATAAAATGAAAAGAATATATAGAATTATGAGGTTCTGATGGTAACTGTCATTGTGACTTCAAATGTTGACACAACACTGCAGTGCCTTTCACACAGCTGCTGAAGCTAAAAGAGCAGGGATGGTGAGAGATCACACATGAGAGTGCGTTAAATGATCACACCACAAGAAAAATGCTTCGTGTAACTTTTCCAATAAGAGGTCAGTGTGAAGAAACAACAAGCTTAATGAATTTTCTCAGCACTGCCAGGCCATTGTGAGTGTGACAGTAAAACTGGGAGCTCAGAGCCTCAAACTTGATTGTCATTTGTTAAATCTTCGTAAATTGTGTGTATCACAGTCTCTAGCCCACGACAACAGGAACGAAAACTGCGTCTGAAACTGCCGAACCGCAACAACACATGGACTTTGTTCTCCGGACGTTCTCTAGAGTTCATGTGTGAAAACAGCTGTAGTTAACTGTCCATCAACAGTCACATCTGTCCTCTCACCCCAGGTAAAGGTGAGCAGTCATACCCAGACCTTCTGGCCCTGGTCATTGCCATCCTGGTCACAGTGATTGTGGCTCTGGGGGTGAAGAACTCGGTGGGCTTCAACAACATCCTGAACGTCATCAACCTGATGGTGTGGGTCTTCATGATGATCGCGGGACTCTTCTTTGTGAACGGAACGAACTGGGATGAGGGACGATTCCTGCCGTTCGGCTGGTCAGGGGTAAGACGTACAAATCTCCCAAAATTAGAATGTATTTCATTATTATTAGAAAAGTTTAATTATTATATGAGCTTTCTGTCAGATTGGATGAGCATCATAGCCAAATTTTATGTATCCACAATATACAGTAGCCTGTTCGCTATCCAGAATAGTTAGAGTAATAATAAAAATGTGGTTAAATAATTGAATTAATCTGCAGAATTACTGTAATGTAATTTAACTGTTATCGAATTGTTCCTTACAGGTGATGCAGGGTGCTGCCACCTGCTTTTATGCCTTTATTGGGTTTGACATTATCGCCACAACAGGAGAGGAGGCCAAAAGTCCCAACACCTCCATCCCGTACGCCATTACCGCATCACTGGTCACCTGCCTGACTGCATACGTCTCTGTGAGTAACAAACTCTCACAGCTGCCGCTCCTCAAGTTGTGGTTAAAGTGGCCATATCTTAGTGGTCTGTCAGGTATGAGTAGAAAAGAATAAATAAAGTTATTTCTTATCTTATCTCACTATCTACCAAAAGGCTATTACTGTGACCCCAAGCAGGTCTGTCTATTAGAATGATGTAGTCTATGGTGTCGAATGCATTCGACACCGTAGACTACTTCATTCTAACAGACTGCTGAGGTCAAGCAAAACCTGTAAAGGTATACAGCCTTTATCAATGGACAGTTAAAGATTGTTTACTATGTTTACTAGGACTGTTACATTGCTGTGATTAGGCCAAAATAAAATTGTTGTTCAGTCACAACTTTCTCTAAGATCTTAGATATAAATGGTAGATTAGAAATAGGTCTGCAGTGTGATAGCCTACATGGACTGAGATTTGGTTTCTTGATCAGAGGCTTAATAATTGCTCGTTTAAACACTTTTGGAACACAACCAAGTCTAAGAGCGGAATTTATTATTGCTGAAGAGGGCAGATTATTACTGGTAAGATTTCTTTAAAGGGGACATGTTATGCAAAACTCACTTTGGTTATAATAGGTCAATGGAGTATACAAAACATGTTCATGAAGTTCTTTGCACAAAATCACTCTCACATAAAGTGATCTCACCAGCTTTATTCTTGACAGTTTCAGCCCCTTTCAAAATGAGCTGTTTAAGGGCTCTGTCAGTTTTATGCAAATAAGCTGTTGCCGGCCACGCCCCACCCATCCCAGCTTTACCACACGTGAAAAAGCCAGAAAACAGGCGCTATTCAGCCCTATATGTTCGACCCCGAGTCAGACCCAGAGCAAGACTTGCCTTTGCAAGTAGCCATAGAGCTCGGTGTCTTATGCATGCTCATAAAACTAGCAGACAAAAATGGCAGATCTTCAGCTAAGGGGGCTCGACAGATGAGGGGTGGTTCTATGCAAATTTCCCTATTCTGACATCACAATAAGGGAACCGTCCAAACAGCTCATAGAAGCATATGATTCCTGGCACCAAAATCTTTCAATTGATTCACAGAAAACGGATGGATGTTTTTATAGTGTTTATAGGAGCAGTAGAGACCCAAATGGAAATACAAAAAGATGCAAAAAGTGAGTTTTACATAATATGTCCCATTTAAGCTAGTGGGAACTAAATTGAGTGGGAAGGTTGACGATAAGGAGATACCTGTAATACGCTCTGTTGAACTGGGTTAATAGACGCCAGCCTGTCTGCTGTATCTACGTTTTAATCTCTATCTGCAGCGGCTGTTTCAGACTGCAGATGTCGTTGGGTTATAAGTGTGGGTTGAATTTCTTGTGCAATGGCCTTGATTTTATCGTCGAAGAAGTCCATGAAATCGTTACCACAACAGGTCTCTGAGGTTTGGTACCTCCCTGCTTTTTTCCAAGTTTAGAAATTGTGCTCATTTGTAATTGTAATCATGTTAAATCAAATCAGAGAGGAAAGATGGGAGATAAGAGCTCTGTTGTGTGTAAGGTTGTCCTTTCAGGCAGAGTGAATGATTCCAGCTTGGTCAGTTGCCATTTATGTTTATATTTTCATAAATTTTGCTTTAAGATGCATGTTTGATTGTTGTTTTATAGGGGAATCTTTTTTGGTCTTATTCTTAAAGGAGTCACTTTATCTAATGTAGAATAAAAGGTGTTGTCTAAGCATTGAAAACTGTTGGAAAAGTCAGGTTGATAAATCTCAACAAAACGAATACGCCCAACTAAAAACTGAGGAATGTACATATATTGTGGTCAAGATAAGGGTCATATTAGAGGTGATGGTCTGAGAAACAAAAGCTTTGTTATTTATATTAACAATGAGGGCCAAGATTAAATCAAGGGTGTGGCTGCAGCAGAGCCCCATAATATTTTGCATGAAATCAACAGAATCTTGGACTGATGCAAATTCAGATTTCAGTGGGTTGTGTTCTTTTTTAAAATAAATATTTAAATGTCCAACAGTCATTACTTTATCACTGTGTAGTAACAGGTTTGCTAGGAAACCATCAACTATGAACCATGAACTGTGAAAAAGGCCCTGATGGTCTGTAGATAGTAATCAGTAAAAAAGAGGTCTTATTTGTACCTGGACTGATGTTATCCCTTAGAACTCAGAGTGTATCAGTAAAATCTGATTTCAGTAAATATAACCAGTGTAAAACAGTCTAGAACCGGTGTTTACCCTCAGAACTCAGAGTGTATCAGTAAACTCTGATTTCAGTAAATATAAACAGCATAAAACAGCTCTCCAGAGCCCCTCCCTTTGCGGGTTTTCCCCACCCACCTGTGGGCGGAAACTATCCTCAAAGTTCAAAGATCTGCTGTTTTTTTCTCTTTGTTTCTAAGACCCAAAATTAAAAAATGGCCATTTTTGTTCTTAATTGGCATGTGATTCATATGTGATGCCCTTTTTAAAATGCCAGTGGCAGTTATTATTATTACATGTTTTTTTAATTTAAAAAACATTGCTTCTGTGTAACATAGGAACACCAAACAAAGCTCAACATGACATCTGACACCTTGAGCATCAACACAAACCAGTGAAACTAGCATATACACATAGTATGTACAATGATGTTTTACCATTTGTTGCGGTTCCAGCACGGATCTATGCTTATAGTGTTCTAAGGATTGATGATTAAGTGAATCCGTTTTCTGATTAATACCTGAGGGCATTTCTAGGAATGGTTGCTATGCCTCCATCTCTGTCACTTCATTGAGAGTAGTGTTTGTAGTTGCAGCCTGTGGGGGCCTCATATAATGAATTGTCAGGTCTAATCCAAATTCCTATAAGACTTGGAGAACCACAATCCTTATCAGTGATTGGCTAATTTCCATTGGCGGCTTTAGTAATGTATATTAAGATGTGCTGTTGTTGCTAAAAAAGACTTTTTGCTTTTTCTGCTCTCTACTTCACTGCCACTGGAGTTTTCCAGCTTAAATCACATCATGTTTCACTACGTTTAGCATGAATCCATGAATATTTTTTGCATGGATCCATTAAAATCCCCACGTCTGTGCAATATATTGCTTCCTCTTGGGTGTTTCCAAGAAGATAGGATAAGCGAAGTGAAGCTGAGTTACAGCCTGAGCTCCTGTCGATGCTGAATAGAACGCCTGCTCCTAATTCTCTTTTAAATCAATGCTTTCTGTCTGGCTTCGCTGGGCGGCATCATCCATCACTGTGTTCACACAGCATCTCTGAAATCTTTATAAGCTTTACCAGCCTCACCACCCTGCCCGCCTGGCAGACTGCGGCCGGTCACCATGGCAATCTGATGATGCAAAAACAGCGCAGGGTGAAGCAAGTCTGGAGGACAGGTGGCATAGTTTATAACAATAAACACAGTATGTACTCAGTCACAGAACACAATAGATTAAATATTAAATAAGAACATGCATGACAGCATGCACTGATGTACTCTGACACCTCAAACTCTATATCAGTTTAAAGAACATGACACTGCACACTTCTCATCCATTTTATTACAAACACCTACCCACCCTTCATTTCCCTTTATGGCATTATCACTACTTAAAATGTGCGTAACCCTACGCCCCCTTCATTTGAATCCCTTCATTTGAATTGGCTGTTCATTTGTGAAACCCCTTAATTTTCCCTTAAAATTAGATTTAAGGCATGAATATGAAACCCCTTAATCTTAAATTTAAGGTGTTAATTCAGGAGGATCTATTATTTAAGGAGCAAATTTGAAAAAGTAAGGTTTACCCTTTAAATTCAGCAGTTTTACCCCTTAATCAGCCTGAATCTGTGCACCTTTTCCCTTAATTTCCCTTAATTTCCTGTCAAATTAAAGTCTTTTTAGGGGGAAAATTAAGGCGTTTGGTTTCCTAGGTTCTCTGCTATCCGCTGTTCGACTCTCCAGATAGCTCTAAATCACCGCTTCACTCTGATCTTTTTTGAGTGTTTCACTCTGTATTCCTTTTCATCTCGTGTCCTCCCACATTCTCACACCTGAATTCGCTCAAGCCCAATAAGCCTGATCTGAAGTGTCTCCTTGTGTTTGCACCAGTGACACTGTCTGGCAGTTAGCTAACTTGCTAATTAGCTGCATGCGTGTCTCCGTGGTTATTTTGGCATGGCTCAGGCTAATTTTACATGTTAATTGGTCTGGCCGAGGCTGTGTTTATGAGGCTGTTAGCTGTGGATGGTTTACACCACAGTTTTCTGGTCTGAGGAGAATGTTTGTTCTGTGTGTCACAATCTGTCTCCTGATTCAGCCTAGCATTTCCAAATGAGATGCATGTGTTTAAGGCACTTTAAACATAGCAAATGCCACAATCAGTGGCCACAACCAGGCCCCCAGGATCTGCCATCCAAAGTGTTCCCCTGAAAATGAACAGCTGAGGCAAGAGAGGACCATTTGAGAGAAGATCTCCATTCACTTTTGTTTGTTCTGGGGTCTTTTCATTCGAAAAAGATAAGACACACTGCAAAAACTCCTGATCTAACCAAGATTTGCAGTCTTATTTCTAGCCTAAAAGTCTTCTTGATCTTGTTTTGAGAATAATGTACTATATAAGAGCAGATTTTGTAAAATTATTAAGATTGTTTTAAGATATTTGTTTCTTATTTCAAGATATCTTACCAAGTATAAATATCTTACTGCACTGGCAGATAATTTCACTTGTTTCTAGTCAGGAGTTTATGCAGTGCACACCTAAGGTTTTACAAATTACCTAATAGGTCTGCTCTTCTACAAAGACTTCTTCACATAGAATGTGTTTGCTGTCTAATGCTACCTGTACTATTACTACAACTACAATGACTACTACTACTACTACTACTACTACTAATAATAATAATAATAAATCACATACTAAATGATAATTTATCGTAATCTGAATGTAATTGAAATATGTTTTTTATGAACCAGAAATAAAGGTAGCCAATCCTAGTACATCATTTTATGAAACTCTCTCTCGCTCTCTCTCTTTCTCTCTCTCTTATCTTTTCTGTAGGTGAGTGTAATCCTCACCCTGATGGTGCCATACACGGAAATCGACGCTGATGCTCCCCTGATGGAGATGTTTTCTCTGCATGGCTTCCAGGCCGCCAAATACATTGTGGCCATCGGGTCCATCGCTGGACTGACTGTCAGTCTGCTGGGGTCTCTCTTCCCCATGCCCAGGGTCATCTACGCCATGGCTGGAGATGGTCTACTCTTCCGGTAAACATGGCTGTCAGAGGAAAACAACCTTAAAAACCACATAACCTACAAACCGATAAGCCCCTTTCACCTACCTTGTGTCTGAACTCATTTTGAAGAGAAACTTTCTTATCCTCTATTACAACTTCTTTACTCAATGATTTGGACCCCCATGGGACCACTGGTGAGCGGGTATTATTTCTGTGGTGGATCATTCTCAGCACAGCAGTGACCCTGACATGGTAGCGGCATATCCGAGTCTATGTCCTTGTGCATGTGCCCATGGTGTATAATATACAGCAGTACTAATGGAGATACATTGTGGAGACACATATTTAGGTGAACCAAATGAAGGGACAAAATAATGTATTAGGCTCTTCCCCAGGTAAGTGACTATATGCACCTGGCCGTTCACATGATGTAAAAGAAAATGTGCCCACTGCAGATGCTTTTGCCAGTGGACACGGTCAGCATGGGCACTCGGAGTGGTCTGTGGCTTTGCAGCCCCACACGCAGCAGGCTGAGTGTTCTGCCATCTTTCTATCGTAACCAACATTAACATTTGCAGCTCTTTTCTGTGTACCACAGAAGCTCTTTGGTGTGCTAGGCTAGCCTTCACTCCCAGTGTGCCTCAATAAGCCTTGGACGCCCTTAAGGCTGTTGCGGGTTTTCCTTCCTTGGACCACCTTTGGACCAGGAGCTCACCTACAAGATGTACCGTTTAGAAGATGCTTTGACCCAGTCATTTAGCCATCTTGATCTGGCCCTTGTCAAAGTCACTCAGATAGTACCTCTTGCCCGTTTTTCCAGCTTCCAACACATCAACTTTAAAATTGGACGGTTCAGTTGTTGCCTAATACATCTGATCCCTTGACAGATGCCACTGTAGCGAGGTCATCAACGTTATTCACATCACCCGTTAGTGGTTTTAATGTTGTGGCTGATATGTATGTGGTGTATGATTTGGTACATAAGTGTGTGAACTGATTAATTCCACAGTTATTATGGCCAGTTATAATATCCAAACAGATATAATGTTATTAGCTGATTTTTAGTTTGTCTGTTGTTCTGCAGGTTTCTGGCCCATGTGAGCACGTATACGGAGACTCCAGTCGTGGCCTGCATCGTGTCTGGTTTCCTGGCTGCCCTGCTGGCCCTGCTGGTCAGTCTGCGTGACCTGATCGAGATGATGTCCATTGGCACGTTGCTGGCCTACACTTTGGTGTCTGTGTGTGTGCTGCTGCTTCGCTACCAACCTGAGAGCGACATCCATGGCTTTGTCAACTTCCTGTCTGAGGAGAACGCCAAGAGGAAGGGGGAGGGGGTTCTGGCCGAATGCGAAAAGGATGCATGTTCTCCCATTAGTGAAGGTGAAGAGTATGGAGGTATTCCAACCAACACTTGTGGAGCAAAGAATCTACCATCCTTAGGTGATAATGAAATGCTAATTGGCAAGTCTGATAAATCCAGCTATACAGCCAGCCATCCAAACTATGGCACAGTAGATATGTCCTCAGGCATCGAGTCAGATGAGACGGAAAGTGTCTACCTTCAGAAGCTAAAGAAGCTAATGGGACCCCGCTACTACACCATGCGGATCCGTCTGGGTTTGCCAAGCAAAATGGACAGACCAACGCCATCTACTGGCCGGACAGTCACCCGCTGCGTACTCCTACTGTTCTTCCTTATCTTTGGTTTCTGCTCACTCATCATATTCGGCGCTGGTTTTATTGCGGAGGGTCGCTGGTGGGCTGTTCTGCTGCTAGTATTGCTTGTGCTGATCATTACTCTGCTGATCTTCATCATCATCCAGCAGCCGGAAAACCCCAAGCGTCTGCCATACATGGCACCCTGTGTGCCCTTCGTTCCTGCCTCTGCCATGCTGGTCAACGTGTACCTCATGCTCAAGCTGTCTAGTATCACTTGGATCCGCTTTGCTGTCTGGTGTTTTGTGGGTGAGCAGCATTTTATTCATTTGACGGTACTCATTCAGAGCACATGGTAAATTCATACTGGATAAAAAATCACTCCACAGTTATTGCTGTCAGATTGTAAAAACATACACTCCAGATTCATACTGGATAAAAACCTATTACCATCTATTATCTATGACAGTATTAATGTCATAGTGATCCATACTGGGCTGTAGATGATGTATA
>JBBPCX010000114.1:32339276-32353426 GCA_037974365.1 Hydrocynus forskahlii | reverse complement strand
CCACCCCCCCACCCCCCGCCTCTAGGGCGCCAGGAGGCCAACCAAACCACCTAAAGGGCGGAGGAGGGGTAAGCGGCGGCAAAAGATGTCTCCTGTGAGGCCCACCCGGCCGCCTCTCACTAGTGTCCATCCTGGCTGACGCTCCATTCTTTTGAAGGGAACCCTCTATAGTCCCCTCTAGGACCGAGCCACCTATGGGGAGCCCCTCCGTTTCCCCCTGGACGAACCCTCCTATGGGGAGCCCCTGCGCATCCTTCTGGACAGAGCCCCCTACAGGGAGCCCCTCCACATCCTCCTTGACAGAGCCCTCTACGGGGAGCCCCTCTGCATCCTCTTGGCTTGGGGCCACAGCTGTGGTTACTCTTGGCAGCTGGCTAGGCCGCATAGGTACCTGGGGCAGCACCTGAAGCACCAGTGTAGGCCCACAGTAGCTGGCATGAGTGGCTGGCCAGACTGCTGTCTGAGGGAGCGGACCAGGTCCGCGATCACTTCTGTGAGCACGTCCATCTCGCGCGGTTGTTCTGCTATGTGATGCCGGAGCTGTAGCTTGTCCCCAGCTACAGGCCTACATGGAACAATCACCCTGGAGGGTGCCTGCTGACCAGCTGTTGGTTAGTCTGCTTTGTCTGACCATTAGTCTGCAGGTGGAATCCTGAAGAGAGACTACAGCTGGTATTGATCAGTAGGCTTGGGCGGTATCCAAATTTTGATACCGTCAAACCTCCTCCCTATTTTACCTCGGTATACGGTAATACCGTGAATAATAAAAAAAATTGTGACGTAAGGCTCAGACAGCGTCACCTAAACTGTTGGCTTGTGCGTACTGGCAGTGGACCTAGATGTTGTTGGTCCTGCATCGGGAGGCGTTGAAACTGTTGCACTGAGTGAACTCGGGTCCATCCTCGCAGCAGTGAGTGGATGGTGGTTTCGTATATGCGACCTTAGGTTCGAGGTATTTCCATCTCTCGCGGTCACCTTTTTGTTGCACAATTTGCAAATTGCCTCGTCCGTATTTACCGCCTCTCCCTTCTCGTTCAGTCGAAACCTGAAATACTGCCAAACTGCAGAAGTTGTGTTCTTTTTCGAGACAAGGTCACTTGGTGCGCGACTCTCCATCTTTCCCCACCGCTCTCTTTCTCCTCCACGCTGTCACGTGATGACAACCACGCATACGCATTTTTAGGCATTAAATAGATTATATTTAATATTTAATCCTATATAAGTGCATTGTTTTTATGACAGTATAACGGTATTGAAACTGATACTGTTGCTATTTTTAGATCCCGCGGTATACCATATTACTGTATTACCGCCCAAGTCTATTGATCAGATGGCAGAAGGCCTTCCAAAACCTGGCGGCAAATTGGGACCCTCAGTCTGAGATGATGTCCTGGTGGAACCCATGCAAGCGGACTAGTCCGGAAATAGCCACCAGGTGAACAGCCTTGGGGAAACGATGTATGATGGTCAGAATGGTGGTTTTCCCCTCTGACTCCAGCAGACTGGTGACAAAATCTAGTATAATGTGTGACCAAGGCCATCGGGGAACAGGAAGAGGTTGGACTTCTCCGGGTATGGTCAGATTTGGAGTCTTTGGTGAGGGTCCGGGTGGTCCCTGGATAGCTGGAGATGATTGATGAATGCCCTCATGAGATGACATCTGGTGGATCTAATCTTCTAGCACCCATCGCAGCCGAGAAATTGGCCTCATATTGGTGTGACAGACCATCAGTTTTTCAACCCGGCCGATATGAAAGATGGAAATTAAACTGTTCAAAGAACAGTGCCCACCATGCGTGTCTTTGGGTTTAATTGTTTAATGTTCTGGATGGAGAGGAGACTGGTCCGCCCAGACTGTAAATGGCTCACCGCCACCCTGGATCCACACTTCTAGAGCCCACTTGATGGCCAACAGTTCCTGGTCCCCTACACCATACCGCCGTTGGGTGGGGATGAATTTTCTGGAGAAGGATGCAGTTTCTGGTCTGGACCTCACTCGGAGAGGATGGCTAAAAAAATGGTGGCACCAGAGAGGGCGTCCAGGGCGGCATTAGTGATGCCAGTTTTTAACAGTGATATTGTTGAGTCTCCAATAGCAGTCAGAGGCCCCCATCTTTTTCTTTACAAAAAAGAGCCCCGTGGCAGTGGGGAACGTGGAGGGTTTGATGGTTATGGCGAAGACCCTCCACCACATACTCCTCCATAGCCTTCTGTTTCCCCACAGATAGAGAAAATAGTCGGCTGTAGGGTGATACCGTGCCTGGCAGGAGGTCGATAGCAAGATCATAAGGTCGGTGAGGAGGGAGCGGCGGGATGGGGGTGGCCTCAAGGGTAACGTTGGGGCCTTGGGCTCCCCGGAGCATGTCACAGCCTTTGCCAAAGCTTCTGACAGGTCAAGCCCCGCTGAAGAATCCGTTGTTGGGTTCCTGAGATGAGAGGGTCATTTTGGAGAAGCCAGGGATGTCCAAGGATAAGGGGTGGTGATGAAACAGTGTCAGGAATGAGGCACTGACTGTTAGTCGAGTATGGCGTGGATGGTGAACCCAAATGCAGCTGAACGCGAGTGAGGAGGTGATCCACGCAGTTGATTCTCACACACACACAAACACAGCATAAAAATAGAGCAGGTACAAAAACCGGAGTCCTCACAGTCAGATGAGGTAATGGTCTGGTCTGGTTGAGTTGACTCAATGACTGAGCAATGTAGAACACCACTTCCCTTTTTATATATTGTGTGACATGCCTCACTTCCGATTCCTTGTGCGCGTCACATGACTGGTGTGTGTGATGGAATATTTTTTAGTGCTGGTCCCATTATGAAAGAAAGAAAGATTCTGGAATGATGTATAAGACTGGAGAAAAATGCACATAGGTAGATTGTATCCTATGTAGGAGGGTAAGTCTGATGGAGATTGGAGACAAAGTTGTGACTTGAGAGAGCGTAGCTTGACAGCATAGGATGGTGTTCTGTAGGATGACTCTGGAGGTTAAGAAGAGGAGGACTGTGAGGGCAGAGCCAAGGATCAAGGAGTGGAGGTTGAAGAAGGAGTACTGTAGGGTGGAGTCCAGGGAAGAGTTAAGACAGGCTTTGGGTGGCAGTGAAGAGTTGCCAGATAGCTAGGCGGCTTCTGCAGAAGTAGTAAGGAAGACAGCGAGAAAGGTGCTGGGTGTAACCTCTGGACAGAAGAAAGAGGACAATGAAATCTGGTGTTGGAATGAGAAAGTACAGGACAGTATCCAGAGAAAGAAGCTGGCAAAGAAGAAGTGGGATAGTCAGAGAGATGAAGAAAG
Source organism: Hydrocynus forskahlii (assembly GCA_037974365.1). Taxonomy (NCBI): domain Eukaryota; kingdom Metazoa; phylum Chordata; class Actinopteri; order Characiformes; family Alestidae; genus Hydrocynus; species Hydrocynus forskahlii. The sequence goes on along the minus strand of JBBPCX010000114.1, from coordinate 32,350,135 downwards.
ACAGGAGTATAAGGAGTTGAACTGTAATGTGAAGAGAGAAGTGGGAAATGATAAAGCTAAGGCGTATAGCAAGTTGTATGAAAGGCTGGACACAAAGGAGGGGGGAAATTAGCTGTATTGTTCGGCTAGGCAGAGGGACCAAGCTGGGAAAGATGTGTAGCAGGTTAGGGTGGTAAAATATAACAATGGAAATGTACTCGCAGGTGAGGCGAGTGTGTTGAGCCGATGGAAGGAGTACTTTCAGTGACTAATGAGTGAGAGAGAAGGCTGGAGTTTGTGAAGTGAATCAGGAAATGCAGAAGATCAGTGAGAAAGAAGTAAGGACAGTTATGAATAAGATGAAGAATGGAAAGGCTGTTAGTCCAGAAGATATATCTGTGGAGGTGTTTGGCAGTGGAGAAGAGATGGCAGTGGAGTTTTTGATAGAATGTCTGAGGAGTGGAGAAGAAGTGTACTAGTGTTCTAGCTAAAGTAACTACAGAGGGATACTGTGTCTTTGTGGACTTGGAGAAAGCATATGACAGGGAGTTGTGGTATTGTATGAGGAAGTCAGGAGTGGCAGAGAAGTATGCGAGATTGGTACAGGCACTGTGATAGTCTGTGGTAGGAGTGACTGAAGCATTCAAGGTGGAGAAGGGTATACACGAAGGATCAGCTCTTAGCCCTTTTTTGGACTATGATGTTTGCAGACAACATTATGATCTGTAGTGAGAGTAGAGAGCAGGTTGAGGAGACAGGAGAGATGGAGATATGCTCTGAAAAGGAGAGGAATGAAATTCAGTAGGATTAAGGCAGAAAACCTGTATGTGAATGAGAGGGAGGACAGTGGAATAGTGAGGATGCAGTGAATAGAGCTGGCGAAGGTGGAGGAGTTCAAATACTTGGGGTCAACAGGCCAGAGCAATAGGAAGTGTGAACGAGAGATGAATGGGTGGAGAAGAGTGGCAGGAGTGATTTGGGACCGATATCGGCAAGAGTAAAAGGTGTACGAGGTGGTAGTGAGAGCAGATATGTTGTTTGGTTTAGAGACAGTGGCAATGACGAAAAGAGAGGAAGCAGAGCTGGAGGTGGCAAAGTTGCAAATGTTAAGATTTTCATTGGGTGTGATGAGGATGTACAGGATCAAGAATAAGTTTATTGAGTTGTGACTTTCAGAGTAAGAGAAAGAGGCAAGATTGCATTGGTTTGCACGTGTGCTGAGGAGAGACTCCGAGTATGTTGGGAGAACAGAGATGCTGAGGGTGGAGCTGCCAGGGAAGAGCAAAAGAGATATAGTAGGAGGTTTATGGATGTGGTGAGGGAGAAGATGCAGGCAGTTGGTGTGAGAGAGGAAGATGCAGAGAATAGAAGGAAATAGAGATGGTTGATCCACTGTGGCAAACCTGGGAGCAGCCGAGAGTAGAAGAAGAAGAAGTATTAAATAAAGAATCTTCAAAGGTGTGTTGTGGTATCTGGCACTATGATGTTTTCAGCACATCCTACAGATACTCAACTAGATTGAGACCTGGGGAATTTGGAAGCCAAGGCCACACATGGAACTCTTTATTATTTTCCTTAAACCATTCCTGAACAATTTTTGCAGTGTGGCAGTGTACATGATCCTACTGTGTTCACTGCCATTAGGGGACACCGATGTCATGAAGGTACAGTTTTTATGCTGGTGGTACATATCAAAGTAACATCCACATGAATGCCAGGACCCAGGTTTCTCAATAGAACATTGCCCAGAGCATCACACTGTCTCTATGAATTTGCCTTCTAAATTGGGTGGTAGTAGCCTAGTGGGTAAAACACTTGCCTGTGAACCTGATGACCACAAAGTTGCAGGTTAAAACTTTCACTTTCCACAATTGTGTCCTTGAGTAAGACACTTAAAACCTCTGTTGCTCCAGGGGGTCTGTCCCTGTAACTAATGATTGTAAGTCACTCTGTTTCCTGGTACCATCTCGTCCTGGCTCCCAACAGCCTGTCACCAGTTTGTCGTTTGCCCCTTTTAGGACCACTGTCTGTTGACCTTTCAGATCATGCATGTAACTTAGTATTTTATACTTGTATTTTCAAGACAGGGTTAGTACTTTCAGAGCGGCAGTTTCATAACAGCAGTTTCAGGTCAGTGTTGATGTAGAGAGTGATCTCTCTGATGCTGTAAGTTTATCAGTTTTTTAAAAAAAATAAATATCGATCGTCAGTATGATGATGTAAGTCTTACTGTTAGACTTACATCATCATACTGACAAGATCGATATTTTTTTTTACTTGTTTGACTCTGACACATTTGACAGAATTACAACATTTGTTTAACAACAGCACAAATCATGGTTGCCATGTTTACAATGCCATTGTAGGTTTAAATAAATACAAAGGTGCAAAATACAAACAAATATGATTTAAAAAAATATATATAAATAAGGGAGAATATAAATACTTAATAAAGATTTTACAAAGATGTGTGATGAAAACAACAGCCTGGCAATGTAATTTCCTGGTATTGCTTTGAAGCATGTTAAGTATGCCCAGTAGTTGTGCTGGGACTATCAGCAGATATTAACTTATTGCATGCATTATTCTCTGGAGTGTACTGAATCGCATTCAGTATGTAAACCATGGCTGCGTTTGAGTAATTGAATGAAACTTTTGACTGATCTGGTAGTCAAGTGGATTCTGTGGTGAAAAATCAGTAAATCCAGACAACGATTCTTCGCTCAAACGAAGACTTTATTTCTGCATGCAGAGATCCATGTTCACCTGGGTGGTCCGGAATGAAGTTCTCGCAATTCTGTCCTTCGCAGGGACTCTTTTATTTCATGTTATCAAAACTGGGTCGGGTTCATGGGGCCCCTTTATGTCAAAAACTTCTCTAAACCCTCTTATCATTATTCTAAGTCCTTTGAAGGCGCCACATGCTACCCATGTTATGGTTACTCCCAGGTTGACCCCATGGAAACGACCCTGAACACGCACTTTTATCTGGAACAAAAAATATCTTACAACATTTAGCTCAAAAACAGTGGTTTGCAGAAAAATAATCATTTAGTCAGCAAAATCACATTAATATGATACTTAAATAAAGAATCAGAATATACTGATTTTCCCTTACAATTCACATGCTGGTGAGCTCTACTGATATATTTAACGAGGCCATAAAGTACAGATCAGGCAAAATCAGGGCATGCAGATTTCCAAGAAAGTTTTTTGAATGTTTTTTGTGTGATTTAGTTATCAATCAACTATCAGATGAAAAAAGTATGAATATACAGCCTTGGAAAAATATAAGAGACCATTTTTCCTCTTTCTTCTGTTCCTTGTTTGTACAATTTGTGGCAGTATGTGTGTGTAAAATGCACAGGTTGCTATTTTTTTCTGAACTATTGCAGTGTGAGCTGTGTAAAAAATAAGAATTGCCTCCATATATGTTGCAAGTGCAATAGTATTTGCATAGCAGCTATTCTGTGTGCTGTATTGCAGCAGCTTCACACCTGATTCATTTTGCTGATGGGATGAAACAGAGCTCACAAGCACACACTATGCTCTTAACATAACTATTTTAATTGATGCAATTGTAAAATAATGTAAGAGTGTTGTGTAGTATAACTTTTCCAAGGTATAATAAATTATTTATATGTATTATTTTAACATTTTCTCCAAACATTTTTTTGTTTGGAATTTTGAATCAAGTGTGGTAAATAGTGCATAAAACAATAGTGACTTGCACATTTTACACAGACACACTCCCACAAATTGCAAAAGCAATAAACAGAAAAAAATGATGCGGTCTTTAGTTTTTCCATGACTGTAGAGTGTGAAGATTGATTGTCACATTGACTGCCATCTTGAATCAAAGTTCATTTGCATTGTTGAGTCATAAGGTAAAATAGGTTAGAATGTTCATTGTTTAACTCTCCAAATCATACCAGTGTGATGCTATGTTTTAAAGAGGACATATGCAAAACTCACTTTAGTTATAATATGTCTATGGGCTATACAAAACATGTTCATGAAGTTCTTTGCACAAAATCACTCTCACATAAAGAGATCTCACCAGCTTTATTCTTGACAGTTTCAGTCCCTTTCAAAATGAGCCGTTTAAGGGCTCTGTCACTTTTATGCAAATAAGCTGTTACTGGCCACGCCCCACCCATCCCATGCTTACGCTGCGCGTTTAACACACGTGACAATGGCAGAAAACAGGCACTATCCAGCCCTGTATGTTCGGATTTGTGTTGTTCTTTGCAGCCAACAAACAACACTTCATGTGTGACTTGCCTTTGTCTATAGCCATAGCGCTTGGCGTCTTATGCATAGCGCTCGGCATCGTTTTTTGTAAAACCAGCAGACAAAAATGGCGGATCTTCAACTAATCTAATGGGTGGGGGCTCAACAGATGAGGGGTGGCTCTATGCAAATTTCCTTATTCTGATGTCAGAATAAGGGAGCCGTCTAAACGGCTCGTAGAAGCATATGATTCCTGACACCAAAATCTTTAAATTGATTAACAGAAAATGGATGGACATTTTCTTTCATGCTTGGAGTGTTTATAGGAACAGGAATACAAAAGGAAATACAAAAAGTGGGTTTTAAATAATTTGTCCCCTTTAATGGAAAACAGCAGGCTCCACGGTGGCGCAGTCGGTAGCACGGCACCTCACACCTCCAAGTTTTGGGCATGTTCTCCTAGTGGTGGCGTGGGTTTGCTCCAGCATCTCCGGTTTCTCCCACAGTCCAAAGACATGTGAATTGGGGATTTTAAATTGACCATAGGTGTGAGTGTGTGTGTAAATTGTGCATGCGCCCTGTTGGGGGTGAGTCCCTCCCTTGCACCCATTGGATCCGGGTAACCGTGACCCTAGTGAGAAATAAGGGGTTACAGAAAATGAGTGAGAGAAGTCAGTGGCTCTCATGTGATGCTGCGTGGCAAACTATTGCACCACTATTGCACCATATTTATAATAGAAGCTAATGAGAAGTTGATTCAGCATGTGCCTACTGGCTTCTATTATAAATTTCAAATTTGAGTTTTTCTGTTGATTATTGTTTGTGGTAATTGTCTGTGGAAAGACAGAGTGAAAAATGCTTAATATCAAACAACAAAACTCAGAAACCTACAATGATAACCAAAAACACTAAGAATTACATCATTTTCTGTTTACTGACTGAGTTCAAACATATGGGCTTCACATGGTTTGGTATATTGGTGTTTTACACTACATTGTATTGCTCAAAACACATTGTCAAGCAGGAATTTTTATGTAAGCTCTAATAATATAAATCTTGTTGACAGTGTATTAACTATTGTCAATTCAGGCAATCAACTTTATTCTCATTCATAAGAAGTAATCTGCAGAAGGAGTTTCTTGCTAACAAGTAAGATACCATTTATAGCCATAAATCCAGAGAAGCGAGACAAAAGTGCAGAGAGGGATTAAAGCACCATTAAGATGTCTGAAATTCATGATGGTGAGAAATCCTCCTTAATCTGGAGCTTTTCTGAAAGACTTTCTAATTTTCTCAGTGTGCCATGTGTTCTCTTATTGCTTCATCACAAAGCTCCATAAATAATCCATCATGAGATAGTCTCTCTCTCTCTCTCTTTCTCTCTCTCTCTCGTTCTCGCTTTCCTCTTTCTGTTTTCTCCTCCTTTTGCCTTTTTCTGTCCCCCTCTTCTCCATTTCTCTCTACTGCTTCCTTTTTTCTCTCTCTCTATTCTCCCCTCTCCTCTCCCCTCCTCTCCTCATTGTCTTTCTTTTCTCCCCCTTCTCTTGCCTCTGTCTTTCACTCCTTTTCTTTGCCTCCTCTTCTGTTCTCCCACTCTCCTCCTCTTTTTTCCTCGCTCATCTTTTTCCCTTTCTTTTGCTCACGCTTTTTCACACTGTCTTTTCTCTCAAATAGTAAATCGTCGTCATACAGTCAAACAACTCCATATATGGAAATTCATACAGAACTAAAGTTACTGTAATTAAGAAAACATATAATATCAGCCACAGGGGTTTTAAAAAATGGTGTCACAGGGCAAATGATTTAAATCTCTGAAGCCAGGAGAACTTTCAGGGTAGTTTCCTCCAAAAGGTGGGATCTGGAGAGCGGCTGAGTGGCACCATGCTGAGCGAAAGAGCAGCAAATGGCGAGCATGTAGGAGAGCAAAAAACTGTTTTAGACTATATTTTTATTTGTTGAAATCAGATTTTTCCTAGAGTTCTAAGAGTTATCCCTCTGTCTTTCCCCTTTACTCTCTCTTTCTCCTCCCATTTTTCTTTTTTTCACTTATTCTTTTTCACTATCCTCCTGTGTGTGTGTCTGTATGTGCTTGTGCGTGTATGTGTGCCCATGGCAGGGTATCATCTCTCTCTCTCCGGAGGCACTGTCCTGGTCTGATTAATGGGCCATGGTTCACACTCCTTGAGGCAAGCAGAATGTTTCTGTTGGCTCTCAGAGGACTGCCACCAGCATGTCCCTGTTGCAGAGACAGGAGCCTCCTGCTCTAAGTGTATTTGGGCCAGCCTGATTGCCTAGCTCTCAGAAAACTCCTCTGAGCAAAACTGGCTCTGGTTTGACCCCTGCAGGAGAGCCTGGCAGCTCACTTCCTCCTGAGCTCCAGCACACTGGGGAAACAGCCATGTGGCCATCTGAAGTGCGTCACCAAAAGAGGGCACACACAGGTCCACTAACTTCATGCCAGTGCTAATTTTACTTCAAATACACCAGTCTGCTGTTTCTGCTGAGATTCTGATCTGTAGCCTTTGTGCTGTCTATTCTCTCAATTAAAATGAGAATAAACTCTCAATGTCTAAAATAATTCAATAAAACATTACATAGATTTATATATGCTTATGAAAATCTTAATTCACGCATGTATAAAAGAATATAAAAACATATATAAAATGTATAAAAGAGAGAATGCAATTACAAATCCATAAATGTATTTACAAAAAATGCCATCATGCCATGCATTGTCCTGAGGACAGAAGGTATTATTGAAAGAACGCCAGAAAGATTAGAAAATGTATGAAAGGATGTTCAAAAGGAAGCATCAAATTGTACATTAAGAATTGAGCCTATTCACACAGATTAGATGTAAAATATTCAAGATTCTGATCTAATGTCTTTTAATCATATTGTTCCAAGGTATATATGAAACTACTGAAAGTATTATGTAATAGAACTGAAATGGGGTTTAGTTATTGACCCTTCATACTGTCCACTGAAAATAGAGAAAAACATGTAATGTTTAATGATTTCTCATTTTATTGGAAACAAGAGTTAAGATTTTGAAATGCCCAATGGGCAATCAGTATTTTTCCCCTGTGAAATCTGGATAGAAACAGTTAAGAAAAGTTACCTGCCCCATTGGTTAGGCCTTGGAAACAACCAACAATGTAGGGATGCACTTTGGAAACAACCAATCATATTTACATTTAAGTGGCATCAATTTTGCAAGAAGAAAAATGTCCTACTAGGTCTTTTAAAAGTCCTAGACTGAATCTCAGCTCCCTGTGGCTCCATACCCCCAATACCTCATCATGCAATTCTGCGAACCATATGAAAAATGTTATATTACTGAAGATTTTCATTTGTGGCCTAACAAATTTGCCATATAAAAGAGCCGTTTATTGAATAGTTATGAGGTATAAAGGAGTGTCCTAACCTCTAACATTTGGAGTGATCCAACTGGAGGGCTTTTTCTGGCCCTGTAGTAGTTGGTGGAGGAGCTTAATGTTAATGAAGGCTTGTTTTTTGCCCTTTATACAGTGGGTCTTATTTTGTCTCATGTATATATACTAATTTGTGTATCTGTGTGGATCTGTATCTGGAACTCTGAATTTAATCTCTCAGACAGTTACAACAATAAATCAGATTTACTGTCATGACAGTTACCTGCAAAAGATTTTAGCCATACATGAAAACCATAATGTAAGCAGGTTTGGTCTCTATAAAAGCATTGTACGGAAAACTAACTAAAACACACACATGATCCTCAACAAGGAGAGTGATACACAACAGGGAGATTGGGAAGACCATCAAGAGCAACTGTTCAAATATTATCAATCCATTGGCTAGACAAGCCAAAGGAACCTTTTTTTTGTTCAGTGCAGAAATAGCTTGATATGTCAATTGAAAAGCAGGACTGTCTGCTACAAATGTGTGCATTGCAAGCACAGAGACAGCTTAAGGATCGTAATCATAATAATCATGAATTATTAAAGATTAAGCATAACTACAAGAGGCAGCTTTAGCCTAGACCATACAATTTATACATAATTGCTTGAAATAATGAAATGAATTATGGTGCCCCGCATCTCACTGTAGTTTGCTTGACTACAACAATTTTGGGAAGAAAGGATCCAAAAAAGTCAGGGCCAGGAGACAGAGAAGAAAAAAGTTCATTATTAAAGTATTAGAAAATTTGCTTAAACCATGCATATGGCCCCCTTGGGCCAGTATATCCTGTGGTGATAGAGTGACAATGGGCATGACTCAGCTGATGTGGTAATAATAACGTTTTATTGCATCCTTTTGTAGTGCATCCTTTTTTTTATCTGTTTATAAAATTACAGTTTAGAAGAAAATGAAGAAACTTTGGAAAGACATTTTATAACAGCAGTATTTGCAATGTTTGTAACATTTTTTGTGTTCCATTTTTCATATTTATTTTTGTTTGCATTTATTATATCAGTTATAATAAATAAAGTAGATAAGTAAAGTATAATTATATAAGAAGATTGTGCCTACTCATGTTTTTGTGGATGTGTGTGTGTTTGTCTGTTCTCTAGTTCGTTTTATATCTCATTTTATACTGGGCTTATATTTTTCTAATTTGTAACATTGATATGAAAATATGTGCAATACTGATCAGTGAGGCTCCAACCAGTATTAGCTCTCCTAGCTGAAGCCCATCCATCTAAGCCTCATTCAATTTCACTAAGACATCATTTATTTAAGTATTGATTTTAATCAGAGTATGCTGAGCTACTTCCTTCACACTATGGATTGTGGGCATTGTCATACCTCGCACATTCTTGGCACAAACACACACACACACACACACACACACACACACACACACACACTTAAACCTTAGATCAACAATTCTCTGGCCAAAATGATGTATAATTCATGACATGTAGCATACAGCAATGAAGGAAGTGACAGATTAATGGATTTGCAGTGGAACATTTGGCAGCATCATTAAACCGTTTATCATTTCACATGACAGAAATTGGAATAATTTCTGTTCTTTGCCCTGCTTACACTTTAAGTGGATAAAATCTTACCATTACCTAAAATAGGGACTCTAAAATATCCCCCTGAATATAGTACTCTTGTGTTATTTCAGTAAAGTGAATGAATTAGTACATCTGCAGTCAAAGCTGCTTTTAGACTTCACAGAAAACACGGCTTCCCCTAAAATGGAATCAGTGAAAAGGCATTAATAGGCATTAATTAGTTATTATTAAATATATATGTGCTAGAGACTGTATTGAAGTGTGTCACTTTCCACAAAGCCAAACGGAGGACATGTATTTGTTTATGATTGTATATCTACCCATGAACCCAGTTGCTAACAGCAGAGATAGAGCACAATTTGGAATATATAATATAAAGATACTAGAGAACTAGAGATTTACAGGAAGAATCAGATTTTATTATAACGGGCAGTTCTTCCTTGGAGGGCTGTGCTAAGCATTAATTACAGAGCAGGTGTTAAATGGTATTAACCATTTAAAACAGCTATAATAGCTTCCTTTGGGTGTGTGTGAGAGCATTCTGATGGGTTTGAGGGCACTCCATCTCCATCCTCATGCCTGAAACATTTGGCAAATGTCTTTACAATAACTAAAGAATATGCCATCTTATCTGATGTGTGTTAAAGTCCTACAGAAATATTCCAGTATAACAGTATTGTATCACTAGGGATGGGTATCACGAAGCAGTACTAAATTAGTACTTGTCCCTCACTGGTTAGTACTGAAATACAGATAAGCTCCTCGACAAATACAATAATGTGCTGCAAGCTTTAATCCAAGGGAAGTGTAAACAGTTTCTTTGACAACACAAGTGCATAGGGAACTGAAACAGAGAACAGTCCTTTCACTCAAGCTCTGAAGGTCTCTCACTAGCTCCGGATTTGGGATAGAGGGGAATACTCAGTCTAGGATGCGAAGATGTCGCTTCATAGGTCAGGCAAACCCCATGTGTTTTACTCCTATCCAGGAGTCACAAGAAAATGCATGAAGGCTGTGGCTTCACAATGTGTGACAGCCATGATGAGTCAGACCTGCCCGAGATTGATTCCGCCTCACTGGTCAGCACTAGAAGAACAAGGGAGAGAGAGAGAGCAATAATCAAAGTCCACAGGTCGAGACCTGCAAGGGAAGGAGGTCAGTACAAGAGTGAGACTAAGATCCAAGAAAAGGCTTCCCAACAGAGCAGATGGATGGCACAGATGAGGGTGTGTATGAGGGAGATTGTACACCAGACTGCTGGAATGGCTGGGTTATATTCAGAGAGGCTGACACACACAGACCAATGGGAAAACCAATTGAACTTAAGATAAGATAAGCCTTTATTAGTCCCACAAATGGGAAATTTGCTTTGTCACAGAAAATAGAGTGAACAGTACAAAGTTAGGAGCAGCAAAAATAGAATAGAAAGCAATAGAATAACAATAGAATACAGTAGTATAAAATAGAATAAAAATACAAATAAAATACTATACTACAGTGCACTATACAATCTAGAGATATAAAATATGGACAGCTGTGTTGTAAAATTTTTACATAAACGTATTTGTAAACTATATGTGAACTAAATGTAGACTAAATGGTATGTCTGTATACAATGAGTATATACACATATACATATAT
>JBBPCX010000114.1:32320910-32339176 GCA_037974365.1 Hydrocynus forskahlii | reverse complement strand
CACGTTTCCCTGAAGGGGCTGCACGTTTTGCGCCCTGCCTGACCCTACGCTCCTGTACGTGGTGGAGCCCGGAGGCTTGGACCTGGTTTTCGTTTCTTTGTTCGTTTGGGGGGCACAGGCCTGCGGCGTGTCTGTGTTGTGTGTCCCCTCGAGCCGGGGCTTTGTGTTACCTGCTTGTGTTCACTGTTTATCATTAAATCTTTAAGTTACATTTACTTTGGTTGTGTGCGTCATCCCCTTCCCTCTCTCCGTAACGTTTGGTTTGTCCTGTAAATATTTCATTTCTTTCCTGAATAAAAACTGTGCTTGAACATTTTTGATTTCCTGGAAACACAATAAAAGTAAAAAAAACATTAAAAATACTACAATAGTAATTATTTTTAGTTAAAATATATTTTAATATCTAGCAGTGTGACAGCTTTAAAAATGCTTATGGGATGCACATATTAAAAAAATGACTTTAGAAATCCAGACATGAAACATGTAGAGGTTGATGCATGCAAACAACACCACAGGATTACAGGATTATAGGATTTCTGGGAAGGTCAGGATCAACATCTGGATGGTGACCTGATGGGACAAGTGCGTTCATGTTCTTGGACGCCACATAATACAGGATTCAATAGGAAAATCTGGTTTTAAAAAAAGAGTGGCCATCTAACTTGTGAATTTAAACATTTTGCCTCCTTGAGACATTAAAGATATTTATGATCAGTGTAAACTAAAAAAAGTGGCTCGTACCACAACGTGCCAGGCTCCACCGCTAGCCAGCGGGGCTAGTACCACAATGCGCCAGGCTCCACTGCTAGCCAGAGGGGCTAGTACCACAATGCGCCAGGCTCCACCGCTAGCCGGAGGGGCTAGTTACTACAACGCGCCGGGCTACACCATTAGCCAGCGGGGCTGAGCATAGGCAAGATGCCTCCTAAAAGAAGCAACATGACTGATGAGGAACCGGAGGAGATAAAGAAATCGCTCAACTTCATGTCAGAAGAAATAACAATTTCAAAACAGCAAAGAGTGATAATGGATTTAATGGAAGAGATTAAAGACCTCAGAAAGCAAAATGAGGAAAAGGACAAGAGAAATGATCTGTTAGAAGGACGAGTGTCAGAACTGGACCAGTATTCAAGAATAAATGATGTGATAGTGACTGGATTGGAAACCATGTACCAGACATATGCGAGGGTACAGTAACAGAGAGTGGGGACCCACCAGAGCAAGAGCTAAACTCCCTAGAGAAGCAGGTAATTGAATTCTTTGATAGTAAGGGTATAAATGTGGAGACTAAGGATATAGAAGGGTGCCATCCTCTCCCAAGAAAAAACAAAACTCAAGACACCCGCCATTATTATCAGATTTCAGAAGAAAGAAGAAAGAAAACAGAAGAACTGCTTAAGCAAGGAAGAAAGCTAAAAGGAACAAATGTATAAATAAATGAACACCTAAGTAAGAAAAATGCAGACATTGTGAGCCAAGCAAGACTTCTGAGAAAGCAGAAGAAAACACAGTCAACTTGGACATCAAATTGTATGGTATTTATTAAACTGAATGGTTCTCCAGAGCAGGCAAAAGTTCTAGTCATCAAAGAGATGATAGAGATAGATAAATATAACTGATAAATGAGAATGCAAGAATAGTTAACAAAATGATGTTGCAATTATTATGAATTTTGTTTTCAAAAACATGTGGATGATACTACAACCAACACACAGATACTGATAATAGGATGTTGGAGTATGATAATAAAATAGACCCTGATTATAATTTCTTCAACAATACAATAAATGAATGCACTTATTATACAGATGAAATATTTAACACACCTGGTTCTAAGATCTAAAATTTTAATAATCGTATGGAGGAGTTATTTACTAATTTGAGCCAGAAGGGGATGTTTATGTGTTGGGACTTTAATATTGATTTGCTGAATCCAAATAATAATAAAAGTACATATTAATTTATTGATACCATGTATAGAATGGGTCTATTTCCCCTGATAACAAGACCAACTAGAATAACATCACATTGTGCAACTTTAATATATAATATATTTACAAATATAATGGAAGAAAATACAAAATGTGGACTATTAGTCAGTGATATAAGTGACCATCTACCAGTTTTTGCATCTTATGACTGTCACGATAAAAATATCAGAGATGAAAATAATTTTATGTATAAAAGAATTAGAACAGAGAAGAGGTTAAAAATTCTTGAAGATAAACTACTAAAGCAGGATTGGAATATCGTATATGAACTAAATGAAGTTAATAGAGCATATGAAACATTCTGAAGGATATTAAAAAAACTGTTTGATAAAAACTGTCCAGTGGTTAAAAATAGGTAACACAATTACACAGGAAGACCGTGGATGACTAAAGGATTACAAAATGCCAGTAAAAAAAAGAACACCCTGTATCGGGAATTTATAAAAAATATAACCACAGAGGCAGAAAATAAATATAAAAAATATAAAAATAAACTAACTAATATAATGAGAAATTGTAAAAGAGAATATTTTATAAATAAGTTAAAAGATAATAAAAACAACACAAAAGGTATGTGGAATGTATAAAACGGCATAATCAGAAATGGGACAAGGAACAATAATTATCCTCTGTATTTTATAGAAAATAAAAACAATATTCCAGATTTGAACGGAGTAATAAATGGATTCAATGAATTTTTCGTAAATATAGGACCAAAACTGGCAGAGGAAATAAAGGTTGATAGGATGGATACAGATGCTATAGATTATGTTGAGAGAAATCATAGCTCAGTGTTTTTAAGAGCAGTGGACGAGAATGAAATCTATGATATTGTTAGTGGATTTAAGAATAAAACCAGTACTGACTGGAATGATATTGATATGACAACACTAAAGAGTGTTATTGATGGCATTGTACAACCATTAACGCATTTATTTAACTTGTCTTTTCAGAATAGGGTATTTCCACAAAAGATGAAAGTAGCAAAAGTTATTCCCATTTACAAAACAGGAGATAAGCATCATTTTACAAATTATAGGCCAGTGTCAATACTTTCCCAGTTTTCTAAAATATTAGAAAAACTCTTTATAAAACGACTTGATAGTTGTGTTGACAAACATGAGCTGCTGACAGAAAGCCAGTATGGGTTTAGAAATAATAGGTCAACAGCCTTGGCATTGATTGATTTAATAGAAGAAATAACAATGTATTGATAATAAGAAGTATGCAATTGGGTTATTTTTAGATCTAAAGAAAGCATTTCACACTGTCACTCATGACATATTTATAAGAAAAATTGAGAAGTATGGTTTCAGGGGTCTGGTTTTGGACTGGATAAAAAGCTATATAATGAACAGATTGATGAATATTGCATGGTGGGGTACCTCAAGGATCTGTATTAGGGCCAAAAATGTTCATCATGTATATAAATGAAATTTGTAGAGTATCACAGATACTAAAATTTGCATTATTTGCAGAAGACACACATTTTTTGTTCAGGTGTGGTATTGCAACTGTCACGTTGTGCCTCCTTCTCCTCGCACACAAAGCACACGCAGTTGTAGTCAACATGCATTTTGTCTTTTCTTTTATTCTCAAAACAAAACAAAACAAAACCTGACTCGAGGGTCAGACATAGTACAGCTTCAAACACAGGAGGATTAGAGAGACTCCAAACTAATCTGACGCTGGACCGACACCTACTGTCAGTCCCTAAAGCCTTTAAATACTGAACAACCCCACAATAAACAAATCAAAACACCCACACCTAACTAAACACAGCTGTTACTAATACATTAACCAAAACCCAGTGAACCCTGTCAACATAAAAGTCCCAAACACAAATTTAAACAATGGTGGCCTCTAGCGGCCACCCACAGTCACTGTCCCCAGACATGACAGCAACAAGTTTTGGAGGTGATCACAAAGGAAATAAATATATTAAAGAAGTGGATTCATATGAATAAATTGTCATTAAATTTAGATAAAACAAAATTTGTTATTTGGAAAACATAAGAGATGTACAGAAGTAGAAATATGTATTGATAGTGTATATAGAAAGAGTAAATGAAATAAAATTTCTTGGTGTGATCCTAGACAATAAAATCTGTTGGAAACCACACATTAAACATGTCAGGGGTAAGTTGGCACGGGGCATTGCCGTCCTGGGGAAAACAAAGCACATCTTAAACCAGAAGGCACTTTATACATTATAATATATATTATTACTACCATATCCGAGTTATTGTGTCTGGGGAAATACGTACAAAAGTCATATACAAACTATAAATATAATGCAGAAAAGGGCCATTAGACTGATTAACAATGCAGGATACAAGGACCACATAAATTATTTTTTTTATAAAAATATGAGATATAAAATTCACAGACTTAGTTAAATTTAAAACAGCACAAATATATAAAGCAAGAAATAACTTACTTTCAAATAAAATACAGAGATTGTTCACAGAGAGAGAAGTGGGGTATAACTTAAGAGGGAGATTGAATTTAAAAATGCATAGTGTTCTCAGTAGTTGGGGTTAAATTATGGAATAATCAGATGAAATAAAAGAAAGTAAAAACATAAACCAGTTTAAAAATTTTAAATAAATATAAATAAATATAAAAATGAAGAATACGGTTTAACCCAGGTGGTAATTGAATTAGAAAATAGAGGTACCATTTTGTATAGTTTCTTTATTTGGAAAGTGTTCATTTTGCTTATTCTGTCTGAAACGTTTGAGAGGGGCGGCGGCCCCTTCGATTCCAGCTCCGGTCCCCGCTCCCTCTGCACCTCCAGGCAACGAGATGGCGCTCGCACGCCCTAGACCTGTGCCGGCTCCACGCCGGAGCCTCGCTGAGAGCGAACACGCGGCACCCGCGAGCAGCGCGGAGGCTGTGGTCGCGAGTGGCGACGCGGAGGCTGCCAGGTCCGAGGGCAGCGCGGAGGCCGCCAGGTCCAGTTCCAAGACTAAAATAGTTCATTTTAGTCTTGGAACTATTTATTTACACACATAGAAAGTCATGACTCAGAGTTCGGAAAACACTGAATCACTGAAAAGTATTCAAACGTCCAAACATGCTATATCATGATGATGCCACTGCTGTGTTGAGAATGGTGAAATATCTGATAATATTTGGACCTAGAGTGCCAACAACAGATGATCTACAATCAGTAAAATTTAAGCCTATTTGGCCAATGAGTGAAGGTGTGTGTATCAAATAAACCTCAAATGCATGTCAACCTCCTATGGTTGCCAATTGTCAAAAAAATAAATACATTCTGTTTAACTGAGAAAAATTGCTTAGTGATTCTAATAGAGCTCTTGGTTTTCCTGTACCACTGTCTGATAGAAACACGTTATTTCTAGACACACGAATAAGCATTGCACCTCCATCGATTACAAGCACTGTTCACTTGGCATGTGGGTGGTTGGACAGCATGCAAGCAGCGTCATGCATCACAAATGGAACACAAACAGATGTGTTGCCATGACGAGAAGGATAACATGACAATAAGATGGCATAGAAGGAACGGGAGACTTGGGAGGAAATCATCCTTGTAGAAATGAGTCAGCTCCAAAAACACAAAAGCAAAACACATGGTGAGATAAGCCTCACAACTCAATAGAACCAAGCACTGAACTGCTACTTTTGTTAGTTTTTCCAAGCAAGTGAACTGGTAAGTGTTGCTGTCGTCAGTGTGGACTTGTCACTCTAGACATGGACTCCCAAACATGTTTATAATGGACACAGCCTCAGCCTTGTCCTCATCCAAAAGTACCTAATATCTATTAACCATTTTTTTCTCATATAGCTGTTATAAGATATGGGAGAGTCACTTTCATGCTAGGGGGTTCTGGGGTTTACTTTAAGATTGAACGTGAACAGTCTTTTATGCTTAGATGACAGCAAGAATTTAATGATATAACTAGATCTATTTATATAGCAAATTAGGCAGCTGCTGCCATAAATATATTAGATATTTTTTGCTTTTTCTTATCTAATTCCCTGTGAAACTTATGAAACAAATAATATCTTAATTGAGACTGTATGATGTCTTTGGCCTCCACTGTGAAGAGCAACCATTTTCTAGATATTGATAGAATCCACTAATAACCATCACTCTTATTGGTTGTCTCAGTAGAGGGTAGGTGGTTTGGCATTGTTCTGTGGTGGACAGCTCCACAGGTCTGTAGTAGATCACAGACTGTATGTTCAACATTTTAGCCTTGTTTACTCTAGAAGACCAGATAGAGTCATGAGTATGTGCCAGCCAAGCATCTCAGAAAAAGTCTGCTATATCTCTAAATTTGAGATAAGTGACATTGCATCACTGGTTCACACTCTGCTATCCATCAGAGACATCCATGTGTGGAATGCTGGACTGAAATGGGTATGGAAGTTGACACCCACATGATTTTAAGTTATTAAAAATGTTTGAGCATGGAAGAAATATAAAATGACCATCAACTGCCCTCAGTCTGGAGATCCATGCAGTATCTTGCCTAATGGGGTGAGGACGATCATGAGAAAGATGAGGGATCAGCCCAGAACTACATGGGAGGAGCTTGTTGATTATCTGAGGGCAGTTGAGACCATTGTGGGGCACGACTTGTCTTGAGCTCTGTCTCCAGGCGATGGCTGAGATGTGCTCCGGGGAGTCTGAGGCCCCCGGCATCAACCTGGAGGCCATTCCCGTCCCATGCTGTGACCTGGCAGAGGTCTTCAGTAAACGATGGGCCACATAGCTCCCTCCTCATCGGCCCTGCGATCTGGCCATAGACCTCTTAACACAGTACCACCCCACGACTGATTATTCTCTCTATCCACGTGGGAACAAGGAGCTATGGAGGAGGATGAGGCTCAGGGTCTTTGCCATGGAACCATTAGACCATCCTATTCTCCTGCTGCAAGTTGGATCTAAGGAGTGTTTGATATCTCATTCACATAAGGGAGGGCGACAAGTGTAAGGCAGCTTTTATCACCCCAACTGGCCATTATGAGGCCTTGGTGATGCACTTCAGCTTGTGCAATAGTCCTGCTGTTTTCCATTAGTTTATTAACGATGTTCTGAGTGACATGTATGGCCGCCAGGCATTTGGACAATATTCCCCTTTACTCCACCAACCCTGAAGAACATATCCAGTACATGAGAGAGGTACTAAAGAGGCTGCTGGCCCATCAACTGTACTGCAAGTTGGAGAAACGCACTTACAAATTTCCCACTTGTGGGACTAATAAAGATTTATCTTATCTTTTCTTTCCACCAGCACTCCACCACATTTCTGGGCTTCAGTTCAGTTGCGGCACCTTTTACCGCCCTCACCAAACCCTCCAAGTAGCACTTCATCCTCACCCTGGGAGATACACAAGTATTTCATCACCTCTGCCATCTGTTTACCACAGCTCCCACCCTTTTCCATCTGGATTCCACCAAGCCCTTTGTTGTATAGGGGACCGTGAGCTGTTGGCCATCAAGTGGGCTCCGGAAGAGTGGCGTCACTGGCTTCAGGGCAGTGGTGATCCATTTATGGTCTGGACGGATCACCAGAACCTCCTTTCCATCCAGAACACTAAGCAGCTGAAACCCAGACAAGCACAGTGGGCACTGTCGAAAAATATCAAGGCTGACGCCCTGTTGCACCAGTGTGAGGCTGACAGCCTGCGGTGCTCCTGGGCCTGCTACTTCATACTGGCTGAGCTCTCGCATAACCTCCAATCATCCACCACCACGGGGCTCAGTCCTTTTGAGGTACGCAACGGTTTCCAACCTCCGATGTTTGAACACCAAAAAACAGAGGTTGATGTACTGTCAGCCCAACAGTTGGTCCGCAGCTGCCACTGGCTCTGGAACCAGCCAACTGTAAGACATCGCCCTCGGCATCCCCCAGAGCAATTGTTCCATGTAGGTATAGCTGTCCACACATCACCCTGCGCACAGAATCACAGAAACCCACCTCCTATTATATGGGACTGATGTTCTTGTCACTATTGTTTGCATACATTTTCATTTTTTGCGATGAATAAAGTTTTCTTATTTTAAATGGACTTTACATCAAGTTTAAATCATCCTCCTCTTCTTACGCTGCTTTCAGTTGTGAAACTTTTGGAAATCACCTCCAAATTATCATGTTTTCAAATGTTTGTTGTCTTGCTCCCAGACAATGTTGACTAACATTTTCAAGACACAAAATCACAGTTATGTAAGAACTACAGAAAATGTCAGTATAATTTCATTATATACTATCATACTTTCATTATATACTATTATTTTTTTGTGGGTTAAACATGCATTCCAGTTCCCACAGTCTTCTGTTATTTTCAAAGGAGAGCATCTGCCAGAGTTGTGGCTGAGATCTGCCTCAAATGCTGACATCAGAATTTGGCCAGTTTGTGTTCACATTGAAGATGGTTCATGTGGTGCTACTTGATGATGTTATAATTTTTCTAATAAAACACTTGAAAGCACAAATTTCACACTTATAAATACTGTCTGCTGTTCCGTTACAAAGTTTTTTAAAAATCCCAGTTTCTGACACCACTCACACTCAGCAAAGCCAAAACAAGTATGGTATTTATGGAAAATTCTTTCATCAGAATTTCTCTTATTGTTCGAGTGAGGTACAACTGAGAAATTAGTAATATCCCCAGGCTCTTTTTATCCCCACTGATTACTGTGGCGTCTAATCAGTGTGTGCACCAGAAAGACACAACCCCTGAGTGGAGAGGATAAAGAACACGAACTTAGCACTTTTTGTGAGTATTTAATGATGAGGATTGCACTGTCAAGGGAAAAGGTAACACGAAGTAGTCTAATTATAAAGGAAGCAATCTGCCTTTCTTGCAAACAATTTTTAATATACCCACCATCTGTCTCTTTAAAATGTAGGATAAATTGCTTCTGTGATGAATGAAACTGTGATAAGACTTGTTGAATTAAAGTGGTCAGAAAAGAGATAGGAGCAGCCACTGATTTATGATGATGACTTCCTAAACAATCTGTAAAGGCTCGCTGTGCTTTGTTTACTGTACAACAGGGCTGCTTCAGCTAACTGTCTTGAGGAGGATTCAGCATGTTGACTGGAATGTGTGAGTGTGTGTGTGTGTGTGTGTGTGCATGACTCACTGTTGTGTGTCAGCAACCCTGCAGCAAGACTAAGTGATTAATTAGTCACAACAGGAGCTGCTCGCTGACAGGTATGCCAGGCAGGTTACACCAATTTGATCGTCATTCACCACTGACAATCCATCTCCACCAAGCAGAGCAAGGCAAGAGGCGAATGAATGAATCCACCCTCATGTGAATATCACTCTTTTCCCCGCTTTTGTCTGTCATACTATTGTGTGCAGAGGTATAAGCACAAAAATTGCAACAAAAAACATTTTGCAATTGGCAAATCAATGTGTAAAGTGCTGATGCTATCTTTAATTCATTACAAAATATTTTGTATAAAAAATAGAATAACGATTCACTGAATTGCATTTTGTATTGCCATGGGTTTTTTGCCTCTTTATTCAAATTGCAATTCATTTTGCAATTGTCAATTCAGTATTCAATCTGAGCATGCAATTTGAAGATACATTTTGCAACTGGCAATTCAGTGTACAAAGTGCTGATGCAATCCTTAATTCCTTAAATTTTTTAAAAATAATAAATAGAACAACATGGTACTGAATTGCATTTTGTATTGCCATGGGTTTTTTGCCTCTTTATTCGAAAGCAATAGCGCCTCCGGCAATTACATTGCATGTTGGGGAGAAAAACTCAATTCCCAACTGTCAGACCGTTCATCAAGACGGGCCTTTACTAACGACGTCACTTCCTTGTTCAGGGCCTCACCAGAATCCATTCAACTGAGTGATTTGTTCATTTTAAGCAGTGATTCTCAATGTGTGGGGCACAGAGTCATGACAGATGGGGCGCAAGAGACCTTGGGGAAAGTCATACAGAACTAGTGTTTAACATCCAAGTCATTTTCACGGCGGAACAAAAATGACTCGGCGGTTCCGTTAGCAACCTGTTCATTCACTGCTATCAGAGCCTTAGAGGGTAAAAATGGACAGATATTTAACAGATACTAAAAGAAAAAAAGATGATGCTTCTGAGAGAAATGAGGCAAGTGCTGATAAACGGCAAAAAAACAAGACAAAAGGAAATGCCTTTCGCCTTGCTTTTTCCTGCCATCTGTTTGCAATAATTTGTAAGGTAAAGTAAAACTGATATACTCATGGTCACCCCATAAATTTTAAAGCAAAGATTTGTAAAGTAAAATTTACATACTCATGGTCGACCCATAAATGAATCTTTTTTTAGCAACAGCTTCAATGGTGGAAAAGCAACCCTGACTGTTTTTAACTATTGAATTATGCAGTTTTCTGTCCACATATGTGCTAAAATTTCTCATGAGGCTGACTAGGGATTGTTGCCTGCATTATGTGTAGCTCAACCTCCCTGACAATAACTGAGAAAGTATGTTTGTGGGTGGAGCTTGGTCAGAATCTTTGTGAGTTTAGAGACTTAAACCTCTGGTTATATATATAGACATGCTGCAAGCCTCTAACCATGTCTTTTTTTTATCTTGACCTCAGAGGGGACCCAGATGCACAATATGAATCAGCCACACCCTTACCCTGCCCTCAGCCAGCTGGCCCATGTGTATGAGCAGCAGCAGCCTGGCAAAGAACTCAACAAATATGCCTCTCTAAAGGCTGTGGGTAAGAGCACACATTTCACACATCGTTAGACAGAAACCTGCCTGTGTTCTTGACTATGCTTCATTATACCATGTGCTTCCCCTCCTGTAATGTGTAGGCACTGCAATCCACCATCATTTATATTCACATCCTCACTACTTATATACCAGCCTAATCGATTCTAACATTAGCAGGAAAAAAATATGATTAATATCATAATATCAGTGACACAAACTCTTTTAGAAGTTTCTCAAGAAGATAACCCGCTTACTTTATTTTTACTTATCTGTCTCATTCTTTTCCTTTCATATTAGCTCCAAAAAAACACTCACTAGTGTTTTTTTTTGAGCTAATATGTTCCACTCACTAGTTTAGGCAGTTTAGGGGAAAGTCTCTAACCGTAATCCTAACCTTAACCCTAAACCTAACTCTAACAGTCAGCAGTTAGCGCAGATACTGGCGGTGTTACGCACTGTGCATTAAAATACATATGGTAGTGAAGCGCTGTCCTAGCACGAAAAAGTGAAGCGTTGTCATAGCATGAAAAAAAGTCCTAAATCATGATCGCAGCATGTATTTTGATTATATTGAATTTCGTGATGGCTGAAAAACATGAAAACTCGTGAGATCAGGTTGTGCGTAGTGGTCCTGTTTTTGGGTCCCCTCCTCTGCTGCAACATCTCATTCACCAGCCAGCCTAAGCCCAATGGCTCAAAAAGCTCAAGCTCAAAATGCATTCAGTCCATCCATCACAGGTGTGTTTTCCTCCTTTTGCTCTACTTGTGAGGCCAGTCCTGTGGCCTAATTTCCGCTCATTTTGAGTGAAGCTCATTGAGAAGAGAAATACAGACACCCCGGAGTCACTGTTATTTCTGTGATATTTAATTGCCTTCCCCCTGAAAATTCACAAAGGAACAGAATCAGCAGACTGATAAGCCACAAATCAATACTTATCTTCCCTTGAAAATATCTCTAAGGTCACACTATTGAATTTCTCCTGGACATGGAGAAGTGGAGCAAACCAATAAGGGAAAAGACACCAGGAAATTCACCTTTGAGATATTTAGATAGCCTATTTCTCTTTTAATGGGACAAATCTCAGGCCAATTATTTCTAGCATTACTGGGCTGAGAGGAAAATAAGCTGGGCCATGCTAGGTTTCACTTCTCCTCTCACAGTTCAAGAAAACTTTTAACATTATATTTGCCCAGTATTAAAAGCTCATAACATGCTGCTGAAACTGCTAACATATCGCTATCATGAGAAAAGACTCTAAACTTTTCATGTGTTTGAACCATGTATGCAACTAGATTAACGTACAATAGTTTGTAATCAGTTTTAGATCAAATAAAATAATTGTTTTGATGCAGCATCTGAATAACTTCACATATTTCAAGTCGCTTGTAGGAAACTGTGAAAAATGGTCAGGGACATAGGTCAGGGGCTCTTAACCTTTAACAGCTCATGTCCCAGCCTATCACTAAAGCTTCCTGATCACCTTTTCTCACTGCCTAAATTCGCAATGTTTTAACAGCAACATGAACTGGTTTGCTTCTACAACCTCTAAGCAGACATCACAGAGTAGTAGATGCACATTTTCAGGTTCTGGTGGAGCACTAGCAAGTCATTGATGTATTACCTTCCCTTCAGTTTATGCTTGGTGTTCTTAGTCAGAGACCTGGTGGCTACTTCATTTGCAGAGAAGGGCAGTTTAGAAAAATAAAGTAAAAATCTGCCCCCAAGGACAGAGAAAACATGACAGAGAAAAAGACTATGACCATTCAACTGTAGCATTTTCCAGTGTTAAGGAGCCACATCCATATATATGCTGTACTGTAAATCGACTGCATGGGCCACACAGAGTTACAGATACAGAGCTATGGTGACCAAAGTTGACATTAACTCGATGTGCAGACTACCAGAACAGGGAGCTAATAGATATCTGAAGACCATCTGGGGCCATCTGTCTCCAAATCAAGGAATTGGCCTTATTATGGCCAAGCGTAACGTTTGTTGTAGAACAGTGAAATTGAATGTAGTGAAGGTTGAGCGTTATGCGCAATCCTTTCCACAAACAATGTCTCGTTCACCTCCCACATTACAGGTGAGGAATAAAGATTTATTATCACAACACACTAAAGCAACCAACCATCGAGCACAGACTAAGAATATCACACCCCAGGCTGCCCCAGGCTTTAGAGTAACAATCCAATCATGAACATTTGCAAGAGACCTAGATTGAAGAGGAGATTAATTTAGTTAAACTGAGCTCTGAACAATGTGCTGAATATCAGCGTGGACCCGTTAAGTGAAAAGTTTTTGCAGGCAATTGAAGTGTTGAAAAGACCAAAAAAGATGTAGTTTGAACTCTCCCCCAACTCTAATATGAGGCTAAGGGGGGCTTTTACAACTGAGTGAAACATCTCAATATTGTACCATAGTGACGGACCAGGATGGGAGCGCACAACTAGATGCAGGCCCTTGCCACTGAATAAACTGCATGGCCATTTAAAGGTCAGAAGAAGATATTTGATAAACAAATGCCAGTGAGAACATTAGAGCCCTCGGGGATGGTGCCTATGTTAGCCCTGAAAGGCTGACCATGCTGTTGTTTTGCGTGAAGAGCACACTCACAGACCAATGAGCATGTCTGCTGTAAGAATCCAGCGGGCAGTAGGTTTTCGTTTGTTATTGATCACAAGAGCAGGCTACAAGGTTGTTTAATTAGATTTAGGGCTCTTAATGAGTGGCTCGCATTACTTGTTAGTAACAGCAAATGCAATACACAATAAGGCCTAGATGCACTGAGAACCACGCAAGCATGAAAGTGACATTAAGAGACGGTTTATTAACACATATGACTTATTTTGCTGAAGCAAAATGATTAAAGAATGACCAAGTAAAACAGATTGCACCATAAGTGAAATTTCGTTTCCTATTGCCTCATTAATTTTTGTTCTCTCTGTGTTGCTGTTAGCGGCAAAAGCCAACGGCGACTTCTACAGCAAGCAACACTGCCACTTGACGGAACTGGCAGCGAAAGGCACCCTGCACCTGCACACAATGAGATTGGAGCATGTAGAGCCTGCCACATCTTACATTACCAAAATCCCTTGCCCCAAGCAGAACGGACAGAAACCTAAAGGCATGAAGCCCCACATGCCACATCACATGCCCTACAGTTCCAACACCATAGCCACCCCAGGCATGCTAAAGGGCTGGGATGGCACGGAGACTGTGGGTCGACGCAAAAGCTACGGCCCTAAGAAACCCTGCCTGGTGGGTCAAACGAACGAACTCCACACCGCACGCAGCCACCACTACCTACCCACACAGCCCTACTTTGTGACCAATAGTAAGACAGAAGTGACCGTGTGAGGGCTCACCCCACCTTCCAGAGGACAATTAGCCTTTGACGAGAGAAAGCAGAAAGCAGAATCAATCACTAACCTGACAGCAAATCTTCAGTCTGCCCCTAGTGGAGTGTAGGTGCAACTGCAGAGTTGAGCTGGCCATGCTGTAATTGAAGACAAGCAGTCAGCAGTCACCTAGAGACCTCACTGTGGCTGACTGTGATAGCAGGAACAGTCCAGGAACTGTGTTCAGCAAAAATGTTCGCTACAATTTATACCCATTAACAACTACTGATGTGTTAATGTGATAGTTTCAGACAACAGAGTCAAAGTAAACAAGCAATAAATATGATCTAATAAACTAAAACAACCACCAATGGCTGTAAAAGGTTGACTCTCAAACCATGCATTGCAGTATTGAGCCCAAAGTTCCAAGGGCTAGTGTGAAGTGTGGAGCACAGGCCCAGAACTCTACCTGATATTCTACATGATGTCTGTTTTGCTGGATCTTCCCTCAGATCATTCCTACACCACCGAGACAAAGGTCTAGTTTACTTTACATAAAAGACACTGGTGGCTAATGCCTTATTTTGAAGATGCCATCAAAACCCTTATGAAAATGTTCTACAGTAATACAATCATTTCTGTCCAAAAGTGGTGCGAAAAAGTTAACACCACTGATCAAATTATATTTCGTTGGAGTGAAAACTGGAATACAGTAAAGAGCGCCTGCGTATTTAGAAAAAACGTGAATATGTGATGCGGTAAAAACAATGCCTAAAATGCCTATTTTTATAGTGTAAACCCTAAATATGCCCCCAAATATGCTCCCAAAAACTTTAATTTCATTTTAAACTCAGCTTAATACATTACCCTTAAAAAACGTAAAGGTAAACCCGTATCCGTACTGTACAGTGTACACTGAACTGCTGTCTCTCGCAGTGTTAAAATGTAATATACTGATGTCACCCCTATATAGACTGTACTGTAATTCATGCACATGCGTTTTCTTTGGTATGTGCTGTCGTTTTCTTTGGTATAAGCAGGTTAAATAAAGTAATAAATTCATTTAATTTACAGTGATAAAAATATAGGGCTTTAAGAAGATCAAAACGAAAAACATAAGAACCCTCAGAGAAGCACTCACGATAGCTCCACACGAGATGCGTCACAGGGCAGCAGCCCAATCAGCAGCAAGAAGAAATAAATAACGTTCTCAGATTGGCTACTTTCAAACCTCCTGCCTCTGAGTACAGCGGTATTTCACCATCCCAAGATGGCTTTATTTGTTTTCTCTTGACAGTACCAAAAATGTATAGTTGTATTTCATAAGGAAATGTAGCTGAATTTATGTTAATATTTATGTTACAAAATTGGTCAATTATATTTTTCTTAATAATTTAGCCCTAAAATGCATGAAAAATTATATATAAATAGCCACGAAAAAAGCTGTGACGTCCAGGCCTCATCCGCCACGCCCTCTCGTGCTGGCTTGTTTGTTTGGCCATAGCGCTTAGCAAGGCAATCATATGCTGAGCAGCGGAGGCTCATTCTTTTCAAGTGCATCTGATTGCCCTGCTAAGCGCCACGCCCAAACATAAACAACCAGCACGAGGACGAGGGGTGTGGGGTGTGGCGGACGAAGACGTCACAAAAGCAAAAAAATATTTGGAGGACATCTACAGTTTCTGTGAATGTGCAGGAGTTTCCGCAAACAATTATTAGTTCTGTTCTCAGAAAAAATGACTGAATGACTGAAGCCGCGACTGCTGAACTGCATATAAGTGGGGGTTTACTGTATATCCTTAGCAGGTGAGCAACATAAATATTGCATTTTTCTGGAAATTTGGCATAACTGATTTTTTTTAAATAAACTGAGTTTAACAGATACGTTTTTAAATAAAAATATTTTAAAATAAACATTGTTCAAATAGTGCACTATGTAGGAATTAAAACACAGGCTACAGCACCCATTGGTGATTTAGCCATGTAGCTAGAATTCCATAATGGACAAATTATGCATTATATGGGTGTAGAAACTAACGTCCCACACCTGCTTATTCTCATTAGGAAAGTCAACATATCATTTGACCAGTGGCGCCCAAACTTATGTCTTTAAGACTAGTCATATTCAAACAGGAAATATTCAAACATTATCAAAGCATTGTATACAGTATTGTAAATGTTATGGTCTCATATGGTATTACTGCAGTTGTTTGTTATAAGGGAAGACACAATGATGGACTGGTATTGTAGAACTCTACCTTGCATTTTCACATCCCATTTAAAAGTTTCATGGGTGAAGATAGGAGAACTTCTTTATTCAATCTACTCTTGAAAATCTCTGGCACATATAACAAGCCCCATGAAATATGTTCCATTTGTCAAGAGCTAGTGTTAGCTTTTGAGGAGATTATGTCTACCATATTTGTTACAGAGTACCATGAGGTTAGCGGGAAGAGCGTGTCATGTAAAGCACTGTACACATTGTCACTCCACTGCAGATTGTGCCTGTTAGCTCTTGATCTTAAGAAATAAGTATTTGATCTACCTTTCGGTATATTTAACATTAATTTCTTATGTGTTTTATTGTATCCTCTTGGACGCATAAGAGCATGTTGAACTATTTGTCCAATGTTTCCTCACGACAATAGATGTATTTGCAGCTCATTTGCAACCATGGGGGTTAGCACTTTTATGTAGTTGAGTAGGACTGGAGGAGTGTTATTTTTTCAGACAGTATATATATATTTATACTATTGCCAGTATATGTATGCACATGATATAGTACATTGTCCCAAGAACTAGCTTGTTGAAGTTTAACTGTGTTTCATTTGATTATTATCTATTTGTCTTTTTCACTCGGTTGTATGTTCCAGACAACAGTGTTTCTGCTGCTGCATCAATATAATGGATGTGGTCACTCTGGAATTAACAGTATCTTTCCCAAACAAGTCATACTATTGGAATAAAAGAAGCATTCTTTCTTCTTTCTCTCCATCATATGTCTTGATTAAATGTCTGTCTAATAGAAAGATAGTAAACAGTTGGGTGGGCTTGTTCACAGTGAACTTTAGTGGGAATGTAGAGTCAGAAATATTCACAGTAATGAATGGAACCAGACATCTGAAGAATTTCATAACATTAAATTGTTATGAATATACTGTCTGGTGGTTTTGTAGAGTAAATAAATTGACTATTTGTAGGTCTGAAATAATTTGTTTACATTTCAACTATAGAACTACACAGAAATGCTGAATTTCCCTTTAACGTTTAAAGTTAAATTTGAGTGTTTCCTTAATTCATGTTCACTCATTTACATTTACGGCATTTAGCAGACACTTTTATCCAAAATGACTTCCATGGAGTACAGGGTACAGTTTTCCTGGAGCAACTTGGGGTAAAGGGTCTTGCTCAGGAACCCAGTGGTGGTATGATGAAGGTAGGATTTGAACCCATGACCTCTTGGTCCAGAGGCAAGTTTCCTACACACAAGGCCACCACCACCACACAGGGGAGCACTAATAAAAATGTGGAAAACAGTACACAGTATATCATTTCATGATATAAGATTCTCTAGATAGTTTTTCACACATATTTAGTCATATAAAGGGGCAGAATTGTGTTTCCATTCTTACTAGAAGAAGAAGCAAGCCTCCAGTCTTCGTCTTTGCAGACTGTGCTGAGCTCCCCAGTGAGAAGCAGAGAAGAAAAGAGGCTCTGATTGATTTGATTCGGTTCTGGGGCAAGAGTAAGGCAGCTAATCCAATCCTCAGCTGGCACCCCTTCACCTCTAAACAGGTGGCTGGAATTAGCCAGCGGTTGAATGCACTCTTTTTGACTCAGGCTTTGTTGCACTGCCAAAAGATTTCAGCTGGTTGAAGAGAGGCACAATAAGGTGCCAGGTGCAAGTGACCTAATTAGCAGAATCAAGCTTTCTCAGCCTGCAGTCTATTCCACACTCAGACACAATCAACCAGCCGACCAGGTGGTACAGTCAGTTATGGCACTGAACATGCAACTGAAGCTCTGTGCTATGCACAGTATCTGTCACTTCATGATATTTAGCATTCCAGTTCTCATGTTGATAAAAAATATGAATTTTCAGCTCTAATATCAGGCTTTAAACACTGTTCCCTTATATATCCATTAATTCAATTCAGTTTTATTTATATAGCGCTTTTTACAACCAGGTTGTCACAAAGCAGCTTTACAGAGTCCAGGT
>JBBPCX010000114.1:32308689-32319706 GCA_037974365.1 Hydrocynus forskahlii | reverse complement strand
TAAGTTTAAAGGCATGATTAATGTGTATGAGGAGTGTAAGTTAACCCTCCGGCATCTAGCTAGAGCAGCCTAGATATCAAGTGTAGAACCGAGGGGTGGGTGGGCGTGAGAGCCCACCCCCCTCACAGTTCAGTTCTGGTGCCACCCCAAACATGATCACCGATCTATTTGGGCCACCCCAGTGAAAATTTCCTGGCTCCGCCACTGCAACACAGACGTGTCACTCAGTGTTTCGGGGAGCAGACATAAAAATATTCACATATTTAGTTAAGACTGTTAGTAACTATGCTTCGAGAGTTGTATGCGAGCAGGCTGTGCGTGATGCGCTGAACTGTTTTTAAATAGGGGTCCGCGGAGCGTGACGTCATCACACCTCCACACGATGCCTTGCTGCCGTCTGCGCTCTGCCGCCCGCCCTGCGCGCAGGAGGAGGAAGAGAGCAGGAGTGGCGTCCAGGCGCAGGACAGCCTCCAGAAGGATGAACAGCATGATCACCATGATCAACATCCGCATTTACTATGCTCTCTATACGTTGACTAAACACACACTCACACGCCGTTCTATACACACAAATAAACACAAATACACTTATGAATTATGTATTATTTATATAAAAATATAAATATACGTGCGTACATACATTAATTATATTTTAATATGTATTTAATATGTTGTACTTTTTTGTGAGAGGGGAAAAGAGGTAACATGCACTTTGGCAGCAGGACAGAAGCTGCAGTGCTCGAGTGTTGCTTTGAGGCATATCTGTGGAGGTTTTGCTTCTGTAACTAAGCATGTCTGGTATGATCCCACAGACACAGCAGCATATATACAGTAATGTCTTTCTGCTATATATACAGCATATATACAGTAATATATACAGTATATATACAGCATATATACAGTAATTGTCTTTCTGCTATAAAAGTTAACACTAGAATAAATGCAAACAAACGAGAGAGCAGTAAAAAGTATCAAGAGTTGTTTTGATGGTAAAAAGTGTTAGGGAGAACACAGGTTTGGTTCCTGATTTCTCCTCGGTTCCTCCAGCCGTTGCCTGTAAAATTCCATCAGCAGCTGATTTAATATAATGAAAGCCTGATTGAGTTAAACCAGGTTTATGATACAAGGTACAAGTAATACTGGGCTCATAGTATTACTGATATACTGTAAATAAAATCACTACTGTACATTTTTTTAGTTCTGTTTTGTATATTTAGTAATATTAATGTGAAAACAAAAACAGTTTATAAGACTTTTGCACAGCACTGTGGTGACAAACGATGAAACAGAAAAACTAAGTTGTATTATACAAACAATGAGAAGCATGCAACACTACACTGTGAGTCCAAGGCCAGTCAGCAGGTTTTCTGTATGTTCTCTCATTTAACCTAAATTAATCTAACCTAAATGTTTTCTCCCCTAGAGACACAGAAAGGGAATTAATACTAAGTAGTATCAAATTAGGAAAGAGAATACAGCCACTGTTAGCTTGATACTAAACTGATGTGAAAAAGCACTGGTGAAAATTAGCATGTTTCATGATAAACAGATAAAAAGCCTGTTTATATGGAGCTGCATTCCGCCGCACAAAACTAGGACAGGCAGCAAGTCCAGTGTGAATTACAAGTGCAGGAACAGTAGCACCGTCTAAAAGGAAAGCCAAGAAACAAAAGGGGCCGAAAGAAGGGGCCACAAAAAGTAAGTGGTCAGTGGCTTCAGGTCAAGTAACTCAAGATCTACAATAACAATTCCGGAGGAGGAGAAACAGAAACAAAATGCCTAATGTTGCTATGGAAACACAGAATCACCAAAATCAACAGTTCGACTGACAGAACCGACCTCGTCGATCCACGAACCAAAATTAAACACACTGAAATGAAAACTAATTTAGTACTTTAATGCTTGCCCAAAATGTGCATTAGCGTGCTCGTTTGCAGCCAAAAACAGCACGACAAAAACCAAGCAACTGGCCATTAGACAAACAACTAAGTGACAGCGTGTAAAAAAATAAAATACATTAAAATACAAAATAAAAAGATTTCTGATAAATGAAAGCATTTAAAAATTCGAAAAATAAAAAATCGAATAAATTTTTGGGATTAAATATGTGTGCACATATTCGCGTCTGTACATACATTCTAATGTACTGTGCCCCCGCTGCGGCGGAGTTGTTTATAACCGCTCTCATTCCTGAGGCGCTGCGTCACTCCGCTGCGTGTTTATGAATGAGAGGCTCGCGGTGATTCCGGGAAAAGGCGGGTCGCGCTACTCTCCTTTGCATTTGCTCAGCTGCGGTCATTTAAGTTCTCTAGTTCTGACTTTGAAGCCCATCGACGAATATCGGTTACTCGACTACATCGGAGGAGAAAAAGACCAAACAAACAACAGGCGAGGCGTCTTTTTCCGTTTGTTTACCACACCGCCGGGCTTCCCACCCAGTTATGCTAACTAGTTGCCTAGCATAGCTAATGTCCTTCTGGTGTCTGACAAATGGCCGAGTGTAGTTCGCTGTGTTTGTGTACTATTTGGTATATTCATGGCATTTTACTGACCGATATAATTATATAATCAATATCTGACTGAGCTGTAGTAGTATTAACTGTAGTATAGTAGTAGTATTTTCTGTGCTGGGAGAGTCTGGCCCGTGCGAATACAATGACAACAGAACGTGAGTTTTTCCTAGTTGCTGGCTTGATAGCTAGCTAGTAAACAACGCAAGGTGTTTATACGTTTTCTTAGGTAACGTTAGCTAGTTCCTATTTTAGTTGTCGGAGAATTATTTTATTAGGAGATACGTTGAAGTGCTCATGTCAGTGATACCTGTTACACATTTAGACGCTACTTTCCAGTTATTAATTCATTGTATATTTACAGTGCAGTAAGGTGCTGTGACGTTGTAGATTTTATTACCGGAATAAACTATTTGTTTTCATAGTTTCATTAATCCTTAATTGCTGAGCAAGGTTTTTGCTTAGTTTGCCAGTAGTTTGTCTGCTGCCTGTATGATAAAGTAGGCTATGCTGCTTATCTATTGCGTGGCACTTACTAGCTAGTAAAGTTAACCTTAAGTTTGGTGTTTTTTTTCTGATATTGAGAACTGTCTGCAACGTTAGCAAATTAAATACAGTCGCCAATAGTACTGTAAACGAGATGTCGTATGTCAATGGAGGCCTTAGGGAGGAGACTTGTGCTGAATCACCGTGACTCGAAGTAAAACACGCAGTGCATGATCCACAGACTACCCACACAGTTCTCATTTCTGGAAACTGTTGGTCAACAGAGTGTAGTCCTTATTTTGGACTTTGACCACAGTTCAGCTGCTATCAGAATACGTGTACCTCTACATTTTATGTACTTGCTGATTCCCACTGTTGGGTATGAGACAGCAAAATGAAAACTAGTGGTCCATGTGCTTCCTTTACTAACAAGTTCAGCCTGTTTAAAGTATTACATATGCCAAAAAAGGGAAACATCCAGCACAAAAGCTGATTAGTAAAGCAATTTTGGTGAGATAAACTTCACTGACAAACCGGGGAAGTTTAATGACCTGAAGCCTTAGTACTCTACCATCTGGTCTACATGTACACAAATAGTCAAATATTCATGTATGGTTAGATTTCCTAACAACAGATCAGAACCTGTACTGGATTAAACTACAATTTCCAACAAGGAAGGTCTTTAGTTATTTAGACTGCCTGGCTATAAATTAATTGTCTGACTTTTTAAATGTGTGTTTACAGGCTTTATTAATACAGAGCACCACCATGACATCGGACAGCAGAGCAAGCAAAGCCCTTAAGGTAAAAGCAAGATGCATCATCTCCATTTGTAAACATGTTCATATACTTGTTTACATTGTTACATATTGTAGTGCCATATACCTTGTAATTTATTATCCTTTTAAACTCTACATATTCTGTAAATCACGCAAGTAACTACAACAAAACTGCCAGTTTTAATCTTTGTTGAGAGACTGAAGGACCAAAGTTTGATTGACGTGACTAATACTTGGTCTGTGTATTTGTTTACCAAAATTTCTTGTTTTTGTTGGTTCACTTGAATGCCTATTAGTCAAACATACTTATAGAACACTCAACTGTTATAACAATAATTAACAATATACTGTGCATCTTTAAATGTACACTGTTAAAATTTTCAAGCAATGTTACAGAACCTCTTTTGGAACCCTAAAGAAACTTTCAGTGGATGTTTTTGCGGGTTTTTTTTGGTAGTCATTTTTAATAATTCATTTTTTTCCCCAGGAACTGCATGCCAAGAACCAACTAAAGTAACCTCTTCTTTTCCTAGGTTAAAAGGGAGTGTGGAGAAAATGTTCCTGTGCTGACGGACAGTGAGCTCATGTCTCTGTCGGTGCGCGAGCTCAACCTGCATCTGCGTGGTCTGTCAAGAGAGGAGATCCAGAAACTAAAACAGAGACGGCGCACGCTGAAGAACCGTGGCTATGCTGCCAGCTGTAGGGTGAAGCGCGTGTCACAGCGCGAAGCTCTGGAACAGCAGAAAAAGGAGCTGCAGCGTGAGGTGGAGCGGCTGGGTGCTGAGAATGCGGGCATGCGACGTGAGCTGGAGGGGCTGGGCGCACGGCTAGCTGCCCTGCAACGCTTCGCTCGTGGCCTGGAAGCTGGAGGAGGAAGCCTTCTGGCCACAGCTCCTCGCCTCAACACTGCCTCTGTCATCACCATAGTGAAGAGCCCACAGCAGGGCCACGCCCACAGAGAGCAAGAAGCGTCCTAGGGTTGGCTGCTGTTTGCAACAGGTGTATACAGACACCGACACCCAGGTACACTCAAACATAAAAAGGGCCACAAAGAGTTCTTTAGAACAATGCCTTAAAAGAACCACTAAAGAACATTAGTGGATTTTTTAAGAACATTTTTTGTAAATGTGAATTAAGCTTTCGATGTTAGTAGAACATTCACATAATGTAGATGTTCCATATCCGTGTAAAGGTTTTCCTAGGACTGTATGTCCAACTCAAGAACCATAAAGAAACCTAGTTTAGAGGTACATGAAATAAACCAGACAAAAAAACTGGACCACTTAAGCTCAACTGAGTACCTGGCTGACTGGCATTTCAGATAAGAAATGTTTTAATAGCTGTTTTCAGTGGAACGGGCAACTTTGTTTTCAGTTGGCCTGTCATTTTAACAAGCTGTTCCATGTATATGTCTACCAATACACCCCACCATTGTGTTTTATTCACATGCCATGTGTTGTTGAAATCCACTTCTTATAAATGCCCTAGACTGGTCTCTGTCCCATTCCGTCTCTGTCTGGTTTTTGGGACACTAGATTATTCTTATTACTCTAGGAATTTACCATAACCTCTTGTTTCAGTGGTTGGCCTATTACACTGAATTTAACCAGTATAAATAAGAAGTGTGTAGGATATTGTTGGTCAGTTTACATGCTATTTAGCTTGTCCTGATTATACTGTTAATATTTTATGCTTTACTTTTTGGCTTTATATGGCAGATATAGTCAGAACTGTACAAGTCTTTACTGGAATAACGACTGAGCTTGACTTAATATCTCTGACAACCAACGTTTTTAAGTTGGCAAATATTGCTGGAATATATTGTTAATTATTATTAGTCATGGAACAGACCAGTAGATTGCCACGTCAATGCAAGCTGATGCATTCCTATATAATTATTTTTAATAAGACAAATAATCTGCAAAATAGAGTTTTATCTATATTTAAGATGAAGACTTTAAAGCTAAAGATTGCTGTGATTTTAAGTCCAAATACTGCTAATGTATGACTAGCTTAGGAATACTGTCATGTCTGAATTATTGTAATGTTTGATTATGTAGGGTTTTCTATTTTAATAAGGATGTTAGCTATATTTAGAACTATGGCCCTTTTACTGTAACGTGTATGTCTGAAGGTCATTTGTGTTACAGTATAGTGGCTTGTGAGTAGTGGTAATTTTGTACTTATGTAGAATAATTATTGGTATTTAAAATGACAAAAGCATAAAGTATCACAAGAGTAAGAGGTGAAAGAATGGGGATGAGACAAAAAAATGGCGGCAAAAGATCAGTAAGTGAAGAACAGAGTCAGTTGTACGAAGGAAGAAAGGTGGTCCTGGAAGTGGCAGATGGAATGAGAGACACGAGTCCTGGCTGTAAGTGATGTCATTAACCCATGGTTGACAAGAAAATTGCCAACTACTAGCCAGAAGATTGGGATAGAATGCTATATAGGGACTGAGATTTCTACATTGAAAGATTTTTATTGCTGAATCCCATTAATTTTGTTTAGCAATTTCAATGTTAATATTGAGAAGCACTTGACTTAAGTAATGCCTTCTCATCATGCTCTCTATTTCTAAACATGCTGGATGTTTTGTAAAGTAGCAAAACACAAGTATTTATTACCTGTATTTTTCTATGGCAAAGTAAATATATTGTCTTTTATACCATTAATTGAAATAAATGTATATATTGTACATATACCTTTGTGTGCTCTTTGAAAGAAATGTAATTTTGTGATTTTACAGAGGAAATCAATATTTATTGTTTGATGTCTTTCCTGTAATATCACAAGGAAGCTTAATCCTTCAAGGAACATATACTATGACATTCCAAATGCAAAAATATTTACTTGATCTTCAAGTTATTGCCATCTCAATGTCCTTAAAATATTTTGTAGTTATAGTAACATTGCATCACTCTTCAGGCCATTCAGACTAATTCGAGATTAGCTTTCTTCACTGTTTAAGGGAGAAACAACCACAATTACCAAAATGTGGAGAACAATATTTTGATTCCCTTGGAATACAGCAGTGGGGTGAAATACCCCAAAACACCACTGCCCTTTGGGTCATTGGGCCCCATTTAGTGTACTAGTGATAAGTATTCTCAGAAATGCTGCATTAAAATCACACAGCAAATACGAACATACTAAAAGCAGGTACTGTAAATACTCATTCTTGACTCTGCATACAGGGCACGGTATGTCAGCATGTCCGTGGTACTGCGAGTGGCGAAAGCACCATGTAAATATACAGGTAAACGTGGTTTTCTGATGAAAACACAATAAGACTTTTTATTGTATACACATGGGCTTACGAAATAATTTCTGAAAATCTCATTCCTTCCTCTCTCACACACACACTATGTGGTTAGTGTGTTATCACTATAGTGGCTCGGTATTAAATATATACAGGACTGGATCTAAATTCCTTGGAACAGAACTGCCTTACACAGCATTTTCCATGTGTTGCCACTCTTGTAAGAGGGTTTAGTCATGGAGTGTGGTGCAGCCTTAGTTCGTGGAAGACCGCTTTGATCATATAATGCCGGTTCAGCATCTTACCAAACTACGGCACATATCACAATACAGCTTTCTCAAAATGTGACGAATGACAAACCATGGTAAGGCTGAACCACTGTTTTGATTATATTTGGCCATTATACAATCCCGTATTATAGTGCTCCTGTTTAGCCAAAACGTTGTTTGGAGGCTGTCTTGAACACGGGGATGCATGGCTTTGCTACTTTAGCTAAGGTTAAGATGTATAAACTGAGGTATTTATTTAGGAAATCTCCAGAGTTTGAGAAAAATTTACAGCTAACAACAATCTTAATAGTGCCCACGTTTAGCCAAAACGTTGTTTGGAGGCTGACTTGAACACAGGAATGCATTTGATATATTGATATATGCCAAATATATTCAAAGCAATTGTTCAGCCTTACCTATAAAATGTAATCCCTCGGGATCTGGTTTGGAGTGTACAGCCCCACGCAGAACATGTGTGAGGCATCTTTATCCACTATTTCACTCCACGGCAGTGCCTCTCACAATATGGCGTATACTAATATTCTATGTCTGTGGTCAGCCTAGTAATATTCTATGTCTGTGGTCAGTCTAGTAATATTCTCTGTTTATGCCCAAACGGCTCTTTGTTTTCCCAAATTTAGTCAAAGAACCGACCTGTTTGCGACCGACGCATCTCTATCGAGCAGTGTTGACAGATTGAGATTCGTTTGAAACGATTCGCACAGCCTGGCAACCTTTTACAGAGTGCGTTCTAAAATATAGGAAAAATAAACATTAACTACACAAGAAAGTGTTTTACTTTGGCAACAATTTAGTCCATGTCGTGATTTCTTGTTTCGTTTTAACGCTCTTTACATGGGGTAAGACTGGAGACAAAATGTGGCATTTATATTACATTTGACAGAAATTATGGCTCCTAAAAAAACATTTGGCTCTCAAATATTTTGTGTTTAGGAGTCAATTGCTCCTAAGGTTTTTATTTTGTCTGGAGCCCTGGCAGACTGGCACTAAATATTTGATTGCAATGCTGTATGGTATGCTAGGCACATCAAAGCCCACAAGATAGACCCCA
Organism: Hydrocynus forskahlii; assembly: GCA_037974365.1. Classification (NCBI taxonomy): domain Eukaryota; kingdom Metazoa; phylum Chordata; class Actinopteri; order Characiformes; family Alestidae; genus Hydrocynus; species Hydrocynus forskahlii. Next base: position 32,311,328 of record JBBPCX010000114.1, on the reverse strand, counting down.
ACTTGCCAGTAAGGATAGAGCTAAAAAAGAAAGAAAATGAAGGGAACAGTTGCAGAAAATGAAGGAAATTGCAATTTTGTGTTTTTCTGGCTCTGAAACACATAACAGCTGGTATGTTATACTGAGAAGAGGTGGAGCTGACCTAGTGTGAAACAATGTAGATGATTTCCTCCCTCTAATGCAGGGGTGTCCAAACTTTTTGCAAAGAGGGCCAAATTTGACAAAGTGAAGATGCCCGTGGGGCAATAGTTCCTTCTGACATTTTTTTAACTACAAAAGTTACATGAAAATACACACTGTTATAAAACAATTTTCATTGTCACAACGGCCTTTATTTTTCAAAAGTGCAATGTAACGAAATATAAGAGGCAGTTACAGCACTGAGTGTCCTGTACTGTTACGTTATTATGTGACACAGTCACGCACGTAAGAGTGTCGCGTGACAACGCTTTGACTGTCGCGTAGTGGCGCGGGACTGACAGTCTTGTGCTGCACGACAGTGTGCGTGACAGTGTCGCGCTACAGCCCCTAGTGGCACATGACTATCATTACAACTTGGTTTACTCTGCGTGACCGTGCCGCGCTCCAGCCCCTAGTGGTACATGACAGTCATTACAATTGGTTTACGCTGCGTGACTGTGCCGCGTTCCAGCCCCTAGTGGTACATGACAGTCATTACAAATTATTTTACATTGCGTGACATTGAATATTCCGTCGCCACATGGCAACGGGTATAAAACGTCTTTACGTTATGTTAGTCATTACACCATGATTTGGTTTACACAACAATGGGTACAAGACAGAGGTGTGACCAGAACATCATGTGTGGGGCAAAAACTATCTATCCTTCCTTCCATCCATTTTTGGGGGAGGGGGGGCAGGGCTTGTCACTAGGAGGGCATTGCCCCCCCCAAGCTCCCCCGTAGACACACCCCTGGTACAAGACGGATTTTGTGCCGCTCTATATAATTTAATTCTCTCCAGTTCTGTATCGTCTTTGTGTTAAAATTAACACTTTTACCAAGTAAAGTAAAACGAAATTTGTTATTTACTGTTTTCTATTTAAAGCAGAGATGGAACACTTAGACTAGTTACTACTTATAAATAAAATAATACAAATGTATTGCAATTTCTATCACAAACGTATTTCACTTAATACATATGTGTTTACAATATAATAATTTGGTTATTGAGAGGAGTTAAGCTATCTCCAGCGTGCAACTCTGTCATGGTGGTCCCACGACAGCCATAAATTACTCTGCAATGGCCTAATAATAATAATAACAATAATAATAATAATAATAATAATAATAATAAAAATAATTAGAACTTGAATGGCATTCAGTTATCACAGTACCAGACTAGGATTTGAAAGAAGATTCAGAAAGATGTTGTGCTTTAGTTTATATTGCTTTTTGGACTATTAACCAACATGAAATCTGTACTTACTGTATGTCTTCCACGCTTTGCAAGGATTAGGGTGCCAAACGTACTTTTGGTACGTAATTAGCAGTTTTATTTTTTTTTAAATCTGAAATTAAAAATATTATTTTTCACAATGTTTTTTTATTTGAAATACAAATGTGAAATAATAAACACATGCATTTACAAAGTTATACAAAATAATAAAATAATATAAAAATAATAAAATAACAATAACAAAATGGTTTCTTTCAAGGCTTCAATTTCTGTTTGAAAATGGTTACAGTATAAGGTTACAGTATAATATTTCCTGAGGCAAGTGATATTTCTCCTTTGTATCTGGATAATCCTTCAGTGATCATCAGAATGAACACTGCCACCACTGCCATTCACACATTTTGACATTTACTATGACTGCAAGTTCTTACACCATGTGCACAACATTACCTCTGGGATCATGACATCAAACATGAAGTCATCAAACAGCTTCAGGCCTTTTTTATTTTCTCAGACAGTTTTCTTGTCTAGATGGCAGGTAATGAGAGACAATTAAGCAGATGGACTCGTGACCGGAAGGTCATCAGTCCTGCTTCTGCTGTGAGTTCTTTCTACATAGATGGGTTAAATGCAAAGGTCACATTTTGCTGTGTGTGCACTCTGGTTGCATGTTCTGATACATATTATATGAAATACAGTTACAATGCTTTTCAAGACAAAATACTTTTTCTTACATTAACTTGGGCAGTGTAATAAAATTCTTCAGAAGTCTTTAAACACAGTATTTTTAGTCTATTGGTACATTCAAACATTACCTTCAAACTCCACTCAAGAGTGTGGTCAGAGATGGTCCGCTGTCTATACTAATCAAGCAACAAAGACAAAAGAAGGGAATACTTTCACCTTACCAATAAAAAATACAATGTATAATACTTTATATAACATATAGAGGACTTACATAGTGTTACATAATACCATCTCTCTCAACAAAGACAAAAGAAGGGAATACTTTCACCTTGCCAATAAAAAAGACAATGTATAATACTTTATATAACATATAGAGGACTTACATAGTGTTACATAATACCATCTCTCTCAACAAAGACAAAAGAAGGGAATACTTTCACCTTGCCAATAAAAAAGACAATGTATAATACTTTATATAACATATAGAGGACTTACATAGTGTTACATAATACCATCTCTCTCAACAAAGACAA
>JBBPCX010000114.1:32298051-32308589 GCA_037974365.1 Hydrocynus forskahlii | reverse complement strand
TTAAAAAGAGTAAACACAGTTGTTTGACAATAAATGGCTTCAGCCAACCACTAACCATGAGTGAAAGAAAAGTTTTATCATTCATATTCTCTGAAAAATGGTTAGGAAATGATACATTCTGCCAGGGTATGTAAACATATGAGCACAACTGTATATACATACATATATATATATATATATATATATATATATATATACAGAGAGAGAGAGAGAGAGAGAGCTGTATATAAATATTTAGCTTTCCACGTAGCCTTAACGATGTACTTAAGTTGTACATCTCCAGATGCTCAATCAGAAGAATAAGATCTGGGGAATTTGGAGCTCGGATCAATACCGTGAACTCTTCGTCGTGTTCTTCAAACCATTCCTAAATGGTCAATACCGTTACCATGAAGGGGTGTACCTGCTCTGTAAGTGTACCTGCTCTGTAACAACATGAACTAAAACCTATTTTTAATGAAGATGGTAGTAATCACAGTATAAAATATTTATTATATCCAACAGAGTATAAGATATTTTAATCACGAAAATGGTTTCTGAATATTTATCGTTAATCATCTAAATTTCACCACATCCATTCGGCGACTCACTGGAACATTCCAACCTTCAAAACACTGTCCGGCTGCCTCCTGACCCATTCTCAGCCCTTCATTCTGACTGCTAGTACAGTACTGTAAATCCGTGTTTGTCAGGACGACACGCGCGAATTACTGGGTGCTCAATGAGGTAGTTAAGATAATTTCAGCCGGTCTGTTTTTATTCTCAGTGTCAAGTCTCTCATTAAATCACTCATACAGTGAGTTAACATCATTTGTGAATCAAAGGTAAAATCGTAAGAAACGTCACGAGAATATTTGTATTGCTTTTAAAAGGAAAGAGAAGTGAGAAAAACGACAGATCGAGAAGTTAGCCAGGTAGCTAAACCATCCTCAGCGTTTTTGTGTACACCTGACGTTGTTAAACCGCTAGATATGTAGTTTAAAAACTAACTCAGCCACAATTTTATGTAGATTTCTTGAAAATAACTTCGTAAGTACAAACTTGTTCATATTTTTCATAGAATGAAGTCAGTGGACGATCAAGTTGTGGAAGATGAACCGGGGTATCAGTACGACGAGGTGAGGAACAGCTACCCGGGAAACAGGATATATGTCAGTTTAATCAGTTTTGTTTACTTCAGTTAAGTGCTTTAGAACATTTGCATCGACCAACTTAAAGTCGTTTGTTCTTTTATTGTGTAACCGTCCCCCTCAGGTATCTTTCTTCCAAGACATAGATCTTCTACAGAAATATGGAATTGTGAGTGTATACTTATTTTCATCAATTACATCAGTTATCATTATGTTAATCATTTATTTCATAGATTTGCTCTTTTTTTTCAAAGAACATGGCTGATATCAAGAAGCTAAAATCTGTGGGAATTTGCACGGTGAAAGGCATCCAGATGACCACTCGCCGTGCACTCTGCAGCGTAAAGGGCTTATCTGAAACAAAAGTGGACAAAATAAAGGAAGCTGCTGGAAAATTGCTGGTAGTAGTATCTTGTAGTCATCCTCTGGAAGTGCCATTTGAGCTTGTGTCAAGTATCGGCTTGATGTCATTTAAAAAAATCAAGAATCTGGTCTTAAATTATTCTCTTTGGTGTTTTAATTTGATTTATGTTGTTGCAGATCACAGGATTTCAGACAGCTTCTGAATACAGTATGAAAAGGAGACAGGTGTTCCACATCACAACAGGCAGTTTGGAGTTTGAGTAAGAACTAACTTACTGTTAGCCTCTTGGCATGTCACTGACACAAGCAGAGTGACTGGGCATTCCTGCGATGCTTGTCTTTACTTAATGCAGTTGCACATGAACTGTTTTGCTGATTCCTAGGAGTGAAAGGTATTGTAATAAACTGCAGGTGAACACTAACATTTTTTATTTCACCCTCAGTTACGTTGTACTTAGACTTTGGTCAGAGGGCTATTGCTTTCAATATAAACCACATTAGGTTCAGTACAGAAAATAGAACACAGCCCTAGTTAAAATGATGTATCATATTCAGATCAATTATTTTATTGAATTTATTTTTTCAGCAAACTTCTTGGAGGGGGAATAGAAAGTATGGCGATTACTGAGGCTTTTGGAGGTAAACTTCAGTCTTATGTTGTTATACTTGTACCCCGTCTCATTTTAACTGATTTGTTTTTTGCTGTGGAATTTTTGTGCAGAGTTCAGAACTGGAAAGACCCAACTCTCTCACACGCTGTGTGGTAAGTGACAGAAACATCAAGAAAAATGTTTCTGCGTCTTTTATCAACAGCACAGGTATAAAAAAGGTGTTGTGAACTGTGAAGGTTTAGCTGTATTTGGAATATTAGAATTGATTATAATATTCAATTAAATATATTATTATTTTTAGTTAAAATATAATCTTAGGATACTTTAAAATCTTTAGAATTCTGATTCATTTTACAGTGTAGATGAGACCAATGTAAAATTATAGAGAAAAAGCCCATATAGCGTTTCTACAGGAAACCTATCTTTCTGATGAGGAGCATGTTAAACTAAAGAGGCTAGGCTTTAAATATGTATTTAAAATTCTGAAAAAAAAATCTGGTGCATTAGTTTCATTCCACTACTGTGTAAATAGTTCCTCCAGTCACACTTGTGAATTCAATAATTGTCACAATAATCTAATTGAAATAGCTCATGAAATTGGAACTTTCAAATGCACTGAATTAAAGTAATAATAACTGAATAAAATTGTTAAGGCCATAGCTTTAAACAACTTATCAGCAGACTCTGTTGTTTTTGTTGTCTGCTTTAAATATTTACTACCTTTATGTATTGGTTATATCTTTTTCATTGACCGCATAATAATAATTCTGGTACAAAATAGTGTAAACTTAATAAGAAGCTTCCTCTCTGAAGTGACAACTCAGCTTCCTGGCGAAGATGGATACCCTGGAGGGAAAGTCATCTTCATTGATACCGAAAATACCTTGTATCCTTCTCTGTTTAACTTTTACTTGTGTATAATGTATATAGTAATAATTGCTGCTATTATGTTTTTTGCCTTAATCTGCAATTCTCAGTCGTCCAGACAGGCTGAAGGACATTGCAGACAGGTTTAATGTGGATCATGAAGCTGTGCTTGATAATGTGCTGTATGCTCGTGCCTACACCAGTAAGACTTTTAAGACTTAAGTCTGGCAGAGTTGTTGTTCAGCTTGGTTAATGCTTTAGTTTTGGTTTGTTTTCTTGTAGTTGATATACTAGGCATCATCGCTCTGTTTGTCAGGTGAACATCAGATGGAGCTGTTAGACTTTGTTGCAGCAAAATTTCATGAAGAGAGAGGGGTGTTCAAGCTCCTGGCAAGTGATACAGATAGAAGGAAAAGACAAGTCAAACAATAGGTGCTGTAACATTTTATGGATTATTAAGAATTTATTTTTCCTCAGATCATAGACTCCATCATGGCTCTGTTCCGGGTGGATTTCTCTGGTAGAGGTGAGCTGGCAGAGAGACAGCAGAAGCTGGCACAGATGCTCTCTAGGCTGCAAAAGATCTCTGAAGGTCAGCTTTATTCAATTTCAAAACCATATCACCACCACCATCCAATTAGCCTGTTCTTTGTTTTTGGAACTAGCATATTAGAAACAGCCAAAACCAATTCTTAAACGGGCATCCCTGAGTACATAGCAATATATACATAAAACATACAAAAAATAAATATAAATAATCTAAAATGTTGTCTGTTTTATTTGCGATTGATAGAGTACAATGTTGCAGTATTTGTCACCAACCAGATGACAGCAGACCCAGGAGCTGGGATGACGTGAGTGTAAAAACCGAGACGAACTTTATCTCTACATGTAGTAAATTTAAATCTGTGTCCAGCTGGTGGAAGTGACTTGCATATATATGCACTTCTGCGTAGTTATTTGCTGTAAACAAGACTAAAAGTGGCAACTGTGTTCATAGTAAATGCTTGTATTTGGGTAATGATACATGTCTGATAAATCTGAGAAACCTATTCAGTTATAAAGGCTCTTTTGCTACCACTCTATTGTAGATTTCAAGCAGATCCCAAAAAGCCCATTGGAGGTCACATCCTTGCACATGCCTCCACCACACGCCTAAGTTTGAGGAAAGGACGTGGTGAAATGAGAATTGTGAAAATATTTGATAGGTAATACATTATATACTCAAGTACACTAAAGGGAATAAGCTAATAACCCTGTGTGTCACAAGGAATTATACCAGAAGAAGCACAATGTGGCATCAGAAATGTCAAGAAAGTTTTTGTTTTGTTTTGTCCTTTGTTCAAGCCCTGATATGCCAGAAAATGAAGCTACATTTGCCATAACTCCTGGAGGTGTAGCTGATGCGAAAGAGTAAAGGAACACCTTCCAAAGCAGATGAAAGTTAAGGGTTTGTTGTTTACACAAGACTAAAGGAGATCTTATCAGATTTACAGACAACTTTAAAGAGTAGATTTTTTGTAATATTTGTGCAAATGGTGTATTGAGTTATTTTCAGTGTTATTTCAATAAACTGGTTTAATGACGGAGAACAGTGTTTTTCATGCTGTCTTTTTTGCCTTTATTAAGACTTGTAATTAATTCATTTCGGATCATAAGGAACAATGAATTAGACTGTGTTATAATTGGCCTAAAGTAATTTAAGTTAGTATGGTTATAAATTAGATGAACTTAGAACAGTGATCATTTTCCTCTTATTATTGCATGTAGTTTTCATACTTCTATTCTGAATCATTTTATGTGAAAATCTGTGGTCCCTCGTGACCGAAAATGCTAGTTTTATTAGAATCAGTTTTCTTTTTAAAAACACATTTTCTCTTCACATCTATGCTCAGGCAAGCTGGCACGGCAGCGCCAAATGAAATTTCAGATGTGGACATTAAGGACTTGTTTTGAAAAACTGTCCCATTTGGTGGCCATTGCTGTGAGGTGCTTGCTTACGGTCGCTGGTTTCACATTCCGCACGTCTCGCCCATGCAGGACGCGGCTGTCGTAGGGGAGTAGAACAAGCACTCCATGCCATAGTTTTCCACTGCGTTTACCTTTCAGCCCTCACGGTGGTCCGGAGAAGCCGGTGAATCGAGGCAGGCCATTTTTCAGTTGAAGATCTCAATTTGTTTAAGCTAGTAGAAGACCGCTCTAATGGACTCCCGAGACACAGCCCCTGATAGCTGGGAGCAGGAGGACGACGTGGAGGCCCCGGACACGGAGCTACAATCAGCTTTCATCGGCCTTAACGTGAATGCTCCCGAGTTTATACCCTCCTTTATCCCTAGAGGAAACTCCGAAAGCACCGGGAACGATGGTAAAAACTGTCAGCTTATGCGGCTGTCTGGGTTTTAAAGGGCAGGATTCAGCGCGGAGCTAGCATAAGAGCAGGGAGACCGTTCCGGAGCGGCGTTAGCCGGTTAGCTCGCTAACTCACCGCCATAAACAGCTGCTGTGCAAAGCAGTGTTTTAAGAGATAAGGTGGCTGGCTTGTATTTGTAATGAAACGGAGATTTTAACACGCGCACAGCCTTGCGTACCCTCGTGGTCACTGTCTAAATGTGTCGTGACACTGCAGGCTTGTACATTTCGCCAGGGGAAAATAAACAATGGCATTTTAACCGAGTAGCTCAGTTGCGGTTGAGAGCGAATAACGGGAACGTTGTGAAAGGGTCGAGTTAGCTCGGTAGCCGTTATTCCTGCCGTTAACTCAACGGTATGTATTAATTTCCTCCACAGACATTTCGAACAAGCTCCGTACTTTTATTAGGCAGTGGACATGTAACCATGACAATTTCGTGACCATGGAGGCAGTGGCTGTTTGAAAGGCCCTTGGATTGTTTATCAATTTTCAGCAGGGAAATTCTACTGGTTTTCCCAATCGTTAAGGTTACTAGTGATTTAATGTGAAAGGTTCTGTTCTGTACACCCTTAGCGAGCTCACAGTGGTGATCATGGGAACCAGACGTCGAAAGAGCCCAGTGGCCCTGAAAGAAAACTCAACCTGTTCCACGAAATGGTTGCTAATAAGCTGACTGATGTCTGAGACATGTGGGCACAAAAAGCATTATTAGTTCAGACTTATCGCTCTTATTTACTCCATTACGTTTAAAGAATCGGGTAGGCTGTTTTTGCGTTGTAGACATCACGACCCTTGGTTTCTATGGCCGTAACTGTTATAAATCAGTTCTCTTCAATGCACCATTTCATTTCAGTGGCTTTGTTTGTATTACAACCATGCAGTTATGCTGAAAATTTGTGGAATTCCCCTCTAACTAAATAAATTGGTCCAGTATTTAACCGAATCTGAATTCTTAGGCACAGTAGACACCTGGCCTGGACATTTTTCGGAGGTATTATTAACTACATTTATTTACATTAGTACTGTACTGTGCAAACAAGTCGCAAGTTTTGTTGTAATGTAAGCTATTTTCTTATACCTGTGGTCTCTCTCCTCAGGCACAGACACACTTGCTAACATGGACATTTCTGAATCAGCAGGTAGGTGCCCTTGATTTATTTTTTTCCATATGAGGATGTATGTTTATGCTCAATTCAGTTCTGTTTTTTTGGCTCAGTTGTTATATTCCTGCCAGTTGAAATTTTGTACTACTTGCCCAGTAGAGTTAGTTCAACCATATAGATACCAACAGGAGACTGTTGCGTCATCCAGGCTGTGCAGCCCATATGTACTCATATTACAGGCATTCTCTGCAGAATTTCTGCAGCCACAGCCAACAGCACAGAGAGTAGAGTTAACCTGCACATAGCAGGTTTATGTGTGTCGCCAAGATAGGATTCATGAGCACATTTGAAGTCTTTTTATTTATTACCTTGCATTTAAAAATCTCTCACAAAAGAACATTACTGTTCAATACCTTGTGAGCTCATTTAGAACTGCAGGCCTCTGGAGGATCCCACACCTTGACGTTTGCGGGACTCCAGAGGCACCAGCAGCTTCAAATACCTGTTAGCTGCTTTGTAATGGCATTTTAGCAGCTACTCTCTTAATCCAATGTATTTGTCTGGCAGAAATCTTCCTCATTGTGCCTTTATCTGCACAAACCCGTGTGAGCTCTGTATCAGCCACAAATCTCTTAACAGTACAATGATCACGCCTAAGTTTTTGTGAAATATCTAAGGTTTTCATACCTTGTCCAAGGCATTCAACTATTTCACGCTTTTCAGCAGCAGAGAGATCCTTTTTCTTTTCCACATTGCTTGAAAATGGTGGTCTGCTTAAAAATGTGGAACGTCCTTCTGTAGTTTTTCCTTTAATTGAGTTCACCTGGCAAACTAATTATCACAGGTGTCCGAGATAGATTTCAGTGATCCAAAGAGCCCTGAGACACAATACCATCCATGAGTTTAATTGATGAACAAAATATTTAATCGTTATGACACTTAAATACAATTTGAAAAATAATTTGGAACGTGGTATATATTCTGGATAATTCTCTCATGCCTTCAGCAAAGGCAACATTTCAGTAGAAAGCATGGCTTTGTGTGCATTTAGTGAAGTGTGTAATTCCTCTGAACTGAGCATGAATGCATTTATTCATGGTCTTTTGAAGGCCAAACCTTTTTGTCATAGAATTATTTTATTTTGTAAAATGTGAGAGAGTGCAGTGTACTTTTTCAGCAGTTGAGCTGTCAAATGGACGAACAGGTACAATTAGTTTAGCAAATTTAAATTTTGATCCCATCCAAGTAATGCCAGAAACTTTTAGTTCTTTATTTAACATAAATTTGATACTTTAATCATTGTCAGAAATGATGAGGCCTGCTGCTGTGTGTTTTTAATCTCTGGCCTCAACAATGTTGTTGAGTTTCTCTGTGTGTTTACATGCCACCTTAACCCAAATGTAGTCTATAATCCAAGACATTGGTGTATGCGATTGGTGCTTTAGATTTGCAGTGCATCTATGAGGCTTGTGTAACTGACAGCTAATGGACGTATATGTCCCCAGAAACAATTCTAGGGGGAAATTTTTTTTTTTTTTTTTAGCTTTAGTGCATTTTTTCCTTTCTGTTTTACTGAAATGAAAGTAATTTGAATGGATATACAGACGCTCTGTCCCTTTTTAACTAGCATGTTGACAGTATCAGCAACAATATATCTGATAATGTGCCAGTAAACAGCAGCATTTTGGTTGCAGAATTACCAGGATTCAAATTCCTTATCTCCAACAATAGGGGAAAATATAATTGAGACACTGGGCACCTAAAGTGAGTCACTCTTGTTTAAAATGTCACAACAGTACAGCCTGCAGTAATACTTCTGAACACAAATGTCATGCAATTTAAATAATGTTCTATTTTTTTGTTTAAAGTAATGCATAGTTAGTGGCAGCACTGGGATTCAAACCAGATACCTCACACCCAATGCCAAGGCTACCCAAGAGAAGCAGTAAGCGCTATATCTGTTGGATATATCTTAATCTTGGCTAATGTTATTCAGCTAAAATAACAAATCTTAGTTCGTGAAACCCCACTCTGATCTCACCTTCTTGTGTTCCATGACATGAGACACTAAAGGTCTACCTATAGTTGATGGTAAATGTCAAGTTCAGCTGCAAAACGTCTCCCTTGCATTCTATTCCAGAAACTGTATCCTTTAGTTTGTATGAGATTAGAATTGGTTTTAAAGGCCTTGGTGTGTCCCAGTATCTGGTGTGGAGAACGGAGAGGCAGATGCCAGTACTGTGGAGACGTGGGAGGAAAAGGGGGAGCCAGATGGGGTGGAGCCAGGAGGTGGAGCCATGGAGGAGGGTGAAGCCCTTGGGGATGAGGCCCAAGATGAAATGATGGAGGAGGATGAAGAGATGCCCACTCCTAAACTGCCCCCTCCTCCTCCAGATGCCCCAAAAAAGGAGCATGTTAATGTGGTGTTCATTGGACATGTGGGTGCGTTTGTGTTTTGCTGCATTCATCACTTCCACTCTACCATTCATTACCCGATTATACTGAAAATGAGCCCAATTTAGATCGCTCTGTCCCTATTTTTCCTCAGATGCAGGAAAATCAACAATTGGTGGACAGATTATGTGAGTAGCTTTGGAAGCAAATCAGATAATGAAATAATTCAAGTTTCATTGTAGTGTGATATCCAAAAAAGTGTATACGATACAACATACCTATAATGTTTCCTTCAGGTATTTGACTGGTATGGTGGACAAAAGAACTCTGGAAAAATATGAAAGAGAAGCAAAAGAAAAGAACAGAGAGACATGGTAAGAGTATTTTGTTCTGAAGTTTTTATGTGGTATTTTCAGTCTAATACTGTTCATTCTGATGCCTCTTTCAACATTATTTTATTAGATTTTTTCTAAACAATTATTTAATGTCAACCTGAAATTAGAATGATCATTTTACCTTGTTAGTCCATGTACTCTCATATTAAGCGCAATTCATTATGTAATATCATTCAGAAGACACAATTTTAGTTTCTCGGTAATCTTTGATCAAAGTGTTGTTACTTTTACCCATATTTAAATTCATTCTGATGTTAGGCTATGTCACTTTGCCCCAGGTGGAGGGGAAAAAATCTATTAAACATTATCATGGCATGTGTTCCCACCCAACCTGCAACTATAATAGAGTGAAAGCCACAGTCATCACCTCTGTTCCCAGCTGCATGTATGTGTGTCTCAGCTATGGCAGTTGCTGCCAACAGCCCTCTGACAGAGCACCAACCAAGTCTGTCACTCTTCTCAATAAATTTATTGTCTCTCTCTCACGTTTGTTTTTTTGGATCAGTTGTAAAGCATTCACTTATCAGTAGGGATATACAGTTGGAATTTTGTGAAATAACTAATGTGAAGCATGTTCGTGGGCTTAAGCTTTGTTTGAATACTGCCTCTATACCTGCAGCAAAGTTTTGTAGCATAATTATGAATGACTTACTGTGTGAATCTAAATTGCCAGTTTGCGTAATTAAAGGGCACATAATGCTGTTGTCGTTGCAGCAAAAAAGTTGGTAAAAATGGCTAATTTAGCTGGACGGAAATTGGAGTTAGTATCCCAACCTATTCGTTTTTTCAGTTGTTAATGCCGGCCCCCATTTGTTTAACACTATTGAGGTTGTTCACAGATATTTGGGCTTGAATATCCAGTTTCAGCTGTAAATGTATGACATTAAGGACAAAATGTGTATTCTGATTTCCAATTCCTGTTGACATTAAATCTACTAAGACAGATTTTTGAAATAACATTGGCTTGACTTCTCGTTACAGGTATCTCTCTTGGGCTTTAGACACAAACCAGGAGGAGAGAGACAAGGGGAAAACTGTAGAAGTTGGAAGAGCCTACTTTGAAACAGAGAAAAAGCACTTTACCATCTTGGATGCCCCAGGCCACAAGAGCTTTGTACCCAATATGATCGGTGGTGCCTCACAGGCTGACTTGGCGGTGCTGGTTAGTTTTTCTATTACTGTACTGTTTTTTTTTTTTTTTCTTTTTTTTTTTTTTTTACTGCCAATGGTTTCCTGCTGTGAAGAAAAACCTCAAGTTTCTTGTG
>JBBPCX010000114.1:32252420-32264942 GCA_037974365.1 Hydrocynus forskahlii | reverse complement strand
TTTGTGCAAGCCGTAAAGGCAAACTGTAAATAAGTATTGTCATTAAAGAACCCCTGAATCTGCATTATGTTTCCTGCTAGTGCGTCCTTCCCTGAACCCACCGTGACAGATGACCATGCCGCATTAATGGACACCTCAGCAGTTCCCCTTCCACCCGACGAAGGCCCACTCCAACAACACGTAGCGAGACACCAGACCCAGCTGGAACACATTACACAGGTAGTAGGACAGCTGGAGAAGGTGGTCCAAGCTGTGCCACCACCTACAGCAGTCACAGCCACATTATTCAAGACTCCAAAACACGCTTCGCTACCTGAGCGGTATGGGGGGGATCCTGCTGTGTGCAGGAATTTCCTGCTTGCATGCGTTTTGTATTTTGCAGAGTACCTGGACATCATACCAGTGCAGAAGGTGTCTGTGATGACTAAGAGAATGACAGGGCAAGCGCTCGACTGGGCCACCGCAATTTGGTCAGGAGGGGGCACCCAAATGCCAGACTACTCAGACTTTCGAGCCAAATTTAAAGTGGCATTTGATTTTCCAGATCATGGCCGGTCCAGTAGTTCCAGACCACTCCAGCTATGACAGGGAACAGAGACAGCTATAGAATATTCAGTAACTTTTAATTCTCGCTGCAGAGAGCGGATGGAATGAGCCGACCCTCATAGCTGCCGACTGAAAAGGACTTTGGTCCGAGCTGCAGCTAGAGTTGGCCTGCCGGGATGAAGGGTTAACATTAGATCAACTGATCCATCTCAGCATCCACCTGGATCAACACAAGAGGAACAAAGGACCAATTCCCACCCCAAAAGTGTCCAAACTCCCTGCAAAGATTCCTCTCCCTTCTGTCCCAGTGCAAGGGATCAGTGCTCCCGAACCCATGGAGTTGGGAAGACAGAAATTAACACCTAGTTAGCACAGCCGACGTCGACAGGAGGGTCTTTGCCTGTACTGTGGGGGGAAGGGGCATTATCTGGCTTCCTGTTCCCTTCTTATGCCAAAGGTCCTGTCTCCTGCTTTGACTCTCTCTGTTGCACATTCAGAGAACACACAATTGAGTGTGGTTGTAAAAATGAGTTGTGTTAACTTGTTTGTTTTTGTTTCAACCCTTATAGATTCAGGGTCGGCCGGCAGCTTCGTGTCCAGAGCAATGGTAACGTCATTTGGAGACTGAGTATTCAGAGACTGGCTGCAGACATTTGTCATCGTCTATTTAGACGACATCCTGATTTATTCAAAGAATATGACTGAACATGTAAGGCACGTTCATGCAGTTCTCCGTCACCTGCTCACACACAGGTTGTATGTCAAAGCCGAGAAATGTGAGTTTCATGTAACGGAACTTGCATTTCTCGGTTATCGTATAGGCCCTGGGGGGATGCCGATGGATGAGGGTAAAGTTCAGGCTGTGACAGAGTGGCCAGAACCCACAACAGTACAACAGTTACAGAGGTTCCTGGGATTTGTGAACTTTTATTGGTGATTTATACAGAATTTTAGTACTGTGGCAGCACTGCTGACAGGCTTAATTAAGGGCAAACCCAAACATCTCAAGGTGACGCCAGTCACCAAAGCAGCTTTGTCACGGCTTAAAGAACTTTTCACCTCAGCCCCGATATTAAAACTACCAGACCCTGCTAAGCCTTTTGCGGTAGAGGTGGACGCATCAGAGGTGGGTCTGGGAGCAGTGCTGTCTCCATACAGTGAGGCTCCTTGCAAATTACATCCGTGCACCTTTTCACGGAAACTAACCGACGCAGAGCATAACTAAGACATTGCTAACCAAGAACTGCTTGTGGTCAAAGCTGCGTTGGAGGAGTGGTGTCATTGGCTGGAGGGAGCGCGACACCCCTTCACAGTGTTCACAAACCACTACAATGTTGATTACATCCGGCAGGCAAAACGACTCTGCCCTAGACAGGTGCGGTGGGCTCTGTTTTTCAGTTGTTTTGATTATACGATTACATATTGCCCCGGCACACGGTACGGGAAGGCAGATGCCTTATAATTCCATCAGTCCTTGTTGTAGCCCCTATTAACTGGGATTTACATTTGGAAATTGAGTGGCTGAATTCTCAAAAGGCTGTTTCACCAGAATGTCCCGAAAACAAAAGGTTTGTACCAGAGGTGTTAAGAGCTAAAGTGGTAGAATGGGCGCATAACATCTCAGCTACGGGTCACCCTGGAGTCTACCGCACGGTAGAGGTGTTGAGTCGAGAGTACTGGTGGCCTTCTCTATGAACAGATGTGAAGAGGGCCGTCAGGTCCTGTGCCATCTGTGCCGTTTACAAGACCCCATGTCAGTTGCCCACTGGTAACTAATGCCTCTACCGGTAACACAGGCCGTGGACCCACATCTCTGTGGACTTTGTAACTGACCTCCCAGTATCGCAAGGCTACACTGTAGTATTAGTGGTAGTAGACAGATTTTCGAAGGGGGTCCGGTTCCTCCCATTTGTTTCTCTACCCACCACCCTAGAGGTATCTGAGGCTCTGTTTCAGGCCGTGTTCTTGCCCTATGGCATCCCAGAGGACATCCTCTCCAACCGAGGTCCCCAGTTTATTTCCTGTGTAAAGTACCCCTGAATCTGCATTATGTGTCCTGCTAGTGCGTCCTTCCCTGAACCCGCCATGACAGGGTGTAGTTGTCAGAAAGTAACACTGTGCATCATTTACATTCCTGGTCAACTTCCCCATGTGGGGAGATGAAATCCAGCCTGCTAGATAGAAGGCAACAGTGTTACTCACTACAGTACACAACTAATTATAGCACATCTGAAAATCTGAAAAATCAACTACCTACCTTGAATGATGCCCAAAAAAATGTGACTGGGTAAATTTAACTTTTCATACAACCTATATGGGGTATAAGGGCTAAGAGGGAACAACTGTAGACAACAAGCCTACAGACTAAACCTAGAGAAATACTGTAATTGCAGAAGGTGACTGAATTTAAGCTCAAAACCTGAAATGAGACCATTTTTCTCTCTCGGCTAAGGTGGCAATGTCAAGACTATTTTAGAATATTTTATAAACAGGTAACTGAATCTACAGCATATGGTCAACTACTGGAAAAAAAGGGATCTGATACCATAAAACATCACTTTAATCATGTCATTCATACCAAACTACCTCTTGCATTTTTACTGTCATTTTGAGGACCATCCTCAGTTCTCCATATTAGGCAATTACAAATCTGTTCATTGAATATTGTAGGTACAACCACAGCCAAATTAGCCAGATAATCACTGACACTATGACACTATGACGTGAGTCTAGTGCGTGAATCAAATCACATTACTGAGATTATTTTGGTGATAACTTACCTTTCTCATTACCTAAGGTCAGCCATCAATTCTCAAATATTAATATAAATATTATATAAATGTAAGAATAACACTCACCCAGCCTTTCTGCAGTTGTTCACAGCTGGAAGCAGTTTCGTATAACCCATCTTTGATGTAGTGTGTTTTTTCAGATCTAACTCTTCCAGCACCTCCTGGGACGTCTGCAGCATAAAGGCTAGAGCTAAACACTCTACCACTGAGAGTTTCTTTTTTGAGTTTTTCTCTGATTTTAAATATTCTTGAATCTTTCTAGATACATTCTGGTCATTCATTTCAGACAAGCAGAGGAACAAGTTAATTGATCTGTCAGTAGGAAGATCTTCTTCTTCTATTTGCTTTTTGATGTACTGCACGGTTTTTCTGATGCTCTCTGAGCTGCTCTCTGTGTGTGTCAGGAGACCCTGGAGGAGTTTCTGATTAGACTCTACTGAGATGCCCAAAAGGAAACGGAGGAAAAGATCCAGATGTCCATTCGAACTCCTTATTGCTTCACTTACTGCTCCTCTCAGCAGCTCATCCAACTGAACATTTTCAGACCATTTACTGTTCCATTCCTTAAACATCTGCAGTTCCTCCATGTTCTTGCTTACACAGCAGTGAAACACATGGAAAGCTGCCAGAAACTCCTGAAAGCTCTGATGCACAAAGCAGAAGACCTTCCTCTGGTAAAGCACAGATTCGTCTCGGAAGATCTCTGTGCAAATCCCAGAGTAGACTGAGGCCTCAGTGACATCAATGCCACACTCTCTCAGGTCCTCCTCATAGAACATCACGTTTCCCTTCATCAGCTGCCTGAACGCCAGGTCAGCCAGTTTCAGAAGCATAATTCTATTGGATTCCAGTAGTTCTTTTGGACCCTCCTCATGTGTTTGATCATATTTCTCATTCTTGGTGTTTGTCTGGGTGATCAAGAAGCGAATGTACATTCCAGTCAGAGTTTTAGGGATTTCTGAATTACTTTGATTGATCATTTGCTGGAGCACAGTGGCTGAGATCCAGCAGAAGACTGGAATGTGGCACATGATGTGGAGGCTCCTCGCTGTCTTAATGTGTGAGATGATTCTCCTGGCTTGGTCTTCATCACTGATCCTCTTCCTGAAGTACTCCTCCTTCTGTGGGTCGTTGAATCCCTGAATTTCAGTCACACGGTTGATGTACTGAGGAGGGATCTGATTGGCTGCTGCTGGTCGGGAGGTGATCCAGATTAGAGCAGAGGGGAGCAGATCTCCTTTAATGAGGTTTGTCATCAACACACCCACTGATGATTTCGTAACTATGTCAGATACTTTCTCACACTGTGAAAAGTTCAGTGGTATCCTGCTTTCATCAAGACCATCAAAGATGAAGACAACTTTATGTGCTTCGTAGATCTCTGGGTTCAGATCTTTGAGTTCAGGATGAAAAGCACAGAGAAGTTCATGAAGACTGAACTGATCATCTTTGATCAAGTTCAGCTCCCGGAAAGGAAGCACAAACATAAAATCTACATCCTTATTGGCTTCTCCTTCAGCCCAGTCCAGAATGAACTTCTGCACGGAGACGGTTTTTCCGATGCCAGCGATGCCTTTAGTCAGCACAGTTTTGAGCTGCTTTGGTTCTGTATGTTCCTTTGACTCTTTTAATCTGATACTCTCATTCATCACTGCTCTGACATGCGCTTCTTTCACTTCGCCTTCAGGGTCTTCTACAGGTTTAAACAGATCAGTGCAGTTGATTGGAGTTTCCTGTAACTGTTTTCTGAAAGTCTTCTCCAGCTGTAAAATTTCATGTTCTTCATTCACTCCTTCACTCTCTCCCTCTATGATGTAGAGCTGTGTGTAAATCCTGTTCAGGAAGGTTTTATTCTTGTGTGCTCGGATTCCCTCAAATAAACTCTCATATTTGTTCTTCATTCTAGTTTTGTGTGTCTCTAAGACTGTTAGCAGGACATCAGCAGCTGATTGGTCAGAATGCTGCTTAATGTAGTGCATGTACTGATGAAGACCAGGATGTTTTGCAGATGTCTTCTTGCTCTGAGGTCTGAAGAGATAGAAGACAGATCCAAACTTATTCTCCTAAACATGAATAAAGTGACCGTATTCTGAATACTGTACTCCAAATATCTATCTTGGGCTGAATATGATCTTTCAGTTCTGTATACTGAATTTGTATACCCAACAGGTGTATTCTGTTATCCCTCAACCAGGAGTATAGGTTGACATTAGTGGCATTAGTCAAATACTTTAATGATTAAATCGGTTAGCTTACTTAGGAAAACAGTGAAACTCTTCATTTCTCTTGTCTGATGGCTGCTTTCTCCTCAGACTGTGCTGCACATGTATTCTTATTAAAGAAATTAGCAAACTATGCTGAGCTCTGAAAAAAGAGCTCCTTTCAAGTCAACACTATGACAGTTGTGGCTTAAAATAACAACAGATATTACAGTTAAGAATAACAGACAGTGTGACACACAAACACTATCAAATCACTGTGAGTGAGTTCTCTTTTCTAAGTTTCACTGACACAAACAATAACACATTCCCACCCACTCTTCATAGACACACAGCTGGACTCTGGAGATTCTGATTTGGAAGTTTTCCATCTTATAACAGGTGATTGGGAGAACACATTGAATCTAGAAGCTGCACACATCACATTATGATTTGTTAGTTCAGTGCATTAGTTGCTTAATAAAGATCTGTGAAGATACCCACACTGCCAGTAATTCTTAATGTAAAACTTTGGGGTCCTGTAGTGCATTAGAACAGACACAGTACAGAGCTGAGGTTCAACCATAGTGTGAAAATGGTTCCTAAATCAGCTGCAGGGCTATGTGGGGCTGTGTTTAACAGTATGATCACTTTTAACAGCTTTTACACAGTAAACACAAACACAAAGCAGAATACCCTGAAAAGGTACTGATGGCTGAATACTGACTACACAGTCCTACATGCATTAATGCATTTCAGTACAAGACATAGAAAGGAACATATTCACAATACATTTAGAACACATGCTGTGGTAATGTTTACTTTTTCTTAACATTTTTATTCACACTGGTTCTCTCTTAAAACTGTACTTAGACTTTCCTGGTCATGTATGTTGATATTCCAGGTCATGAAAATGGCTGTCACTGTGTTTGTGTCCCACCTTGGATCACATCCAGTTCCTACAGTGCTGAATGTAGGAGGCAGAAACATGGACTTGTTGCTCTTCATAGACACACAGCTGAATTCTGAAGATTCTGATTTGGATGTTCTCCATCTGGTAACAGGAGATTGGGAGAATATATTAAATCAAGAAGCTACACACATCACCATTACGATTTGGTTGTTCAGTGCATTGGTTGGTTGATAAATATATTTTATTTAAGCAGTGGCACTGATCTGTGGGGATGATCGCTATCTAGGTGAGCAGAAATCTTGTCTGTCTCTGTCTCTGGTAAACAGTGTAACTGATATTTTCAGTGCGTCAAGTCAGAAACAGCTTCCTAATGTTGTGGAGAAAACTTGAGCTTCTAGGAAAATATAAGACAACTATACAACAGAAAATGATACAGGCCGTTTCCTTTATTTTGCCAATAATAACAAAACAGCACACGACAGCCAGTCTGTGGAACCACCCCTTGGGCTCACTGGGGCCCCATCTTTATACACCCCTTCACCTAGCTGACACTCATTTTTGCTTTATCACACCTCCTGGGCTCAAGCCACTATGGTTTCAAGACCAGTCACCAAATCCACAGGTGGGGCTATATTTGTATTCTCACACCACCGATTTCCCATAATCTTCCCAAACTTATCCAGTTCCACTTCAGTTCTCATTGTCCATTTAAACAGTACATGTTCTGGTTATACTCAAAACGAAACAGAAATACAGAAAACTATTCCATATTCAGCATATATGTTCATGTTGTGTAATACATACTGTGTGACTCCATACATGGTCCTCAAGGAGGACAAGGACAAGAGCGTACAAAATCTTTCATACTCTTTCATATTCTTTGTTTCACAGCAAATAATGATGTGCACAGCTTTGCAATGACTTGTGAATACCATGTTTATCTAAACTATTTATTAAACCTAATCATTTTTTATTTTAACTGCATATTCATTTTTATTTAATAATTGATCATATTTGAGTAATTCTGTCAATGTCACTACCAGGTTTTATCAATTTGGAGATTATGAGTTCCAAATAAATGGTTTTCTAACTCTTTCCAGAAACATATAATTACATATAAATAACTTTCTTTCTCAACTTCTGAAATGTTCCTTTATTGCAGTACAACTGCTCTCAGTGAGACCTTTTAGCTTATTTCACATTGGTGGAAAGGATCTGTTTTTAGATTCAAGCCTGGCTCTGTCTAGTGTAATTAATTAAAACAGTTAATTATACACTTGAACAATCTTGGTTTATAATTTTAATCAGTTATAAACCAACTAACTCAACTTATTTATATTATAACCGATGATTCTTTCTTTCAGTACCATATTAGTGTGTTCATTGACTAAATGATAAAGGTTGTGTAACCAGTTCTGAGCTGTTAGGGCAAAAGGCACATGATTTTATTGGGCTGTTATTTTCTGCAAAACCCTATGTTTTGAATATGTTTTCTTTCTGTTGGAGAACATAGTGCATGTTCAGGGTCGTCTCCATGGAGCAACCATAAAAATACATTACATGAGTGACAATTTGGCGCCTCACAGAGGAGTTAAAATGATAAGAGGGTTTTTAGCGGTTTCTGATGCAAGCGGGGGCCCATGAGTTCGACCCAGTAATTTAATGTGAATGATGCTTTGAAGGTATAAGAGTCCTCTGCGAAGGACAGCATTTAGAGAACTTCATACTGGGACTGCCCCGGGATGAACGTTCTCCTCTGCTAGCAGAATAAAGTCTTTGTTTGAGAGAAGAATTTTTGTCTCTTTACTGATTTTCCACCACAAGACTAATTGTGTTTAACTGCTTTGTTAAGTGACTAAGGGGATTGCGTTTTCATAAGGGGCCAATTTGTGCTGAATAACTCCTTCTCTTTCAACAAATCAAATCATTTAAAACTGTATTTCCAGGTTACTCAGGTTGTCTGTGTCTTATATTAGGCTTTGTCTGAAACAGTTGCGGTGATTATGCAAAAATTGTCCATGTATCTAGTCTATGAAGGCTGTACCGTGTTTGTATCTCACCTTGGATCGATGTCAGTTCCTCCAGCACTCAGATAATTAGGATTAAACACTTTATCGCTCTTCGTAGACCCACAGCTGAAGTCTGGAGATTCTGTTCTCTGGGTTAACGTCCTGTTAAACAGGTAAAACTAAGTTCAGATTTTACAAAGTGTGTTAGACCTACCCCATTAAAGAAATGTTCAAGAATACATGTACATCTTCATTCTCAGGACAGTTCTTTATCTGTTGCAGTGATGTATCATAAGTAACAGGTTCATCCTCTGCTGCTAGTGTTTGTTACATTTTTCCACTGAGTAGTTAAAGGACTGGTAACACTTCATACACTGCTGGGGTCTGCAGGAAACTGCTGTAGGTTTAATCCTGCCACTGTTAAACAGGGTACAAAACAACTCCACACTTTACAATATAATGTACAACACATCCCACATTTTTAACAATGTTCAAAACATTTTAACTGCCTGCAGTGATGTACTGTAAGTCAGAGATTCCTTCTTCTAAGATGAGCAGCTGAAACCACTTTTTAGACTCAAAGCTGGATTCCAGAGATGATGTTCTTCTCATCCTGGAAAAAGGTTGTCTTTGACAACCTTTTCACTGATACATGAAAATATCCCCACAACCACGAGCAGAAAATAGAAGACTCAGTATGGAAGCTTCTTCTTAATTTTCTACATGTTAAGAGCTGACTCATGATCACTCACCCCGGGACGAAGAGTCTGCCTCCACTGCTGGAGTTGTGAGGCTCCATTGTGGAACTGTTACTCTACAGTACCTGAAAAAAAGAAATAAAACTGATGTAGTACTGCTATGTGGCTCCGGTCTCTTATTCTAACAAAAATATGACTATAAAATGCAATTAAGTTTAATAAACAGCTGGCCGCGTTGTGGTTCGATCGTTCGCCCTGTGATCAGGAAGTCATGGGTTTGAGCAAGGTGCCGTCCCCACACACTGCTCCCCGGGCACTGTGTTCCTGGCTGCCCGCTGCTTCACTTAGTGAATTGGTTAAATGGGTTAAATACAGAGGAAGAATTTCACACCGTTCACTGTGCTGTGGGGTGTTCACGTGTGACAGAAAAGCAGAATGCTTCAGAGTTTAATATCTTTCCTGAAGTGTTTCAATTCACAACTACAAGACTGCCACCCAGCGGGCACAACACGTGTAATCCACGTGGATTATTGGTGTCATCCACCAAAACACGTGTAATCCACCAAAAATCCACGTGGATTAAACGCGTAGTACGAGACAGAGTTCGTTTGGGCTTTTCCATGTTCAGATGAAGACAGTCTAACTCAGTCTGACACTGTTCCTGTCTCGGCCATTTTATAACTTCTGTACTAAAGTGTGTCACTGAGGTTCTAGAAAAACCGTTCTAGATCAGTGGAACACATAAAAACGTTCTTACTGTAAACTATGTGACGATGTTCGTCATTACAAATTAATAATTTACTTACCAGATGAAAAAGGAGCGCTGGACAAATCCTTTAACAGAAATGGAGACAGCAAGACGCCACTTTCGGTTTCTCTCTAAACTGCTTCAGTTTTCTCTCACTCTCTCACTCACTCACTCTCTCTGTGCCCCAGTCGATGTCTGCTGTATTACACACAGTACACTACACCCATGAGACTTTCTGTTCGTAAATATGAGGCTACTGCACACAGTTACACCGCACTACCCAGGCGCAGGTGTTTTTTTTTTTAGATTACCATTTAAACACAGAAATAAACAGTCAGCTCCACAGTACCGTCTTTTCATTCAGGGGTTTAGGCGCCCTCTTGTGGCCTAAATTTATTTTTCATTTTATTCCACGTGTGAATATTTCTATAAAAGACTAGACATGCTAAAACACATACAAGCAAGCAAATGTTTGTTTTCATTTGAATTCATTTATTTATTTATCTATCTATTTTTTTCTGCTCTTACCTTTGTTCTGTCCACTTTCTGCTGTATCAATGCAAACTAATAAAGGGTTATCTTATGTTATCTTACCAAACTTCATGTTATTCCTCAGGCCAACTTCCCCGACAGACAAATGTGGTCGGTGATGACCTGCACTTTTTCTTGTCTTTAGCTCATCCTTTTTTTCCTCATTCTCTTGCATTCATTTTTTTAACCCCATTGAAATGAATGCAGTTTCAGAAGAAGACACTTCCAGGCTCCATACAGTGACAAACCATATGAAACTTCATATGAGACCTCAGGCCACGTCCCCACAGACACACCTGTTTAAACTGAACTACATGGACAAATGTAATGGGACACAGGTGTCATGCAAACCTATATGGACAAAAGTATTGGGACACACCAGTAAGGATAAAAGTACTGGGACACACCTGTTTAAACTGAACAATATGACCAGAAGTATTGGGACAGAGCTGTTTCTGGGTGGTTGCTGAGGCATGAATGGCAGTCGCTATGGTTTAGGAGATGGTTGCTATGGAGTCTCTAGGGTGTTTCTTGGCGGCAGGCCCATTTCAAAATTTCTTCAGACCACAGCTACAGGACTTGTTAGTCAATCTCAGGCCTCATCAAGAAGAAGGGAGACAAGAAGGGTCAGACGACTGCTGCATTTGAGCAACCACACTTTGCATTTTCTCTGCCGAAATGCAGTCTAGTTTCAACTAAAATTCCATAAAAGTAATGTACATCCTTAATGTATGCAGTGTGGACATATCCATGCATTGTGGATATGAATGTAGGCTATGAATATTATTGACACGAATGTAGGCTATACATTCAGTCCACTTTCTTGCATTTTGTCCCAACAACTTCTATGCCATTCACAGTCTTTTATTGCATTTACAACTAAAATTGTTTATTGATAACATATTCAGCAGAAGCAGTAGGTAAATGCCGCCACGTGTGGTCCTTGAATTTGATGATATTGGTCCTGGAAAGTCCTTGAATTTGATGTTAACCAAGGTGTGGGAGTTCTGGATTAAGGAGACAGCAGAATCTCACCACAAGGAAAGCTAATCGGTTTCAAAGATGTTTATTTGTTACACATAGATGATAAACATGTAAAACATAAATCGAGAAAGGGTGTATCCTTTCCTGTACAGAAAGTTAAAAGTGGGGGACGGGGACCAGGGCTGTGTGTGTAAAAGTGAATTATATCAGGTATATGAGGTCTGGTGGGTGTGTGTGGGGTGGGGGTAGGTGTGAGACAAGGCTTCAGCATTTGTGTAGCGGTTCTTCTGCAGAGTATTTGCATTAAAGCTTGATTTGATTGTTTGACACCTGGACCAGCATTTTCCAAAGTTGACATTTTCTCAACTTCTGGCTGGAGCAGTGTGACAACCACTCAGTAACACGTTCAAAGTGAATGAGAAGTGAAAAGGGTTAACACTGAAATCAGGACACTTGAGTGTATAGTGTATAATACTGTATAGCAAATAATTATATGTAATTGAATAGAAAGATGCCACGTGATTATGTAGATCTGGTGGAAGAGGGACAGTTTCAGGATGTCGAGGAGGATGCCAGTCGAAATTCAAGTGAGAAAAGGACCAGAAGAGAAGCAGCAAAATACAGTTCAAAATTCAGTAGTGTCTGGAGTACAGTGTGGCCTTTTATGAAACCTGGCACCACCCAGCAGCATTTCTGGAGCGATATATGCAGGCGCGATCGGAGTGTGGCCATCAAGGAAGAGCGGATGTGCAGAGTCACCTGTGAAAGTCACAGAAAAAAAACAGAAAACTCTGGAAAGCTCCCAGAGAAAAGACAGCCTTGTCTGTTCAAGAACTGAAGAAATAAATATTGAGACTCAGGTGATTCGTAAATTAAGAGCAATGCAAGTGTTAAACATAGGCTCTCATTCAACTTCAGATGTTAAGTTCTATCTTTATATGTACTACGTATTTTATGTACTAACATTAACTTGCTATTATTTTTCATGTTTTGCAGACTAGGAGGGCAGAGATCAAGGTTGCGGTGGCCATGATTAACCAGAACATTCCATTAACATTCGCCGATCATCTTAGTCCTCCGTTCAGAGAGTGTTTTCCAGACTC
>JBBPCX010000114.1:32240097-32252320 GCA_037974365.1 Hydrocynus forskahlii | reverse complement strand
TGCTATTCATTGGACTTGAACTGTTTGAATTTCAATTAAAAAAGCTTGAAACACTGGGGTGTTCTAAAACTTTTGACGGATAGTGTATATCCTTATACAGTCTAAGAATAAAGCTCAAAGCTAAACCTGAGTCTGTCAGAGCTGGGGTGTTGTATCTGTGTATGAACGTAGAGAATGTCTACAATGTTCTCCCTCGTTCGCACCGACTCATTTGATTGGTCAGGTCTTCTTCTGGAAGATTTTAAACCCACCTGCCAACACTAGAGGGTCTGTGAGTGAGAATGCAGGGTGAGATGAGCTTAACCTTTCAATGATGAGGCAAAAAACACTGCTTCATTATAAAAACACTTTTTCACAAAGAATGTATCTTGATATGTAAAGAACATGATTTAACCATGCTGAAGAATTTTATTTTCTTCGTTTCCAACTATAATTCTGTACAATCCATTACATGAATGGGAATATATTTCACACTTTGGTGGCCTTTTATTGTTCCTCTGTTGAAAGAAGAAATAAACATTTCCAGGGCGATGTGAATTGTATTCTTGCTTAGAAACTATCACAGCACATCCAACAATAAAGGCAGCAATTTGTGCCTTTAGCACCTATATAGTGATAGAAAACATGGTTAAAAATGTCAAAACCTGAATGCAATGACCCCTGAGAAGCTGCCTTGTGACTGAAAGTCAGTGTCATCGTCCAGAGCTTGTAAGGACTCTAGCAGCTCTTTAAAAGGAGGCCTAGAGCATAGACAAAACAATATCTCAGAGTAGACTGATAATTTGCAGCAGGGTGGAAACAGATACTTTTATTACAAAAGTGCTTTGCAAAAATTGTGCTGAGCATCTGTTAGGGTGAAGGGAAATATTCAGTCACACTAAAGGGGAGAATCTGACCCGGGCATCTGCTGGACAGAGGGTTTAATGACTCTCAGGACTAGGTGACGCTTGAAAATACTGCTTCCTTTGAACTATTTGAACTCGGAGGTTCTGTATGTGAGTGTTCTTCTAAGTTCCTCAATATTTTTTCCAGCTGGCTGTGACCCCTAGAGGGCAATGGTGGTATCGGAAACGCTAATCATCAGTTTTTATATTGCTCTATTTCTTGCAAAAATTTAGTAGGATAAAATGCTAGTTATGTTTAAGTAAGTCAATACAAAACATTCGGTTAACACTTCTTGTGGGATAGTAGAAGACATGATAAAAATGATTCTGCATCATTTCCTGGTTCATTTGGGGATATTTTTCATCCCTTCATTTTTTTCAGGGGAGTGGAGGGGTGCTGTGGTGGTAGCTGGGGGAGGGGTGCTCACCCCGACCTACCCTAAAATATTTTTTCCGTTGCCTACGGGCAACACTGTACGACAATGGTATGGAATCACAGAGAAAATGAAAATGTTCAAAATATTTGTAAAATGTCAACACATCATTAAGTAAAAAACATGAAACATTTACATGGTAGATTTTGACAAAGGCCCATGTTTGTATCAAGTAATGTGTGTTTTTACTGTGTGAAACTTTAAAAAGCAGCACTTCTACGCTTCTCAGAAAAAAAAAAAATTGTGCGCCAGTATCAGAAAAGGATGTCCCGCCTTGAAATGCTTGATAGCGACTCCCACACTTTAATGGACTGATCTTTGGCACTTTAACATTCTATTTTTTAAAAAAAAACATTTACTGGAAAAAGAAAACTTTGTGGCCTGCAGGCAACATGGCACAGTAAAGGGTTAAATAGTGCGCAGACTCTGAAAGGCAACTTTAACGTGTTTAGACACTTTCTGCACAATTTCACAGCATTGTTTAATGATCTGATCTGTGAGAAACCGTAACCCAACCCCACCATAGCTTTCTTTTACACTGACCCTCTAACCTGCACTCCAGAACTGTGCAGTGAAACTACTGACTGTTAAATACTACTCTACTGAATTGTATTCCTGTATGAGGAACTGGGGTTTTACTTTATGAGGCCCAGCTAGTCAGAGAGTTGCCCCTGCGATTAGAAAGCCATGGGCTCAAATCTCAGTACTACTAGTGGTACCACTGAGATGCCCTTGAGCAAGGTACAGCACAAACCATTTTCCAGAAAGAATGGCAAAAATCCACACTGACTATAATCACCATAATTAGCACATATTACTAATGCCAGTTAACAGGTGAACTATCAGAAGAATAATTCTGATACTTCATTGTTTCTAAACCCACAACGTGGAACCATCAGATGAAACTGGACACAGAGACACTGCTATAATTAAAGCAAACACGACAAGACCACTGAGTGTCAGTGTGCTGTGAATGTACTTGTTCGTTTTTAAATATTTTATTATGTACGAACATAGGAACATTTCATTTGCTTTAAATTCTATCACAGTTAAGATTACACCTTTTAAGATTTCTTACATAAATATATTCAGGGTTTAGTGACCGTTTCCATTTTTTCCCCCCCATGTAAATCTGCCCTCAAGATTTTCTACAGTATGTACCACGTATCTGTGATAAACTGGTACATTTCTGATAGTAATAACATTCATAAAGCACCTGAAACAGTGGCAGCAGTTAAAAACCAACTGCCATTTCAGCTTTTCAATTTCCACACCTGCCTAACGGTCCATCAGCAGAACGTGACAGGCTTTGGAGCAGTCTGTCGATGAGATTAAAACAACGCTCAAATAAACTTGTCATTTCAGGCACTGAGAGCATCCTTGAGGGCAGTGGTTCTCAAAGCAGTCTTCAGGGACCTTCAGACATTCCACGTTTTTGCTCCAACTCCTTCTGCATCCGAGCAAAAAAATTGACCATCCATGGACCAAGAGGTCCCTGAGGACTGGTCTGAAAATCACTGCCAAATATAGTGTTTGTTTAGGCTAATTTGGTCAAGAGTGCATTTTCTGGTGATGGCGGGTGAGGTGGTACCGGCGTGCAAAGCTTTTTCCGCACTGTGTGCAGGGGAAGAGTTTGTTGCCCCTGTGAAGCTGCTGGTGGGCTCTAAGACTCTGTGGCCGACTGAAACTCTTCCCACAGTCAGGGCACTGACACGGCCGCACTCCCGAGTGCTTCTGCTCGTGCCGCCTCAGGTCACCCGACTGCCTGAAGCTCTCGCCGCACTCGGCACAAAGGAATGGCTTCTCACCTGTGTGTGTTCGCATATGGACGTTCAGCTGTCCCGAGTGCACAAAACTCTTGTCGCACTGTGTGCACATGTACGGCTTCACGCCTGTGTGGATACGCTGGTGCTGCTTCAGGCTGTTGAACCAGCTGAAGGCTTTACCACAGTCAGGACACAGGTACAGCTGATCCCCCTGCCTGAAACAAGCGTGGTTCTTGAAACCCCTGATTGTACGGAAGATCTTGGAACACTGCGAGCAGCTGTGATCTTTGGACGTCACATCGGCCTCGCTGAAGCTGACGTACTTGTTGGTCATCTCTGGGTGGTGGCGGCGGACGTGCTTGTGCAGGTAGCGCTCGCCGGTGAAGGAGAAGGGGCAGTGGCTGCAGGGGTAGATGGTAGCGTCGGCAAGGGCAGTGCTCTGGCGGTGGGTGCTGCGGCGCGAGTGGCTCTCCTGGTGCCGCTTAAGACCGGAAGACTGGGTGAAGGACTTGAGGCACAGCGTGCAGCAGTACGGCCTCTCCTTGGCATGAATGGTGCGTTCGTGTCGCCGCAAGTTGCACAGGCGGTTGAAATAGAGGCCACAGTGAGAGCAGCCGTGGGGACCATCGCCCTGCTGAATGCAGTCATGGTTTTTGAGAAGATGAAGGTGGCTGAAGGTTCTCAAACATTCACCACAGATGTGTGAAGAGGTGGGCAGCTCCTGGGGCTGCATGCTGTCTGTATTAGCTCCCTGTGGTTCTTCTGAATCTTCCAAGTTCTTGGTGGTCTCATCAGGCTCAACGCAAGTGCTCCGACTCTGCTCCTGGGCTTTTCTATTGGCTGACTGGTGGGTGACTTTGTTTTTGTTTTTAGGTGGTCGGCCTCGAGGTCGTCCAGTGGGTCCCTTTCTAGAGAGACCCCTGCCCCTGTTAGGGGTCACAGCAGAGCTCCTTAACCTTGCTGGTGGTTTATATGGAGGGTCATGTTTGTCAGAAAAGTTCTCAGGTTGCAGTGGTGTCTCTGTTGTAAAAGAATGATTCTCCAAGAGTTTGAGGTACTCTCCATGGTGGTGCCGCTTGAGATGTTTGTAAAGATTGATTTTTGCCACAAAAGAGAATGAGCACTCGGTACAAGGATAGATATCCGATGGTGCACCCTCTTTCTCCACTGGTTCTGTTCTTTGCTCGTTTTCACCCTGGTGGGTCTGTTGGTGTCTCTTTAGCCCCGTAGCCTGACTAAAGCACTTTCTGCAGCGGCTGCAGCAATATGGCTTCTCCTTTGAGTGGATTGTGCGTTGGTGCCTTTTTAAATGACACGATCTCAAAAACGTTCTCCTGCACTCACCACACTTGTTCTCTGGCACACCGCGGTCAGTCTGATCTGTCGTGTCGCTTAAACTATTGCTTTGTGTGTGCGATGGTTCAGCTGGGTCTGATTTCTCCGTCTGGCAACTGAGAGGAAACTGGCTCTGAAAAGATTCTGGCAGCAACTGAGATGAAGATGGTGCATCAGTGGCAAGTAGACACTGATCCAAGTTCACGACCGATGTCTGCTCAATGGGGTCAGGAGCCTGGGCTTCCGAGAGATGTGGGTACTCATCTGGGTGTGAACGTCTGATATGTCTGTGCAGGTAAAAAGCCGCTGGGAAGGAGAACTGGCAGTAAGCACACATGACAGCCTCTGCTTCTTCATTCCCTCTTCCTGACAAAGAAATAAAAGTTCAGTGCAACTCAAGCAAAGCTGTTATGTATTCTTAGGTCTTAAACTCGCCAACATTCAAGACACTTCAGATAGGTAATGGAGTGTTGACATGGAAAGTGTACACAAAATACACAAAAACATGGAGATATTACTTCCAGTTACCTATGTGAGCGCACTTCCTGTCCCAGATCTTATCCCAGGTGGTGCAGAGACTTTGGCAGTAATCCTCTGCATACCACACTCTCAGCTCCTGCCCGGGATGGATGGGGCGGCAGCAGCGGAACAGAATGCGCCCGTTATGCTGAAACGCCACCAAGTTTTGTTCCTTTTCACTCCACGAGCACACGACATACCTGTGAATTAACAGCGACAATCCCCTTACCAACAGGCTTTATACCAAGAGAAATGCTGTAGGAGCAGAGGATGTTCACTCTACTTTAGGAACTGCAGAACTACTCACTTCATCCAGTTAGAATGAGTGTCCCGCTCTGCATCAACGTAATCACACTGCCCCCCACCTCGGCATATCTGAGAAATAAAAGACAAATAAAATAATTTCCCTTTACCACAGTATTACATTATTCATGATTCATGAACTGCTTGATTAAATTTATTTTAGTCAATTAACGCCACAAAGTATTTACCACATATTTTCAGGAGGCCATACACAACACATATTTAGACAGTAGATTATATTTTTATTGATTTTCTCTACCCTCGACTTTGTAGTGGGCCCTGGCGATAGGCCCTGGAATGTTTTGCTCAGAGCCAAAAGTAGTACTTTTCAGATCAATTATTTTCAGGCTGACATGTTTATGATTATCTATATATTAGAGCTGAGCAGTATAACCAAAAATTTGGTCATACTGGAGCGCAGAGGTGTGCAGCCATGCGCACAGGCTTATCACATCACTGTTTTTACTCCTAAAATCAAATGTAACTCAGCGAAAATGACTCTAAAACCCAGAATGAGCGCCTGCCAGGCGCTTGGAGCGCTTTTTCCCACTGGAAGATGAAGAAAATATAGAGGAAATGTGTTGACACATGACAACGAAGGCCTGAGCAGCACATGGTGAACACAGTAAACAAAGCACGGATCTCAGCCAGAGTGAGTCTGTTTGTGAATTGTTTGTACATTGTTTATATACTCTTGTAATGTAGTATGTAAAATAAGTGACTGGGGTGTAATTTGGTGTGCGTTTGTGTGTGTTCAGGTTGGCCAGTGCGCTCCAACTCTGTGCAGGCACCCCTCCCCTCTTCCCCCGCCGTTTACTTTGTTCTATATTGGAATGGGGTCCTCTGACCTGCACTCTGATCCAGGGTATCTGCTGTATAAATAAGGCTGTTATTATTATTGTCTAAAATATTTTTTGCTGATGTATCCACTCTGTCTGGCTAAATGCTATGTGTCCGCGACATGACATGAAGAGCTAACTGCTAAAGGCTAAAGACATGCATGTTTCTTCATAATGCTAGTATAAAAACATACTTTTGGGATTACTTAGCCCTCAGTTTGGACTATTTTTGTTAACTCAGGATCCCGCTGATGCACAGAAACTAAATGGCAGGTATATTAATATTACTGTGTATGAAAGTATTTTGGAGAAGTTACATGCACAAAAAAGCTAAAAATAATAAATTGCACAAAAACACACTCCCTAAAAGTAATATTTTATGCCCTATAATCCACACGCTGTTTATCTGACATATCGTGACTCTCATACGGAACTTCCACGCTCAATCACATAAAAAGTACCGTTCCCCTAATGGTGCAGCAGCAAAAAAGGTCCCCCTTAAACAGTTTCCAGTTGCGCCACTTTCCAAACATTCTTTAGGCTACTTAAAGTTTTTCTTAAAGCCCTGTATTTTTATTACTTTAAATTAATTTATACTGTACTTACTCTGCTTATTACAAAGAAAACGACAGCGCATACCAAAGAAAACGAGCGTGCATGAATTACAGTACAGTCTATACACGGGTAACATCGGTATTTACATTCTAGCACTGCGGGAGACAGCAGTTCAGTGTAAACTGTACAGTAAGAATACGGGTTTACCTTCAATTTGTTTTTAAAACTCAGCTTAATACATTAGCTTTAAAGAAAATGTAAAGTGTTTCTGAAGCATATTTAGGGTTTACACTATAAAATTAGGCATGTTTAGGCATTTTGTTAAAGCACAATTTTCATTATTCATTGAGGGGTTACCACACACACACACACTATTTATATATATTATAAATAAAATATATTATGTTCCAATATCTCTTTTTTCCTCAAATCAAATGATCGGTGCAGACTCGCCCAAAGTGCTTGATGAATCTTTTTAATGTGGAGAATCTAAGACCTGCTGATTGTTGTGAAGTTGGTCATGTTTAAGTTTTTGAGTTATAAAGATAGTTAAGAATGTAACCATCCAAACAGCAGACATGGGGAAAAAAACACATTAGCAATGACTTCATTAGATGTTTTGTTTGCAAAAACAACTTACCACCCAAGAATAAGCACTCTCCAGTGCCTTTTCCTTGCTGGTCACCTCTCCATCGAAAGGTCCAAAATGCATTCCAGGAGGAACGACCTTGCCCTGGTTAAAAACCCCGAGTCCTGCTCCAGGAGATGTTGACCTACCAATGACTAAGCCTTGAGGAAGAGTGAGCAGAGCCCTCTGAGGAACTCCCATGGGTGTGGGAGAATCACTGGTGAACAACGGTGGACCATGGACCTCACATTGGTCTATATAAGATTTATGGCAGGTCTCACAATCTGTGAAGGAGAATAAAGAAAAGAATTAAAAATTAAGATGGAACAATCAGTTGCTTACAGATGAATAAATGTGAACACTCCAATGACTGTAATAATAAAACGGAAACTCACAGAAGTGCACATCGTTAAAACCATTTTGGTCTAGGATCTCTTCCTCTGTTTCTACATCACAGATGGTCACGGAGCCCTGGATATCTAAATTCTCAACTTCACCGGGTGGCAATCCTGGGAGGAAGAAACACTCTAATTACAAAGTTTATTGCAGAACCATGGATGCAGTTACCTGATTAACGGGCAAGTTTTGCCTCCACGTGTTTATTAATGTGTTAATTCTAGCAAGGCAGCCAGGGCTTCTCTCTGGACGCCTTCATCCTTAATGTGTTGGATGGGGTTGAGGTCAGGGCTCTACAGGGGGCCAGTTCGTCCACACCGAACTCATCCAACCATGTCTTTATGGACCTTGCTGGAATAGAAAAGGTTCTTCCCCAAACCGTGTCCACAAAGTTAGAAGCATGGCGTTGTCCAAAATGTTTTGGCATGCTGAAAAAGTAAGACTGCCCTTCACTGGAAGTAAAGGGCCAAGCCCAAACCCCAGAAAACAGGTGTGTCCCAACACTTTTGTCCAGATAGTATTTTTAGGGTGGACCTGAGAGGTCCTCGGCCAGATTAACTCAGATCAGAACAACTTACAGCAGACAGTAAACTTCAGTCTATAGCTGGCCACGCACTACTTAGTTATCTAAATCGTTGAATGTATAAATAAATAAACAACCCTTAGAGCTACACTTCCCTCTCTGAGTTCGCAACGCCGGCTAGGCTAACTCCATTAGCAGGGTGTTTTGTTACTAAAGCTGACTTTAAGGGGGGTGTACGGCCCGAGGGACTTCTCCGGGGGAACACAGTGCTCACCTGGGCTGTCTGACATGGTGGAGATAATCACAAACGAGCATAAATAAATAAATAAATAAATAAACTCTTCGCGTAAAAACTCTGTTAGCCAGTCGCGGACCTCCGTCGAGGATCTTCCAGCTCTTCTTCTGCGGGCAGGGCAAGTGCGCCTGCGCCCCCTGCCGGTTCACAGTCAGACTACACAACAACAATGACCACAATAATAATACTACTACTACTACTACTACTACCACTACTAATAATAATAATAATAGAAATGATTATAAGAATAACACACCCCAGGCAGAAGTGTGAGGCTGTGTCGTGTGAGCCTGACAGTGTGTAGCAGGAGTGTGAGGCTGTGTGGTGTGAGCCTGACTGTGTAGCAGGACAGTGAACCTGACAGTGAGGCTGACTGTGATGCTGTGTGGTGTGAAGCTGACAGTGTGTAGCAGGAGAGTGAGGCTGTGTGGTATGAAGCTGACAGTGTGTAGCAAGAGTGTGAGGCTGTGTGGTGTGAAGCTGACAGTGTGTAGCAGGAGTGTGAGGCTGTGTGGTATGAAGCTGACAGTGTGTAGCAAGAGTGTGAGGCCGTGTGGTGCGAAGCTGACAGTGTGTAGCAGGAGTTTAAGTCTAGGTTCCTGCAGTTCAGGTCGGGTGAGTGGAGCAGCTGAATACGCATGCGCAGAGTGCGCGGCGCTATGGCGGTGTCCACTGAAAGTGCGGTCAGGAAAAGACGCACAGAGCAGCGGTCCGAGACCTCTCCTCACCAGAACTCCCCCGAACCCCACCAGAGTGACAGCTCTCCTCAACAGAACTCCCCCGAACTCCATCCGAGAGAACAACAAGCTCGGTTACACACCGGCACATACTGGCTCACACGGATCATCTTACTGAGATCCATCAGCTTCATCTACTGTGAGTACACACACATTACACAGACACACACACAGTCTACAGACCCACATAAACACACACTGAGATACACTCTACAACCTTCTTACTGAGGAGCATCTTACTGAGTTCCAGATGCTTCATTTACTGTACATTCACACATACACACACACATTCACAAATCTCTACAGACTCTCTCTCTCTCTCTCTCTCTCTCTCTCTCTCTCTCTCTCTCTCTCTCTCTCTCTCTCTCTCACACACACACACACACGCTGCAGTTTCTCTCTCTCTCTTACACACCGCAGACATACACATGCACTCACAAGTACACAAACACACTCTACAGAAACACACAGATCACTTAACTGAGATCTATCTATCCATCCACACAAACACACACTCATACACTCTTTAAACACACACGTTCTCACGCTCTACAACACATGCACATGTTCTCTCTCTCTCTCTCTCTCTCTCTCACACACTCACACACACACTACAGACGCACACAGGGTGAGTCTCATGCCAAGTGAGGGTCATTTGAGGGTGGAGTTGAGAGTCATGGAGGGTGAGGAGAGGCTTGTTCCGTGTTAGGGTGAGTGTGAGGCTCGTGCTGGGTGAGGGTGGGGTTGAGGATGCATGTGCGACTTGAGGGAGGGTTGTTGTAATCATGAAGCATGAGGGTAGGGCACAGGCCAGGTGAGGGTCATGTCAACTGATGGTGAGGCCATACATTTCTCTTCAAAGTCTGTGTCTATATTTTTCATCTTTCTTTTTTTGTTCTGTCTTTGAAGTCGTCGCGTTCTCTGTGGCGTACAACCAGAACAAGCAGCTGATTGGTGAGAGAGGCCTGCTGCCTTGCAAAGACTACCTCCGGAGTGTTAAACGCTATGTGGGCGGTAAGATCGGCTTGGACGCGCTGGCGTACACTCCCTCTATGCTCTGGTTCATGGACTGGACAGACATGGACTTTAACCTGGACTGCATCGCCCTGGCAGGACTGGCACTGTCTGGCTTCGTCCTCCTCTCGGGGAGGGCCAACATGATGATAATGGCAGTGCTGTGGATCCTCTATCACTCTTTAGTGAGTGTTGGACAGCTGTGGTGAGTCAGAAACACAAGGATGGGCAATAAGACATAAGTAACTCTAGAACTGGAGTTCCCAGACTTTTTTTATGTGACATTCCAAGCTGAGTTATTCGCCCACAGTTAGATTTAGAAAATACAATAATGGAAAAAGTGAAACAGATAAATAGAAATTACATCATGTTAATATTAAATACAGTAAAAACCAGGCTGTACTTATTATTAATTTCATAATAAAATTGTGCTGTTCAGTAGTTATTCTATCAAAGCCCCTTCTGGCAGCTGCATTAGATACAGACCTGCAATCCCTTACCAGCTCTTTAATGAACTTCAGCCCTTTAAGGACCTTCACCAACCTGCGGCTCGTTGTTTGGGAATGCCTGTTCCAGATAATGGATTATAATGGATTATTAAAAAAATTATAGAGTGCCAAGAACAAGAAAATGTGTATTTTACAACTGTATGTCGGAACCGTAAATGAAAATGTCATATTTCTGTTTTTCAGGTATTCTTTTGGTGAGTATGGGCCTTCATTATTATTGTCTTTTATCAGTCTACTGTATTTTAATGTTAAAACCGTGGGTTCTTTTTGGTCAATAAAGAGATTTTTGGATGGGATTACAGGAGACATATCTGACCACTGTGTTTGATGTCTGACCTCTTGTGGGTTGTGGGTTTGAATCCCAGGACTGCCTGTGGCACTACTGACGTACCCTTGAGCGAGGCACCATCCTGACACTCTGCTCCTCATTGTCGGCTGCCCACTGCTTTACTGAAGTGAATGGGTTAAATGCAGAGAAATTTTCATCCAGGATCAATAATGTGTGTGTATATATAAAATGTAGCACTTAAATGTAGCGCTTTTAGAAACACGGCTCCATTTGTAAAAACAGCTTAAAAAATTTAGAGGTGTCATTTTTTCATCATTTAGCGCAATTTTCACACAATTTTCACACATTTAGAGCTAAATGTGTTAAAAAACTAAATGTTGCACTTTTACAAATGGATTTTTGAGCTCAAAATTTTGAGCTCTAAATGTTTAGAAGATATGCTAATTGGCCACGACCCATGATTACAATTGGCTGTTACTTAGCGGGGGGCTGGACTGCGTGCTGTGATACCCCCTCACCAACATGGAGGATTAAATGATCTTAAATGATCTTAAATCTAAATGTTAAAATTGAAAAATATATCTTGCACTCTAAATGTGAAACTTCACAGTTAGAGAGGGCTCGGTGACATCTTTCCAACGACCCCTCGTTTAACATTATAGCCCCTGGAGATCCAAAGTTATTAGCCGAAAACCGTTCACCTCGGACAAAAGAACGGTTTTCAGCTAATAACTCCTGATCGCCGGGGGCTATTATGGTAAAGAGTGCCATATAAATAAATAATTCCATGAAATTAACATTGTTTACGTGTTATGACTCACGAGTCACAACACCCAAGTTCGAGTCAAGTCTTAAGTCGTTGAGGGCTAGTCTGAAGTCAAGTCACAAGTCTTTGTGTGTAGGCATGTATGTGTGTATACATATATATATATATATATATATATTACAGTAATACCCCAATTTTCGCGGGGGTTACATTCCAAGAGCACCTGCATATAGTGAAAAACCGTGTTGTTGTATGTATATGCCCCAAAACACTTTCATTTCATTTTAAACTCAGTTTAATACATTACCCTTAATGAAAATATAAAGGTAAGCCCATACAGACAATTCATGCATGGGCATTTTCTTTGGTATAAACAGGTAAATACAGTAATAAATTAGTGTAATTTCAGTAATAAAAATACAGTAAAATGT
>JBBPCX010000114.1:32181231-32239997 GCA_037974365.1 Hydrocynus forskahlii | reverse complement strand
ACCCAGGACCAGACAGGAGACCCTGACGGAGGTGTCTGAGAGGAGAATGCTGAAATAGCTCTTCCGTATCATGGACAACCCCACTCACAATCTCTCTGATTAATTAATCGAAATTAATCCCACATACTGTATACTGTAAAAGTATAAACAAATGTAAATTAATTTTGGCATATGAGTGAATGAATAGTCAACATTACAGACTTTCAATGTCACTTTTATTTAATTACGTTGTTTGCATTGTTTGTGTGCAGTAATGGTCACACCAATCAGAATATGACCTAATATGAACAGTGATGAACTATGTCCATCTATAAGGTTTAGGACAGTTTAAGACAATGAACACACAAGCATGGGTGTTCCGACGT
Organism: Hydrocynus forskahlii; assembly: GCA_037974365.1. Lineage (NCBI taxonomy): Eukaryota > Metazoa > Chordata > Actinopteri > Characiformes > Alestidae > Hydrocynus > Hydrocynus forskahlii. Next base: position 32,239,632 of record JBBPCX010000114.1, on the reverse strand, counting down.
ATTATGCTGCCTTGTCGAAAAATGCTACCGTAGCGCAAATCGACAGCAGAGTCTGTCAATTCATGCTACCCTGTGGAAAAATGCTCCCTTGAAGTTTATACAGCTGTCACTGTCCCCAGTGCAGGGTAGCACAGATTTATGGGCGTGGCACTGAATCCTAAGACTGTGGAACTGCACATGCGCAGCAGGGCACGGTCGGACATCGCGATGGGTAGCATGTTTCAACAGAACACCGGACCGAGTTAAAGTCATGTGGTGCAATTAATCAGCGTGAATTTTTTTAATGCGTCATTTTTTTCTGTGATTAATTGATATATATTTACATATACAGTGCATATACAAATAGAGAGAGAGAGAGAGTTACACACACATATATACCTCTTTGCAGAAGCAGGCGTGAGGACCCTGCTGCTTAGAAAAACAAAAATTCCCTGAACACCGTTATCAGTTAATATTGTTTTTGGCCATGCAGTTCTAATAGACCCTCTAATAGACTTGTTGATGTGGTTTCTGGCTACTATCTAAGAACCATGCACTAAACTATGTTAGCATGAATAAAAATTCAGTCCTTGTCTGAATTCAGTCCTTGTTCATCCATAACGTTGTGTCGCACTGACTCTTTTGCACCTGGTCAGCTTATATGTCTTGAGGATCAGGATTATATCTAGTCAAGATGCATAAACATTCAGGTGTGAATGTACCTGAGACGCATTAAAACCAGATTTAAATCTGATCACTAAAAGCACTTCAGGAGGAGGTCTGAGATGTATTTAAACCACCATTGACTAACTGCTACGTAAATTGTACTAACCTCAGCAGCCAAACTGCATCCCAATGTCGGAGAAAGCGGTTAGTGTTGATACTGTGGTGGTCTGTCTTGATGTTGGGTTAATATTGTGGTGGCTGATGTAGATGTGATGTCTCGGCTGATCGACTACTTTGGGGTAAAAGGTTTTTTTGGAGGGATCATTGGTATTTTGGGAGTAATGTTTTTTTTGAGGGGGGCTCATTGGGTTTTATTTTGCACAAAACTGTTGCTTTAGGAACAAAAACAGTAGGCACTGGCTGGTTGGATCTTTTGAATTTTGCATGTAAAGATCTCCTCTGCTCAGATCCTCTGTGACTGGGTCGAGGGACTGGTGGTTCTTAAAAAAAGAAAGTGTCTGGTTTGCAGAGAGACTGCCGTATACGCTGGTGCTCAGCTGAGGAAATCTTACGTACAGCGCTATATTTCATAAGCCCACGGGGATGCCATGGAGCTCTGACGCATCCAGCCTTCCTACATCCCTCGCTCTCTCTCCCTCTCTCCTTCTCCAGCTCTTTCTCTCTTAAGGCATGCATGCCCTTCTCCACCACACACATCATTGGGTTATTTATATAATTCTGCTTGTTTTTTTGTTCTGCATGTACTCCAGATCAGAATGCTGCGTATTTATAGTGATGGAGCCGTGAGTTATCCCCTTCTCAGTCGTGTCTCAGACGAGAGTCACTCGCTTGAAGTTTTACTTCTGTTCATCTATCCCAAATCCGTGCTCCGTTTACAGCGAGGCATTCATAAACAAACAAACTTGATAGAGGAGGGGTTTTTAGACATGATAAAATATACAAGTTACAAATAAAAACAATTCATGCAAGTTGTTATAAAAGACATCTCCACTGTTTGGGAAGATTTCATGCAACAAGTAGTGAAGAAGGTCAAGGAGCATCCTGAAGTTCTCAGGGACACCGTTATTAAACACTACTGGAGTGGAAAAAGCTGCAGAGTCCTAGCGAACACCTGGAACACCCCATCAGAACAGCTGGTTCCATAATATTCAACAGGAAAGTTCATGGAAGCACAATGAATTGTCCTAGATGGGAGCTAACATATTAACATAATTAGTGGTAATTATTATTGTATTCTTGCAAATTAGTAAATGTATTAATAACATTTTAACTTTAGTAATGCAATATTATGAATATGAAATTGCCATCTTAGTATACGGTGTGACTGGATTGTGAAGCACTGCTGTCACTGTGTGTAGAGCAGTTTAACCTGTACTCCAGTAGGAGAGTCATTACTGTAAACTGAAATTAATCTTAGGAAAAGTATGTTCACTTTCTGACTGAACTGTGTGCAGAGTACCTGAGATAAATGCATGGTCTGATGCTTAACCTTATTTTAAGTGGTTCTTGGGTGACCTTCTGGTAAGGATGGCCATGTTTTTGAGCGCTCTGTTCTGAAATGGAGCTTCAGTGAGCATGTATTCATCTTTTTTCTTTCATTTTAGAACTGAAAAGAGGATAGCTAAACTCAGCGGTAATGAAGGAGGACACTCTGAAAGGTACAATATCCGAAAAAATCCAGAAGGCTCTTCTACTGAGAAGCCAATGGCTTTGAAGTGTGCCCCATTGCTGGGACAGGTGATTACATAACTTGAATCTCCATAGAAAAGCACAGATTAATAGAACGGGCTGCATATGAAAAAAATATTCAGATGACACAGATATGTTTAGGACTTTATTTCAGAGCTATTGTTAGTGATCATAGATTCCAGGCGTCTGCACTGAGAAGTGATAATCCTTCTGTATCTCTGTGGTTCAGTTTCAGCCTTTTCCTCAAACTGTCCCATAAGGTAACGAGGATCCCTCTGATGTACTCTAAAATCCTCTAGAAATGTTCAGTGTGATTGGAGTCTGGAGGTCCACACTGCTCCTTCACCTTCTCCAGAAACCAGTCTTGAGTTCTTCTGGTTGTGTGTTTGAGCTCGTTGACGTGCTGGAATGTTTTCTCCTCTGTCTTGACCGGGGAGAAATCTAATATCTTCTCTAATATCCCCTCATACATCACTCCATTCAGGTCTCTTTCAATGCCATGTGATGCTCCAGAAATGTCAGCAGAGAAGCAGCTCCAGGTCATGATGCTCCCACGTTCCACCACATCAGAGATGATCAGGGTGCAGTTCGTTGTTTATTGTTCTCTGTGTAACTGCTGCTCCAGTTCCTCTCAGGACACCCTGCAGATCTCCAGTGACTGCTGTCTCCTCTCTTACCTTCCTTATCATCAGTACGAGAGAAATCCTGTGTGGAGGACGTGTCCAAAAAATATCAGTTGTGGTTCAGGCACTTTCCTCTTGAATATTATGCACTCAGTTGTTCAGATTGGGGTGTTCCAAGTATTTGCTAGGACTCAAAGTTCAGTTTTTTCAAAGTCCAGTGGTGTTTACTAACAACATCCCTAAGAACTTCCCACATATGTGAAATCTTGTATTACATCAAGTGCAACTTGTGTGATTTGTTTTTATTTGTAACCCATGAACACCTGTATATTTTGTATAGTGAATGAGTTCTCTTCTGTAATGTTTGTTCATGAATGCCTTACTGCAAACGGAAATTTGGATTAGACGAGGCATTGCATGCATAAGAGAGTAGATGAACTGAAGCAAAACTTGAAATGAGTGGCTCTCGCCTGGCACACAAATGAGAAAGAGATATCTCACGGGTTCATTACTATAAATACATGGCATTCTGATCTGGAGTGGATATAGAAGAAAAAAACAAGCAGAATTACACAAACAACCCAGCACTGTGTGTGATGAACAGCTGACCAGTGTATGTGTACTATATGTTGCATACCTGCAGGCATTATATAGCCTGCGCAGTTCGGTTTCATTAAAGCTGGAGCTCCGGAAGCACTTTTCCCTCTGCTTCTCCTTGTGGTGCAGTTTATGGTCTATTTGACCAGGGTTTGGTACTTGCTGCATAGGGACACGGCTCCCCTTATAGGCCACTTTCAGCATTACACCCTTTGTAGAATGATCTGATCTACAGATCTCTTGGGTGGATCTTCAGAAAACAGAAGGCAGGATTATTAACAGTGTCTCTGGTTTACAGTCATTACAATCAAGTATCTGTACATCTCTTCTGCTGAGTGAATTTTTGAAGGTGTCCTCGCTGCTGAAACTGCTGTTTACACACAGCTTGAATATCCATAGAAAATTACTGACCAAGAGAACAGATCATACTTCACCCTGAGGTCACCATGACTGTGGGCTAGAAGGGTATAAAGCCCCATAACGTTGGGGTGTGCAGTTCTCTAGAGTGATGGAGTTCCTTTCAATTAGTTAGACTGGTGTTAGCCATCCAGAACTGCTCATCCATCATCAGTTACCTGACCTCACTCATGCTCTTGGGGCTGAATGCAACTGAATCCTCACAGCAACATTCCAGGATTAGTGCCTGAACCTTGCCAATGCTTTTGGGGCTGTATGTAGTCAAATCTTCACAGAAATGTTCCAATATCAACACCTGACCTCACTAATGTTCTTGGGTCTGAATGTGATCAAACCCTCACATAAACATTCCCACATCAGTATCTGACCTCACCAATGCTTACGGGGCTGAATGCAATCAAATCCTCACAGCAATGCTCCAACAACAGTACCTGACCTCATTAATGCTCTCAGGACTGCAATCAAATCCTCACAGCAATGTTGCAGCATCAGTACTTGAACTCACCAATGCTCTCGGGACTGCAATCGAATCCTCACAGCAATGCTGCAGCATGTGTACCTTACCTCACCAATGCTTTTGCGGCTGGATGCAGTCAGATCTTCACAGCAATGTTTCAACATCAGTACCTGACCTCACCAATGCTCTCGGGCTGCAATCAAATCCTCACATCAATGTTCTCGCAACTTTTCAGAAGATTAAAGGCTGTTACTGCAGCAAAGAAAGGACATGCAATGAACCCAATCATTTCTGAAGAGATGGAAAAGGAGAAAAAGGCCAGTTGGTGTAAACAGGCAGCTTTATTAAAACTTTCAGTGGCTCTGACCTTGTTGCACCTTCACACACACTCACAGCTGTTATGGAGCACCGAACACATTCACTGACATTCACCCACAAAATGAGTCACACGCTCTCAGCTCGCTCCCAGATCTGTGATGTCATTGCAGCTGTCAATCAATGTGCAACAAACAGATTGCGTCACGTTTACATCAGAGCACCAAAACGGTGGCTCCTGGACACAGCAGCAGTGAGCGTGACTCTGAGCTGCGGATGATCTGGAAAATGTTTGCAGCCCTCGTTACCAGAAGCACGAAATGCATCAAATCAATCTTTGCATTGCTTAAAGGAGAACTCCACCTATTTGTCCAAAATATCTCCATAATTCAGTGTTTGTAATGTGATTCAGAGTGTGTTTGGTGTGGCCTGTTCCTTTTAGAGATTCAAACTGGTGAATGGATCCAGACGTCATGTCTCCAACACAAATATAGTCATTTTATTTCCACCAGTGACGCTACACGTGTCTTCTGAGTGTATATACGGAATGCTGATGATGGAAATATAGTGAAATAAATTAGTTTTATTTAGGAACTATTTTGCCTCATGACGCCCTGCATTTATCCCTCCACCATGAATAGGTTTAGTTTTAGGACAAAAGCTTCTCAAAACTCTGGTAAAACAATGACTGAGGCATCAGGCAGTGCATACATAACCATTTGGAATAACTTTCTGTGAGGGAGCTTTTAGATGCAGACTTCTGGTTCCATTTACCACCACAGTGAACATTCTGGACTCTAGAACAGGGCATTTCACACCAAACCCACTCTGATCCCTACTGAATCCCTACTTATTTATGCAGGAATTGTGGAAATGGGTGGAGTTCCTCCTTAAGACATAATTCTACACGTAGAAGGACAATAAAACAGGCTCCCTTTTTAACAACATGAACTTTTATAACCTAAAACAGCACTTCAGGTCATTACTGTTGATAATCATTAGTCATCAATGAGGAATCACAATGATGTGTCTCATCAGGTCAGATAAAAACAAAGAAAAGTTGGTAAAGTCTATTCAGATTTTAGTGATAACATAAAAAAAAAATATAGTAATCAAATATTCAGATTCTGCTTCACCCAACCATCTAACATTAATAACACATTTAAACTTTGGCAACACTTTATGGTGTGTGTAACTGAATCATCTAGTTGTTTCCATGCCTGGAAGCTTCAGGCGTTCTAAAGCAGCACCGTTAATGATAATGAGCATCCTTGAGTGCAAGCCAACGTCACTCACCGACACACACAAGAACACTCTGGCGATCACACACTTTAAATATGAGTTTAAAGACACCCGAACACACTTCACCCCAAAATCCTCAATCCTTTAACTCTTACCTGTAAACCAGTAAGACTGTTAGCAGAGAAGGTCAAACTCTTTACTACCAGTGATTACATTCTCTCAGGACCACTCAGTGCAAATGAGTAGGAAATCAGAGCTTTTCCTGATTCACTTTAATGTGAAGAAGCATCTTCACCAATATGTTCATACTATTACACACACACACACACACACACACGTACACTACCAGTCAAGCTTTTGCACACTTATCCAGGTTCTAACCACTTATCCATTCATTTCATAAACTGCAGATTTTTATTTAAGCAATGCAAAATTGTTGATATTTTTATGAATGAAAATATGTCTAATAAAACAAGTTTCCCTCACAACATTGAAAGAATCTGTAACAGTGCATGTCTGACATCCTGTTAACTGGCTGTGTGGTGTTGCAGAGTTAAATCCTAGACAGTACTTTAACTTTAAATGCACTCAATGTCGTTTCATCCTATTTGCTGTCACTTAATAGCCTGTTAAATATGTAATAGTTGTCTGGTGATCCCAGTTATAATTACAATTATAATGATATTTTGAGGCTTTTTATTGGTCAGTAGTGATCAATTAAAAATATACGTTTTTTCTGGGTAATAAAGGCACTCATATGATGAGAACACAGTAATTTTATCTGTTAGCAAAGAATATTGAGTGTGTTTTTAGGAAATATTAAGTGACTAACATATAAATGTAGAAAATCTCTGTGTGTCAACACTTTTGACTGGTAGTGTGTCTTTGCGCCCTGTAACCAGGTTCCAGTACCCTGTTTAAGGATAAACTGTTCAGATAATGGATGGATGCATGGGTGGATGTTAATGTGAACGTGTTACTGGTGAGTTCGTGTGTGAAAAAGAGTTAAAACCATGTTACAATTAGATTTTAACTGGTTACAAATCATTTAAAGCTGCAATAATGACAGTTTATGTGTCATCTTATAAAAACCGATTAAAATGAGTGAATCAGGATAGGCTGAAAACTCTTTCTCATTAGACCTGAAATGTCCCTGAAAGACTCATTGTTAGAATGTATGTCCCTCAAATATATTGTGCTATTTGTACAGATAACATGTACTAAGAAACTGAGTTTTTGATATCAAACTGTGGATTAAGAGATAAAACTGTTTTTTTTTCTCACATAATCATCAGTTTAGGATATACAGTACTGTGCAAAAGTCTTAGGCACCAGTGCAAATTCTTTAGCGCCATTTTTCTCAGAGCGTGATAATGTGTCTTTCTGTCTGCAAAGTTAACATTAGAATAAATGCAAACACACAAGAAAGCATTGAGGATATAAAGATTTGTTTTTTTGTAAAGTAGTTGATATTGTGTGAGCTGGTGTGGAGAACACAGGTTCCTCCAGTCATTGTTTGGATTTGTGAAACTCCATCAGCAGCTCCTGATTTAATTTAATGAAGGACTGATCAAGTCCTTCATTCTGGTGGAAACTATAAGTAATACTTGACTTCCACAAGGAACACAGTGATATACTGAACATAAACTCACTGTTTACTGTATGTTGTTATTTGTACTGTTTTTAGTTTTATTTAGTATATTTAGCAATGTTAATGTGAAAAAAACACTCACTGGTTATCAGAGGAGTTTTTAAAGGTGCCTAAGACTTTTGCATAGTACTGTAGTGAAGAGAACCTGGTGCTGTCCTCCTGTGGTCACATTCAGCACTGCAACACAAATTCAGAAAAAGTCAAAAAGCTGTTCTGAAGTCTGTCCGGGTGGCAGTGCTCAGTCTGTGATGCCTGAGCTCGGTGTGTCGGTGTCTCAGGACGTGACTGCTAAAAGTGTGCGCGTTCACAGCCGCTTGTGATCCGTTTTCCCTGAAAGAACAAATAATGGAGCATCTAAAAGAAGGAGGATCCGCCTTCAAACCGATACACCTGTTACATGAAGTGCCGATACACCTGTTACATGAAGTGGCATAATCCACACCTGCATTCGTGAAAACAAAAACGGTGCGTTAAAAAGTCAAACGGTGTCTGGTCACGCTAATGTGCAGTTATGTGTTCCCCTTTTTACACTTACATGCGTAATGTTAAAAGGAAACTCCAGCCTCTTTCCACCAAATCTCCATCTGCCACATCTGGAGAGCCTACAGAACATCATTTGCTTAGAACAGAACAGACAACTCAATTTAAAACACACCTATAACAGAAGCCGGTGGGCAGCTGCTGAATTTGTTTTGTGTGTGTGTGTGTGTGTTTGTGTGTGTGTGTTTATGTGTGACACTTTCAGTCACAGGTATCTGTGAACTAAAGCTGTAAATCCAGAGGGATGAGTTTTCAGGCAAAGCATCACACCCAGTCGCCAGCAGAAAAAGTGAAGGTAATCCACAAAGCACAGCAAAGTAGGAGGACTGATCTCAGATCAGATTTATCTCAAGTTATGTACCTTTGTGTGACAAAAGTCTGATCCTCAATCTACACTCTACAAATTTCAACCATCACTACATCTAACATAAACCTGCCTGCAGTGCCGCCGCAGAGTGAGACCTTACAGTTAAAAGACTAGGAAAAAACCCCTTCACTGTATTTGCTATGCATGCTGGGTGTTACTCTAGTTTAAGGCTGAATTGGCGCTTTATAGTTCAAAGGTTGTTCTTTTTTTGTGTGTATGTATGCTCTAATGTATGTACACTACAGGCCATAAGTTTGGACCCTCCGATTAAAAAAATAAAAGTAAACGATACGCTGCTCTTTCACACTTTTATTACAAGAAAACATTAGACGTACTTAAATGTTACGAACTAGTTTTGAAGTTTAATGTTACGGTTTAATGAGTGTGAAGGCTTGTATACAACTTTCGTCAAAATAACCACCCCATGCCTTTATCACAGCACAGATTTGCGGCAACTTTGTCCAGTAATTTTTGGAAATAACTTGTGTCCAAACCCTCCCAGCATCTTTTCCAGTATGCAAACAGTCTCATGTCTCATTTACTGGATGCTCACTTCGAACACTGTCAATGCAGCTTGTCCCATGCAGCTCAATAAGAGAAAGTTCTGGAAACTGGGGAGGCCAAGACATAATCTCAACATTTTTTGCTATTCTTTGGACCAGATATAATTTTGGCACAGTTATGAATAATTATTATTATCCTTAAGAATGGATCTTTTCCAATATACATAAACCAGAAGGAATTGTGAGATTTGAGTCATCACCTGATCTGTCTTCTTCAAAATCAATAGTTTGAGACTTTGTGGCCAAATAATGTGCTACCCAAGGCTATAAAATACTGAAAGGCAGTCACGTTTGTTATATTTGTTGTAAGTATTTGGAATGTTTTCTTGTAATACAACTTTGAAAAAGCAGCAAATCACTTTTTTTTTAAATCTCAGGGTAGGCCCAAACTTGCAATGTATATTTGGATAAAAGCTCATAACGGTTAATATGAGACTCATCCTGACATCAGGACAGACTTTCATATTTGTGACATTTGTTCATTCTGTAACCACTTAATCCTCACTAGGGTCGCAGGTACCCACAGCCTATCCCAGGGTCCATGAGCACGAGGCAGTGTGTTTTGAACATTTATTCACAAAATGCAGCAGCTGCCCACTGACTGCTGTTGTAAGTGTGTTTGGAGTTTCTCTTCAGGACAGAGAAAACACACCGTCTGCAGCAGCCAGAGATAAGGTTAAAAAAAAGCTGACCTTTTCCTTTAAAATACGGTAACTAAAATAAAAAGTTTGAGGCAGTTTGTGTGCAATGTAAACCGAGAGTCCTCCAAACACACTGAACGAACGGTTAACAAACATTAATTATTGCACAAATAGATGTGAAGTGATTGGACTATACTGACGTCTTATGCTTCTTTTCCATGGCAGAACTGAGTCATGCTTGTGTAACCCAGACTGCCGACATGACATCTTGCGAATGGACTGTCATGCAGAGTGTGTCAGACCTAACAGAGGATAATATTAGGGCAGGGTCTTCTTCCAGGCCCACCACTGGACTCAGGGCTTTCCGTGCTGGTCGACAGGAAGTTAGGGGGACAGCCCGAGCAGTGCTGAGGCCGTCACTGACGTTTGCTCTCCAGGACCCTCCTCCAGTCATCAGCCCAGGAGAGGAGCCGCCTCTGACTGGGGCTGGGGGGCAGGTGTTTGTTGTGGCAGGCAGTGAAGAGGACGTGTTCCCAGGTTGGGTCAGGCTCCACTCCTGAAGGAAGAAACAGCATTAGCTTCAAAAGTCTTTATCTGAGAGCAGGATGACCTGGTGCATGGCAATGAGTGTACACTTCTGCAGTATAAGGATGGAAACTTGATCACCGTGAATGTCTGGCTTGTCGTCAATAAGGATGTCCCCGGTCACTATGGTCTTGTCTCTGGTCAAAATGATCTGCTCCAGGAATTCAGGGCCCAGGTGCTTCTCTACCCATGCATACTGGACAAACACACAAACACACACACACAAACATACAGAGGATGCAGCTGGATATCATGCGACTATTCAGTTACACTGCATGACCAAAAGTATATGGACACCCTTTCGAATCGGTGTGTTGGACTATTTCAGCCCCTCGTTGCATACAGTCACACAGACCTGAAGTCTCCACAAAACATATACTTGAGCATGTCACTTTTCCAACCAGTCTGTCAGATTTCTGCTCCGCTAATGCTGTCAAAAATCTTTGCAGAACCAACAGCTTAGCAGTGACATCTTTTTCAAAACAACCTCACAGAACAAAAGCAGAGGTTCCAAACCACCTCAGGGAACAACAAACTGGGTTTCTGTGGGACACATTCACCAAGTGGAATGCTGAACATGGGGTGGAGTGGGGTGAAACACACTGCTTCTAAGCAGTTGAAATACTGTATGAAGTGATAAATCACATTGCAGTTGAATACATTTGAGTTTGACTGATGAAGGAGAATGCTACAGTGCTGTTTCTAAAGTTTGGTGGAGGGGGAATCATAGTCAGTGACTGTTTTTCCTGGCTTTGGCTACTTGTTTCCCCTGAAGGCAAATCTTTATGTTGCGCATTTGAGTGGTGTGAGTGGTGTTTGTGACCCAGAACTAATTATCCAACTGCAGTGCCTGACCTCACTAATACTCCCATGGCTGAATGCAATCAAATGCTCACAGTAATGTTCCAGCATCTCGCCTTTCCAGAAGCATAGAGCCTGTTACTACAGCAAAGGGGAGACAAACTCCCCCGTTTAATAGCAAAAGGTTTAGACATAAGAGCATGTGAATTGTCAGTTGTCCAGAAACTTTTGGCCATGTAGCATAGCTGACAAGGTAAAGCTTCTTTCTGGGAATTTAAAAAAACGAATACAGAGTCAGACTCACCTTTTCATATGGGCAGTGTGCGTAATGCTTAATTGGACTGGTGCAAATGAAGACATCTGTACTGGATGAAAAAAACAATGTCTGTTACTGATACAGCCTCTCCTTTACACTGTGTGCAAAACTTCTCACCTCTACACCACTGTGTGTACAAAACAAGGTTTTCATTTCATATCAGCCAAATGCATTAAGCAAAACAGAGCAGTGTTCCTTCCATCTAACAGATGCTTATTAAGTTGCGCCAGTTTTCATGGATATAAATGTTAATAAATAACTCCTTAAATTAATATCTCCCTACACCACAGTCTCTAGACCCTCTTTTAGTGAGAGATTTGTTATAAGGGAAGTCCATTTTCCACAACAGACCTCTTAAATGTCTAAGATGCAAACAGAGACATTACCACATTTCAAATGGTTATGAATGTCCTGCCTGATGCCTGAGATGTTTTACCAAACTCATTCAAAGTGGAGGGGTACATGCAGGGTGTTGTGAGGCAAAATAGAACTGATTTAGTTCAGATTTACTATTTTACCACCATCAACATCCATATAAACACTCCGACATGTGTAGCTTCACTGGTGTGGATTTGGTGGATTTGTACTGGAGATGTCTGGTTCCATTCATCACCACTGTAAAAAAATCTGAGTCTCTACAATGAACCATTTCAAACCAAACCTACTCTGAACAACTGTTTATGGACACTGCATTATAGCAAAATTTTTGAAAAAAATGGATAGCATTCTATTTTGTGCACTAGACCAACCTCTGACATGAACTGATTTTTTTCTTGTGCTTACTTCTTCATCATGGACATCTCCTTCACAGCCTCCACACCTCCTGGAAGAGGCTCCAGCTCTATGAAGAAGTTTTTGGACTCCCAGATACTGATGGCTTTCTCCTGTGGGCAACACTTGTGTTAACTACATGATTCGGACTCAGTTAAAACTGACATTGACATAATTGTCCATAAGCAAACTACACAGTGTAGTATCACAATACTTTTCAATATATGATACTCTATTGATATACTGGTGACAAGAATTTATTTAAGTATTATGTGTTTAATATTCAGACACTTATATAAACACGCATCTCTGAAACAGTAACTAAACAGGAGCTAAAAACTTCCTTCCAGTGTAAATTATTGGAATGTGACATCACAAAACTCGGATTCAAAACAGACTGATATTGTACAATGATATTGTAATATAGACCCTTTAATGATTTATGATACTGCACTATGTTCCCTTTAATACTGTACGTTAATGCTATTGTGATATGCACCCTTTAATAATTTAAGATACTGCAAAATGGGCCCTTCAAACCCGCAAATAAATGCTATCGTGGTATGGACCCTTTAATAATTTAAGATATGTCAATATGTGCCCTTTAATAACATAGGTTAATGGTATCGTGATATGGGCCTTTTAGTGCTGTATGTTAATGATATCGTGATATAGGACCTTTAATGACAAACATTAATAGTATCATACTATGGGATCTTTACTGACTTACATTTACAATATTGTGATACAGGCCCTTTAATGATTTACATAAACAGTATCGTGATATGTGCCCTTTAATGACACCATGAATTATCGCAATACTGGTTTTATCAGCTGCAGTGGGAGGCCTGGGCAGGGTGGACGGACGCATCTAAACAGGCCTGTTGTTGTGCTATAAGGCAATAAGGGCCCTTAATACTATGCATTAATGCTACCATGATATGGATCTTTTAATAATTTAAGATACTACAATATGTGCCCTTTAATACTGCATGTTAATGATATTGTGATATGGGCCCTTTAACAATTTACATTTACAATATCATGATATGGGCCCTTTAGTGCTGTGCGTTGATGATATCGTAATCTGGGCACTTTAATGATTTAAGATACTGCAATATGTGCTACAGCAACAGATAAAACTAGTATCGCAATGAGTCATGATGTCACGATACTGTCAATGTAAATCATTAAAGGACCCATATCATGACATCATTAACATACAGTATTCATTAACATAACAGTATTAATTAACACATGACATCATTAACATACTGTTCGGTGTCCTCTAAAGAGCCTGAAGAGGGCTCTGTAAACAGGGCTGTTGTTGTGCTATACAGTAAAACCCCGAAATTCGCGGGGGTTATGTTCCAATACTCCCCGCAACTTGTGAAAAAACACAAAATTGTGATTGTGGTTAAAAAAAAAAACTTTTTTATTGTGTAAACCCTAAATATGCCCCAAATATACTCCCAAAACACTTTCATTTCATTTTAAACTCATTTTAAGCTTAATATATTACCCATAAAGAAACTGCAAAGGTAAACCCGTACTGTACCGTGTACACTGAACTGCTGTCTCCTATGGCAAGCCGTTTTAACATTTAATAGCCAGAGTGGATATGTTCATCAGATATCCGTAATTCAGTTCTTCCTAGTCAAAATAAACATTACAGATATCCAAAACGACGTTCTTCCTATCTACAGTGAACATTACAGATATCTCAAGCGTCATTCTTCCTAGTACAAATGACGTCACTTTCCCCATTCGTGTCTATTGGGTTTTCATTTGTAGATATCCAAAACGACATTCTTCCTATCTACAATGAACATCACAGATATCTGAAATACAATTCTTACAAGGAGAAACTTTCGTTTCACATATCTTCAATACATATTTTGTTACTAGTCATTAAAAGATATCTATAATGTAATATCTTCAGATATCTATAATGTAATTATGACTAGTAACAACTGTATGGAAGATATCTGAAACGAAAGTTTCTCCTAGTAAGAATTGTATTTCAGATATCTGTAATGTTCATTGTTGATAGGAAGAATGTCGTTTTGGATATCTGTAATGTTTATTTTGCCTGGAAAGACCTGAATTACGGATATCTGATGTACATATCCACTCTGGCTATTAAATGTTAAAACGGCTTACCATAGTCTCCCGCAGTGCTAGAATGTAAATACCGATGTTACCCCTGTATAGACTGTACTGTAATTCATGCACAGGTGTTTTCTTTGGAATAAGTATGGTAAATACAGTAATAAATTAATGGTTGCTTTGTGTTCTCTCGACAGTACGAAAAAATTTTTTATATTTTCTATGGACATTTAGCTGAATTTACGTTAATATTTACGTTACCCACTTAGTAAATTATATTTTTCTTTTTAGCACTAAAATGCATGAAAAATTATATATTGCCACGAAAAAAGCTATATAAAAAATGCGGAGGACATTTGTGGTTTCTGTGAATTTGCAGGGATTTCCACAAACAATTATTAGTCCGCAAACAACTGAGGCTGCGAACTCTGAACCGCGACTTCCCGGGGGAACACTGCACTGCAGTACAGGCCCTTTAAGACTGTTCAGCAATTATATCATGATATGGGCCCTATAACGATTTACGGTCACAATAACATGACATGGGCCCTTTAATAATTTAAGATACTGCCATAAGTTCCACAGCAGATATCACTATGACTCACAATGTCATGAAAGGGCCCATATCCTGATATTGTTAATGAACCTCATTAAAGTGCCCATATCACGATATTGTTGACATAAATCATTAAAGGGCCCATATCACGACATTGTTCACGTAAATCTTTTAAGGGCCATATCACAATCTCATTAACGTACAGTGTTACTACTGTATGTTAATTATATAGTGACTTGGACCCTTCGACGATTCTCGATACTGAAATATGGGCCCTTTAATGATTTACTTTAATACTATCGTTATATATACTCTTTAAAGACACCGTGAGACATCGCGATACTGCTGTTATCAGCTGCTGTGGGAGGCCTGAGCAGTGTGGACGGACTGTTGTTGTTGTGCTCGCGGTTATAACCCTGTATGGCGCCTGAACGAGCCGTAATGACGGTGTTATGCCTGTTCGGTGTCCTCTACAGAGCATGAAGGAGAAAAGGCGAGGTCTCACGCAGAGGTCGCTCCGGAGCGCTCCGTACTGGGAGGAGACCCAGAAGCCGCGGCGCTCCTGCAGGGAGATGAAGGGCTCTGAGGGGAAGCGCTGCCTGTACTTCTTCAGAAAGCCACCCTCAAAGTCGGCCAGCACACCGTCCATGTCCACTAGGACCCGGAGCCTCCTGCTGGGGGTGGAGGGAGTCGGGTTCCCCGTCCGCACTGGACCTGCGGCTCTCCAGAACCGGCGCAAAGCCTGAGCCATGGCATCCGCTCCTCTTCAAAACACCGACCTCTCCGAGACCCTCTGCTCCTCACCAGGGATCCCCTTCTTCATCTGAGCCCTTCCCCAAAAACACCCAGCCTGCACACGCGTCCCAATCGAATTTCCCTTTCCACCTTAACTGGCGCAGCGTTCGCGCACTCAGTGCTGAACCAGTTAAGGTGGA
This sequence comes from Hydrocynus forskahlii, assembly GCA_037974365.1. NCBI lineage: Eukaryota > Metazoa > Chordata > Actinopteri > Characiformes > Alestidae > Hydrocynus > Hydrocynus forskahlii. The sequence continues at coordinate 32,223,791 of JBBPCX010000114.1, read as the reverse complement.
ACGGCACAGTTCCAGTAGGAAGCTGACTCAGCCTTATGTTTGCACCTTTTTGCTTCACGCACGTTTACTTGTTTGCACTGCTGTTGTCATTGCAAAGTCATATTTACTGATATGCACGTGAGACACAACTGAGATTTGAACCTAGTTTTACAGCTAGGGCCAGTACCGTTTAACCAAGATAATCTACCTTTATAGAGATAGGCCACTTAAGCCTGGCTGAGGCCCATGAGAGACTGTTGCTTTTAGTATTATTCATAATAATCGTTTATACTAAACATACAGTTCTATACTAATTATCATTTATAGAACTTAGCTGCATACTTCCAAGATAATCTAGCACTACTTTCACTATTTATAATAATTATTTCTACTATCATACATTTAGCTGTATACTTCCATTCACTCTTATTTATAATCATCATTTCTGCTATTATACAGACGGTTCAGTAATAATAATAATTTTTAGTTCTAAGCTGTATATTTCCATTCACTATTATTTATAATTATAATTTCTACTATTATACGTACTGTTCTATAATAATAATCATTTATAGTACTGAGCTATGTATTTCCATTCACTATTATTTATAATAATTTCTACTATAATAATTAGCAGTCATAGTGCTGAGCTATATACTTCCATGATAATCAAACACTATTTTATTATTGTTTATAATAATAATTTCTACTATTCATACTGTTCTATAATTATGATCATTTCTAGTACTGAGCTGTATGCTTTCATGATAATCCATAGAATTTCCTATTTACAGGTAAAACGTTACTGTGTGCAACATGTGAACATTTTTCAGGTGCATTATTACTGTTTTCGTCTATGTCTGTTGCTACCAAGCAACAAAGAACTCTCCAGTGTGTAGCTGAATATACATCCACAGTACTCATACATACATATATAAATATATATGTATATATACACTATGTACATACACACATTTATGTAGGTTATATTTATATAGGTTATATAAGTTTATCTACTGTGTGCATACATACATGTATATTTACACACAAACCTCTAAATTTGCATTATTTGTATAGTCTACTTTTTATATATTATATTGTTATATTGTATAGCTTTTATTCCATTTGTTATGCTGCTCTTACTTTCTTTTGTTCTGTCCACTTACTGCTGTAACAATGCAAATTTCTCACCTGTGGGAATAATAAAGGGTAATACTTGTATAGTATTGTGTATTACACTGTAGTAATATGTTGAATTAACTGTATCAGAGTCAGAAAACTGTATTGATCCCTGAGGAAACTGCTTATATTATGACCGCAACAACACAGAGACACACATACGAATCTAAAAATCTTATAAAATGAAATAGGATTGTAAGATGAGAAAGAACTTTATTTTTCCTGAGGAAAATTCTTGTGTTGTTAGCATGCTCAGTACAACAAGAAAGACAAAAGATAAGACAATAAAAAAAGACAATACAGAAACGTTTTAGGCCCAAAACTAAATCCATTCATGGTGGAGGGATACATGCAGGCCGTCGTGAAACAAAAGTGTCCCCAAAGAAAACTGAATTAATTCAGATTTGACACTATATTACCATCATCAACAATCCATATAAGATACATGTAGCTTCACTTGTGTGTTAAGAGAGGAAAATTAAATGACTATATTTGTGTAAGAGACACAAGTTTCATTCACCACCATTGTAAAAAAAAATCTGTATTAACCAGCCTAGTGCCATTCACCACCATTATAAAAAAATCTGCATTAACCTTGTCAGGAAGTCCTATTTACAAAACAATGTATGGAGTGCATTATGCATGGTACACTATACGGACAAAAGTATTGGGATGCCAGACCAGTACACCAACAGCGACTTAAACTGCATTGCATTCAAATACACAGACCTGGAGTTGTTCCCCCCTTTCCAAATATAACAGCTTTCGCGCTTTTCTTGGTAGGCTTTCCAACAAACTGTTTAGTTTTTCTGTGAGAATTTGTGTCCATTCATTCTGTAGAGCATTTTTCGGTCAGGCACTGATGTTGGACTAGAAGGCCTGGCTCGCAATCTCCATTCCAGTTCATCACAAAGGTGTTGGATGGGGTTGAGGTCAGGGTTCTGTGTGGGCCAGTCAAGTTCGTCCACACCAAACTGTATGTTTTTTTATCCAACCATGTCTTTATGGAGCTTGCTTTGTACACAGGACACAGTCATGCATGAATAGAAAAGGTTCTTCCCCAAACTGTGTCCATAAAGTTGGAAGCATGCCGTTTTCCAAAATGTCTTGGAATGCTAACGCATTAAGGTTTGCCCTTCATTGGCAGTGAGGGGCCTAACTTATACTCTGAAAAACAGGTTTGTCCCAGTACTTTTAGCTATTAAGTGTAGGTTGAGCTCATACAATGTACGATGAGTGGAAGTACAAGTGAGGTGGATGGTGTGTGGGTGGTGAGTGTTGTGTCCCTATACTTTTGTCCACATGGTGGACAAAAAAAATCCTGCTTTTCAAAAATCCTGCAGAGTGGGGCCTCTCCACGAAAACATCTTTGGTGCAATGCTCCTGGGCTTTTGAGGGGAAAAGGTTGAAAGGAGTTGGCATTAAAAAGTAGTGATGGGAACCCATGCGTGGTCTGGATTTATTTAATTATTTATTTATTTTCGTATGGTCTTTATAAAGTGCATGACTTGTTTTTGTCTTCAAGGACTTGTTTACGAGGTGACCTCAAATCTCGCGAGAAGCGGAGTCTCGCGATAGTTGTGTTTCTCTCGGTGGCGGCCGAGGCCCGATCCTTCGTGCCGCGCTCGCTCCTCTTCTCTCCTCACATTTGAATGAAAACCAGCTTCCAGCGGGCTGCAGAGACATGGCTTCGGCTCTGGAGCAGTTCGTCAACAATGTCCGGCAGTTGTCTGCTCAAGGTACGGCTCTGTTACCTCCCGATGGCCTCTGTTAGCCTGTTAGCTGCTAACATGCTAACGGTAGCTAACCAGGGATGCTCGGAATTTTTCAGTTGGACCTTAAAAAACTGCAGCCGCTGCACTCTGCCGCCTCGGGCTCCCTCAGTTCATTTATGGACTATTTAAGGTGGACCGGAGGCCAGCTGAAGCTGTTAGCCTCCTATGAGTCAGTACTTCTTCTGTATTTATTATTTAGCACTTCTGCTTTCCCTCCATCCCACCACAACCTGAAAAAGCTTCTAAAATCTCCATTTAAAGTCTCGCTTTTTTCACGAACCTCTCTCTAGCTTTGGTAAACAGTAGGCTAATGCTAAAAACAGTAGCTACTTTACCCCACATTAGTAGGGCAGGTTATAAACTGCATGGGTTGCAGGTATGCACAGAAGAATGTGTGATTAGAAACAAAGGTTTTCTTCTATATCTGAGGGATATAGTCTAGATTAAAAACTTAGTCTGCCTCCCTTGGGTCCCTTTTAGTGTATAACTAACTGTGCTATGTTGTGAAATCAACAGTGATATTGCTCGCCTCTCAGGGTCATGTTTCACAGTTGAATTTGCATTCACATTTATTACTCTATAAAGGGTTTGGGCTTTATAAAGGGCATTTTGGATATTTGTCTTGGACATTATTTTGGAAGTAAGTGGCCTAGAACAAGTGATATCAATGCTGCGTGACTGTATGCTCCATGCTGATATATCGTGGATTTGCTTTGCAGTTGGGCTGCACAATGCAGTGCCTGTTAGTCCTCAGTCCTGATATCATAGAAAGTGCGACTGAAACACTAATAATTTTAACATGAATGGGCGAGGGCTAAACTGCTGTAGACTGAGTAAGATGTGTTGAATTTGTGATATTACATAAACTGTGATTTGAAAATGTTTTTTTTTAGACTTAGTTCCTGTATATGGCCTGTATGGGTGAACACATTTTGAAACTTTAACTGTATTTCTAGACTTTTTAATTACAGAAAAGTGATATACTGAAAGGCATCATAGTTGATATATGGAGCAGCATAACCACAAAAAGAATATTTTGTCCATGTCCTTTAGCCTTAATTTAAGTATTCTTCGGGTTAGTGATATGTTTAATAGACAAAAAATGTAGTTTTTAAACTCTCTTGTGTGTGCTTTACTTAAAATTTCCAGGATAGTCAACTTTGTTGTACATTTTGAGATAAATACAAGTGTTTGAGATAAATAAATACATGTTTTCTCTTTCTAAATGAACTTTGTGTCTGATAACCAATCAACAGTACCGTGTGAGGTATCCTTATTAAGGGAGACTCCAGCTAAAATTGTAGCCATGAATGCATCTTTTGTAAACATACCAAATCTCCTTCTACAGTGGTGTCAGGAGTGCTGGGGTTCTTTATACCCCTCCTGCCTACGGGCGTGGTGACCTCAGGGTCAAGTGCAGCCTGTCTGAGTACTTTTGGACATTTAGTGTCCTGTTTTTCTGTTCAGTTGTGCAAACTGACTGATAGCTGCAAGAGCAGAGAAACAGCCTGAACCTTTTTCTGAGTAATTTTCTTTTTTCTACCAAATATAACCTTCTTCTGCTTCTTTATTTTCCCCCTGTGTTGTTCTCAGGTCAGATGACTCAGCTGTGCGAGCTGATCAACAAGAGTGGGGAGCTGCTGGCCAAGAACCTCTCCCACCTGGACACCGTCCTGGGGGCACTGGACATCCAAGAGCACTCCCTTGGCGTGCTTGCTGTGCTGTGAGTCACTGTCCCAGGATCAGCCTCAAACATACTGATTTACACTGTGGGTCACACAGATTAATTGAGACTCTGCAGGTCACACTGCCGGTGAAAGTGGCCCAGATCTGATACATAAGTGATGTGAGGTGTGACTTCTGTCTGAACATTTGGATCGAGGTCATGCAACATTTATATCCATCCTACTCAAAATGACCATAATTCTGCACCAAAGGGAACAGACACCAACGGCTTAGGAGTGGGCGATGTGGCAGTAATTTAATATCTGAACAGTTTTTCACGATACACAATATGGCATAAGTTAGAGTGGCTGAAAAATAAGAAATGTAAAAAAACAATAATAATTGTGTCACCAATATTATTTCTGAGTTTTGCATTGAAGCAAGACTAATTAGGCTTTCTTTGTGATGAGAAATACAGTTGAACAGCGTTCTTTAATAACTCACAGTATCAACCAAGTGCTCAGAACGTTGTACAGTCATACAGTCAAGTAATTTATGACAGTAATGATTTTGGCTTGAATCAGTTAACGGGCATGTTATGATACTCTCAATCAAGTTTTTCATTAAAAAGCTTTTGTGTGTCTGCATACAAAAGGATTAATTTATCTTGCAGCCTGTTTTGTATTACAGCCTACAGCATGAAATGATGCCTGACTTCAGGACATTCTGTAGTAGCGCCAGGTAGAAAAAAACATGGTCGTGCTGGGTAGCATTCCACACAACACCTGCTCTTACAAAGCATGACTGAGGGCTTAGAAATTAAAGTTGTTGAAAACACAAATACAAGCTTGCACTACAGTAACAATAACCGTTCACAAGATATTTCACAAGATAGACATTTCATTATTTCATCGAGAAGCTGACTGACTCTTTCTGTGTTTGATTGTTCTAGATTCGTCAAGTTCTCCATGCCAAACATCCCTGACTTTGAGACGTTGTTTTCTCAAGTCCAGCTCTTCATCAGCACATGCAATGGAGAGCACATCCGATACGCAACAGACACCTGTAAGTTTACTGATACTTCTGAATATTCAGCCTAACCCGCATATTCTTCCAGGGCGTGAGTATCTTGTTAATTTATGGGTAAAGGGAAATCTTAATGGTTGGGGTGTAGATGGCATAAAATGGTTTACTGTTGAGAAACTTACAGTCTTAGGTCATTAGTGGATCTCATACAGTCATTAGTGGATCTGCATGTGTCTTTTGAGTGTTTATATGGAATATTTGTGATGACAAAATAGCAGTTTTGAACAAAATCAGTTTTCTGTTGGGACTGTTTTGCCTCATAATGCCCTTCATGTACCTTTTTTTTTTTTTTAACATAAATGGGTTTAGTTTTTGGCCAAGAGCTTCTAAAATGATGCCTCAGGCATCAGGCAACACATTCAAAACCAATTCTTATAAAGACATTTAGTGGTGGAGCTTATTGAGGCAGATATCTGGTTCCATTCACCACCACTGTGAACAATTTTTACTTGGTGAGTTTCTCTAGAAGAGAGCATTTTGCACCAAACAGTTCACGTCTTGAGAAGCACTCAGGTTTTTCTCCAAAAACAGCATGGACCACTTTATTGTGGATTTTGTATGATGCTGTAAGATAAAATTGTGCCACATCTGAGACTCACCCATGTGACCCAAAAAGTGTTCCACATAGTAGAGGATGTAACTTTGACCTTTGGCTTTGCATTGTCTGTGTTTCTTAGTTGCTGGCCTCTGCCATCAGTTGACTAATGCCCTAGTGGAGCGGAAGCAGGTAAGGGTTCTTTCATCCAAGCAATGTGTGACTAACGAAAGCTGATATTTCCAGGTGGTATTAGCTAGTCACATCATCAAAAATGTCATTAGAAGGTATTTAAAAGACATTGAGCATAGATCGACTTTTAATAGAAAAGGTGTTTTGGTACAAGATAACAGTCATCTAATGCTAAGTTCACATTATACAGTTTTAGCCCTAATTTTCTGTTCAGCAAAATCATGCATCTAAGGCAAATTGTCTCTCGATCGGTACATGTGAGGTGTTCAAAGACGTTGTCCGAGATATTTTTCAGACGCCCGACAGTTATCCAGTGGTGCGAACATCTGGACCTGTCTGCGAGCCCAAATCCTGTAGTGTGGAAAGTGTTGTGACTATCAGTGAGTGCAGTGACGTGGTTCAGCCAGTGAGAGCTCAGGACAATATGCATATTCTTACTTTTTTCTTCCTCATTTTTTCACAACTTGTCAAACAACTTGGACCTGTTGCTTCTTGCTGAGCTCCATTTTTGGAAGAAAAGTGTCCCTGTCATTCCCTGCTTCACTTTTCATGTGTTTTGAGACAAATCGTGGTTTGGAGACAAACTGGTTAGAGATTTCTTTTGGTGAAAGAGCTTTGTGTGACCCCTTGTCACTGATCATACGGGGCCCAAAACATCTCAAAGATTCTAGAGTGCAGGTGTAGAATGCAGTAGAGCGAAAAGTACAGCCATTTAATCACTCTGAAGGTCATGTAGTGTGTTCAAGGCATATGATTCTGGGACAAAAGAACCAAGACATGGGCCGGTCTAACCTGTTTAATGTGCTTTTTCTCCACAGCCTTTACGAGGGATAAGTATACTTAAACAGGCAATAGAAAAAATGCAGATGAACACAAACCAGCTTACCTCAATTCATGCAGACCTGTGTCAGGTGAGTTCATGAGATTTTTGCATTTTACAGTCTGACCAAAAGCATCCAGCTTTAACTTGGATGAATTAGATTTGTTAATATTTTTAATCCCAGGATATGGTCACACTAAAAAGCCAGTACCATTACAAATAAATTTTTTTTACTCTACTTAAATTGAGCACCATGTAAACACTAATTTGCAAAAGAGGCTCAATATAACATGCCAAATAGACACATTCAGATCCCGCTAAATTTAGAATGTTAATAGAAAAAATGCCACCGAACAAGATTACATTTTGTACAGTTGTAACTTTGTAACTGTTTGACCATGGCCATTTGATTACATGTTATTCAAATTCTTCTATTCACAATCTAATTTGAATGTTATGTTTATTTTGCTTAATATTAACAATCCCGTGTGACCAAAATATTGTTGTTTGTTCAAACTGAAAAAAATGTCTTCAGATTTGTGCTTAGTGTGGACCAAATGACAATTACAGTTTTAACGTGGACAATAAAAAGTTAAGGACTGTTTCCTGTGTATAATAAGGAACAAACAGTGCTGCCTCTCTATCTCTCCAGCTGTGCCTGCTGGCAAAGTGCTTCAAACCTGCAGTTCCTTACCTGGAGCTGGACATGATGGACATCTGTAAGGAGAACGGAGCCTACGACGCAAAGCACTTTCTGTGTTACTACTATTACGGCGGCATGATCTACACGGGTCTGAAGAACTTTGAACGGGCACTGTATTTTTTTGAGCAGGTACTGGATGTTTTTTTTAAACCATTTACATCGTTTTCAGGATAAAAACAGTGTAAGAGCAGCTTAATATAGGTTCCTGGAATGTTTTTTTAACGTGTGATTTTGGTATGGAACCTTTACTTTATGTCTATATTTTCAACTTTAAAAATGTTGTTCACACTCCACATTTACTAATGTTCATTTGAAAGGTCTTTTGGGGAGGTAATGTGGTTCTCCTCTAAAATAAACTCTTAACACCAAATGACCCTTTTAAAAAAAGTATTTTACTTTTATTGTTTATTGATTAGTGCTTTAAATCAGGTTCACAACCTTTTAACAGTGTAGGCCAATGTGCGTCACTCTTAAGGTTTTCCTGGACTGATTTTGTGGAAAAGAGGGGGCATGACGCACATTAGACCCGTCATCCAATTATCATGTGTCACTAAACCCATGAGTTTGTACACCCTTCTTGTGGCAGAACAAAGAGAAGCTGATCTTTAGCATGCCATAAATACTGAGCAGAGAGGGTTTGTCTGTACATTTTGGAGATGCTTACTAAATTGGTGGCTTTTGATGATTTGCTGTAAATGTGGCTCTGCTGGTGATTCCCTTCTGAACATGTGGCTCCTATGGAACATGTGGCTCCCACAGCTCCCTAAAATCCCTGAAAATATCAAGGCTTTGGGTCAATAAAAATACTTGTATTCATCTATTTTGTGCTATAACAGAAACTGAAATTGCTTAGATTTTTAAATGTGATCTTAGTAAATAGGCTCTGCCTTGCACGTGTATCTTCCGCCATCTGCCTCTCCTCATTTCATAGTGCCGCCTGTCTGCAGGAAGTTCAACGGTCAAGTGCTTGCAGGAGTGACTGAACTTGAATGATGCAGGTTACGCAGTTGCGGACCAGTCAGAGCACTAATGTTAAGTGAACAGTGCTGTAAAAGTAGTTTACCTTGATCCGGGGCTGAAACTGCCGAGATGGTTTCTTGAGGAAACTGGGTTTGGAAAGTCTTTGTTGTGTTTTTGAATTTGATGTTTAAGCAGGTGTGGGAACCCCACCCTGGGTTTGTTGATCTTTCACCCCAACACAAGCCATACCGTGACATGATGTAGACTGATTTGTTTAAAATTCCATAAAGTGTAATGGGAAGAATTATACACAGTTCTAGTAATATGAATTACATTATTAAAACTGGGAGCCACTAACCTCCTTTCACTAGTTTTTAAACTAAATGACTGCGCTTTACCTTCTGTGAGTTTTAAAGTGTCTTTGTCATTTCAAGCTTGAAGGGCCCCTGTTAAATTAAATAAGAAACAAACAAGCTGATATGTCCTTACTGCAGCCTTGAGCTGTAACGTCCTGTCCTTCTTCTCCCCTAAGGCGATAACCACTCCAGCTATGGCAGTCAGTCACATCATGCTAGAGGCATACAAGAAGTACATCCTGGTCTCTCTCATTCTCCATGGCAAGGTGCAGCAGCTCCCCAAATACACGTCACAGATCGTGGGCAGGTTCATTAAGGTGAGGCTAATATATAAAGTAATTCCTGATTAATTTAATGTGGGTTTTCAGTGTACTGATATTTAATTAGCTCTTTATTGTGATGTTGATGTGTTTTGTATGTGTTTCTGTAGCCCCTTAGTAATGTTTACCATGAGCTGGCCCAGGTTTATGCCACCAATAACCCTGCAGAGCTGCGCAGCCTCGTCAACAAACACAGCGAGACGTTTTCACGGGACAACAACACGGGCCTGGTCAAACAGTGTCTGTCCTCACTTTACAAGAAGAACATTCAGAGGCTAACCAAGGTTGTTACAGCAGAACACATCACAGAAATGTGTGCTTAGTTGGAAGAACTGTCTGGATACAAATACAAGTAGATACAAATATGGTATTTTAAAGGGGAGTTCCACAGAGTCCCTCCAGTTCAGATTGGGATTGGTGTGAAGTGGTTCACTGTTGAGAAACTTACTCAGCCTGCTCACATTTCTTTACAGCGGTGCTGAATGGAACCAGATGTCACATCCAAACATACACAAACAAATCCGTTTTAATTACTCTTAAGCTACACAAAAAACAGTGGCAAATCCAAACTTAATTTGTTTTCTTTGGGGATACCCTGCACGTACCCCTCCATCTTGAATGGGTTTCATTTTATTTCACACAGTACTTTCTGTTTTAAAGGGGACATTCTGTTTTAAACTCATTTTTTGCATCTTTTTGTATTTCCATTTGGGTCTCTACTGCTCCTATAAACACTCCATGCGCAGAAAGAAACACCCATCTGTTTTCTGTGAATCAATTAAAAGATTTTGGTGTCAGGAATCATATGCTTCTATGAGCTGTTTGGACGGCTCCCCTATTGTGACATCAGAATAGGGAAATTTGCATAGAACCACCCCTCATCTGTTGAGCCTCCACCCACTAGATTAGTTGAAGATCTGCCATTTTTGTCTGCTGGTTTTACGAGCACGCATAAGACGCCGAGCGCTAGGGCTACAGGCAAAGACAAGTCACCATGAAGTGTTGTTCATCTCGCTCTGGGTCCGACTCGGGGTCCAACATATAGGGCTGGACAGCGCCTCTGTTTCACGTGTGGTAAACGTGCAGTGTGAGCATGGGATGGGTGGGGCGTGGCCAGCAACAGCTTATTTGCATAAAAGTGACAGAGCCCTTAAATGGTTCATTTTGAAAGGGACTGAGACTGTCAAGAATAAAGCTGGTGAGATCTCTTTATGTGAGTGATTTTGTGAAAAGAACTTCATGAACAGGTTTTGAATAGCCCATAGACCTATTATAACTAAAGTGAGTTTTGCATAATGTGTACCCTTTAATGTCAGATGTCTGCTTCCATTATTTGGTACTATGAACAGTTTAACTCTGAGTTTCCTAGAATGGAGCATTTTACACCAAACCCATCCTGTTCACGTCTTAAGCAATCAGTTACACAAGAATTCTAAAACAACAGTAGAGTTCTCCTTTTAAATTCGGTTCATGGCTGTTAAAGAAAGATTGATGAAGTTGAAGTTATCAGTGAGCTACTGACCATTTTCAAACACATTTGATTTTAAGAACAAATATGGTTTTCATTCTCCTTCAGACCTTCCTGACGTTGTCCTTACAAGACATGGCTAGTCGGGTACAGCTCTCTGGCCCTCAGGAAGCTGAGAAATACGTCCTACACATGGTAAGCCAGCCTCATTACCGCCATATGCACATTCTCTACGGGCTACGGAATAATCAGTTGACAGAATAATTACGGCTGTGTGTGTGTGTCTGTCTGTAATGTCTTTCTCCCAGATCGAAGATGGAGAGATTTATGCTAGTATCAATCAGAAAGACGGCATGGTCTGTTTCCATGACAACCCGGAGAAATACAACAACCCTGCAATGCTGCACAAAATTGACCAAGAGGTTTGTAATGAAGCTGCTGCAAAGCTGTCTCTGAACCCTTAGAAGGATTCCTCTCTCAATCAACACCTGATCAGAGATGGAAACTCATTCATTGATACTGGTAATCATTATCAACTAAATGTTTGGACATGAATGAGTAAGTATAAACACAGGGTCTTCAGTATAATTCTGGCCTTCAGTTGTGTCTTCAGTCATTTATCACTAAACAGAATTGCGTCTAAAAATTGTGAGGTAAAGTGGTAACATTTTTATTTTTGGGTGCCGGTTTTGTCCTTTATACTGATACACTGTAGATATCACAACAGTAAGGGCCATTCCAGTCCTGTTTCTGTTAAAAATGAAAAAGCATTTTGTTTTGGGGCATTAGAGAGGATTATGACACAGAGCTATCTGGATTATTATCATTTATAATCTGATTAGTACAACATGTTTGGTGTCTTTACCCCACAGTTAGACTAAAATGTAAAAAATGTTAAGCTCATCTCGATTCCTAAGTTTAGGTGCTGCTGATCATTCTTTCTTATCCTTCCCATGTTTCCATCTCTTTCAGATGCTGAAGTGTATAGAACTAGATGAGAAACTAAAGGCCATGGATCAGGAGATCACAGTCAATCCTCAGTTTGTGCAAAAGGTACACAGATTCCTGTCACAAAGAAGGATGTTTCCTAGTCTCTTGACCTGGAAGTGGGGCATGACGTGGAAGCATGGGGTGGGTGGGGCGTGGCCAGTAACAGCTTATTTGCATAAAAAGGACAGAGCCCTGAAACGGGTTGTTTTGAAAGGAACCAAAACTGTGAAGAATTAAGCTGGTGAGATCTCTTTATGTGAGAGTGATTTTGTGCAAAGAACTTCATGAACATGTTTTGTATAGCCCCTGGACCTATTATAACTTGGTTTTTAAAAAAAGTGAGTTTTGCATAAAATGTCCCCTTTTAAATTTAAAGAGCCGATATCATGTAAAACTGAATGTTCCTTAATTTTTTTTAATGTGAGTATGATAACATGCAGACTCCTTAAGTCTGTGTGGTTCATATATGGAAACTAAAATGCAAAAACGGCTAGTTTGGAATGAACTTTTTTGTGAAGTCCTGCAAAACAATGCATTTATATGTATTTGTGCAATGTGTTGTAGTTTAGCTCCACCCATTCATCCTATAGCAGCTTAGCTCAGCCTGTTCTATGTCAAAAATCAGGAGTATTATTTTAGTCTGGACTATTTTTTTTAATTCAGCAGAACAGAGCTCATTTACATATAAAGGGACAGCATCCAAAACAGACCGTTTCATTTTTCGGGATAAGGTAACGCTAAAACATTGTATAGAAATGAGTTACGACTGTTTTGTTGGATAAAACCACATAAATGTTATATGTGGAGGATGAGGAAAACGGCATGGCCTCTTTAATTTGGCAGCTTGAACGGCTCCCTGGCAAGAGTCTCTTTCTGCGACTGACTTTTGTTCTCATCCTTTCCTTCCAGAGTATGGGAACGCAAGAAGACGATGTTGGCAGCAAGACGTCATCTTACTCCTGAGGCCACTGCACACAGCACTGCCCTGCCGCTCTAATGTCGAAAACCATCATCAGGAAGAAAATCAATCTGTTGAGTATGGACTTTATTGGAAGAAAACCTAAAACGTGGGGAATGATAGTTTGGATCTTTCTTTCACAGCGCACCCATATACACCAACCCTGTTTCGTCAGTGTTTTATTTATCAATGTTGAAGTGGAAAAGCCACTGCTACATTTATGACCGTAACAATAAAATGACTGGACTTTTGTTCAAAAAAAACCCTTTTGCCTTTTCATTTTAGTGAAGCCTAAACCGTGTGTTGCATACGTCGGTGAGTCATGGCAGGCTATGCTGTATTGCAGATCATCATTTTTAACCTGCCTGTGAAGGGAAACAGCAGGGGGCGAACTGACCATTTTCTTCGTCAGTGCAGTCACTCCAGGAAGGGGAGACGCACATGGTTCATTGTGTGTGCGCGCATCCTGAAGTCTGTGTTTTTTTTGGGGTTTTTTTTTCCATAATCTTTTTGTAAACATAATGATTGTAGCCCCACCTCTAATACTGCATCTTTTTATTTTATTTTATTTTTTAATTTTTTTGGATGTCACTCTGCATCAGTGGATGTGGCAGAATATTTTAAACCAATTAGGAATCACCTCTTGCCTACCTCCTACCATGGAAAGAAAAGACCCCTCTCTCAAAGGCCCTCCCTTACACTGTGATAGACTCACAGATGAGATGTGGTATAGAAGATAGACTTTAAAATGCAGTTCTACATGAATTATAAGCTTAATTCTGTCAGGTGACCATCCAAACACCTGGCCTGTCTAGGCAACTGGCCTTTCTATTCTTCGGAATGACGAAGTGCGGACCAAGTATGCTCTGAATGTCTTTTTTCAGGTGTGTATATGCACTGCTAAACATGATTATAAATTACATTCATTTTCTCAGATCGTGTGCACACACAATGGTCACTTTATCAGAAAGTACTCCACATATCTGGTGTACAGTAGCCCATGTGCTGTTTCACAGCGTGAGTTATCTCCTCTGGACCTTCATTAGGGGTCTTTTTATGAAGGTTCTGGGGGTCAGATCACTCTTGACCTGGCAGTGATGCTGATGTGTGTGAAAACCCTGATACATTCGTACCAGCACCACACACACTACCCTGTCAGAGCCACTGTTGTGGTGAGAGTGGTCCCCCACCCACAAATCTGGTGGTCCTATGGCTGTCCCTTTTCTTCTCAGTGGTGGGCTTTATTGTTGGGGGGCATAGTAAACTGCAGTACAGGCTGTAACTGTCCACCTTTTATAAGATGGGGGTTTCTAATAAAATGACCAATGCATGTAGTCAAAGGTTGCTATACCTAATATACAGACAACAAACTCCAAGGAAATATATTAAGACTATTATAAAGTGATCATGTTTGATATTTTAAAAAAGTGTATGAAGTAGTCTTTGTGCTTGGACACCTGTACCACTAGCCAAGGTCATTCTTGTATAAACATTACACATGTTCATATGATGTTCATATGGTCTTCCAGGGGTCCCATGACCTTACTGAACCAGCCCACCTTGAATCAATGTTTTAAATATTTGTGCAAAGGCCACTGACTTTGGCATTGCACCATGGGCCCTCATGATGCAATACCTTGCCCACTCTTTCTTTAAGGCATGTCAGAATAAAAGTCCTTTGTACTTTGCGTCGCATGACTCTTGTGGAAATGGTTTTGACCTGCACACTTTAAAGACTGCCTTCTTTTGCAGCATTACAAAAACACAATATCGACCCATTTCATTTAAAATTTTGAATAATAATTATATATGGTGGGGACTGGCTGAGGCTTTCCCAGGCTTAAAAAAAATGAAACTAAAGTTCGTGCACTAAAATGTATTGATATAAAAGAGGTACAGATAATTATTGTGGCCATGCATTTAATTAAATAAATGGTAGATTTATTGTACATGTGTTACATGTAGAACACAAATATTTATAAAATTAAATATTTAAGAAACAGTGCAATGCATGTGGTGATGCTGATCTGACTACAGATACGACCTCCCAGTTTCCACAAAACAATATGTTCTGTATGAATACTGGAATTAAAGACTTTACATCCAGCTGCCTCTGCCTCTTGCAAATAAATAAATAAATGAATGTGCCCCTGGATGTCTCCCTCAGCACCACAACTGTGATGATGATTCACTCTAATGAGGATCCCCAAGAGCGCAATTCAAAACAGACTCTGAGCAACTCGGGTTTCACTATTTTCAGGCCTTGAAGGCACAGGAATGCTGGGAGTGCTTTGACTCTGCTGATCATTAGGTTTTATTTCTAAAGAAAGAGGATTTATTAGGGTTTGACCCTTAAAATGTTTAATAGAGATATGGTCAAAAGTAGGGTGCACCGATACCGATACCAGTATCGGGTATCGGGCCGATACTTCGTTAAAATACTCATACTCGAATTCGTACGTGTATTGCTGATACCATGCACTGATACCGCTAAACAATATCCTATTTCACTACATCAACTGAACACACTGGGCAGATGTGATTTGTTGTCCTGCCTGACTTCTATATCTAGGGGGTGATAATGATCTGGAAACGTCAGATATTCTATCTGCGAGCTATGAGATTTTTTTCAGTAGGAGGAGTTAGCAATGTCAGCGATTTGGTAATATTTTAAGATAAAAGACGACGACAGGAGTAAGGCAGACTAAGATCTGTACTGCAACGGTGTCAAGGGGCGGAAAGGAAAGTACATCGTTTAACACAGGCAATTGGATTAAACATCTGAAGACGCATCACAGTGCTAATAACACAGAGTTGCTAATGCTAGAGCAAGACCGCAGCAACCAACCTTAAAGCACTTTTTTGTGTACATGAAAGCAGGAGACTGTTTTGATACTTTCTTTAAGGGTGTTTTCATATAGTCCTCTTTAAAGGAACCGAACTCAGTCCCCTAGAAGTGGTCCAAAAAGTGGACCGACAGAAAGGGGACTCAGTTCTTTTACTGTTCACACTGTGTGTTCATTTGAAGGGGACTCGGTTCTTTTTATGTTCACAGTGTGAGTTCATTTGAAGGGGACTCGGTTCTTTGTATGTTCACACTGTGATTTCATTTGAAGGGGACTCGGTTCTGTGTCTGCTCTGGGGCTGTACCACGTCATCTAACTATGGCAATAGTCGAAGCGAATCTGGAGTACTTTGTGTTCATAATGCGCGAGTTTAACTGAACCGTACCTCGGACTCAAAGCTTTGTTCAAACCAGAATGAACGGTTTATTTTTGCCTTGGAATAGCCTTTTGTTAATACTTTGTGTATTTAGCCTTATTATAACCTTAGCAAAAAGTAGTTTATTCAAGTGTACTATGAGTATACTTATTTTATACTAAAACTGAGGCAGTGTACTTGACGTTTTTATGTGCTATATTTTATAAACCTTAGAATAATATAGTGAAGTATACTTGACTTATACTGATAAGTATAAAGAAAGTATATAAAGTATATAAAGTATACTTTTGTAAACTTAAAATGACCTTATAAAGTATACTTAAAGTATACTTTTATAAACTTAAGTGTTCCAATTTAGTCCGAAGAAGTATTAAATTAGTATACTTTCTAGTACACTACACGTAGATGGTCTGTATACTTGCTATACTTATACTCAAGCATACTTACTAAAATTAACTTGAAGTTTACTACTTTTTGCTAAGGGCAGGCTTGTCATAATCTGTCAAAGAGAAAATAAAAACTTGCACTTGCATGGACACCATTCTAAGAAATATCGGTATTGGTACTCTGTATTGGCAAGTACACAAATAAAAATACTTGTACTCGCATCGGTTTGTAAAGAAGTGGTGTCGTTCCATCCTGTGTCAAAAGTATTGGGACACATGTTTTTCAGGGTTTGGGCTAGACCCCTTACTTCCAGTGAAGGGCAATCTTAATGCTTCAGCAAACCAAGACAGCATGCCAAGACATGCTTCCAACTTTGTGGACCCAGGTTGGGGAAGAACCTTTTCTATTCCAGCATGGCTGTGCTCCAGTGTACAAAGCAAGCTCCATACAGACATGGTTGAATGAGCTTGGTGTGGAAGAACTTGAATAGGTTTGAGGTCAGGGCTCTGTGTGGGCCAGTCAAGTTCTTCCACATCAAGCTCATTCAACCATTTCTTTATGGAACTTTGGAATGAACTGGAACGGAGATTGCGAGCCAGGCCTTCCCATCCAAAATCAGTGCCTGACCTCATAAATGCTCTACAGAATGAATAGGCACAAATTCCCACAAAATCTTGTGGAAAGCCTTCCAAGAAGAGTGGGAGCTGTTATAGCTGCAAAGGGGGGAACAACTCCATATTAAAGTATTTGAATGCAGTGTCATTCCTGTTGGTGGGATGGTCAGATGTCCCACTACTTTTGTCTATGTACTGAATGTGCCCCTGCAGGTCTCCCACAGCACCACAACTGTGATGATGATTCATTATAATGAGGATCCTCAATTCAAAACACACCCAGAACAGGCTGTTTTTTTTTTTTTTACTTTTTTCAGGCACAGGAATGCTGTGAGTGATTTGACTCTGCTGATCATTGGGTTTTATTACTAAAGGAGGATGGTTTATATGGTTTTACACCCTTAACATGTTTAATAGTATCTAAAATGTGGTATTTTGTCACATATGTAGAAAGCATGCTTGCTCCAGTACCACGAGACCCGTTTAGGCCTCTGTTCCAATGAGGTCGGAAGTGACGTAGGAGACATAATGAAGTCAACAACAGACAACAAACAGGACATGAATGGGCACTAGTGTAATTTATTAAATTTTAAAAATACACAATACAAATATAAATAATTAAAACTTATTTTTCGATCGTGTGGTATTCTACTGCTTCATCTAGTGCTGTTTAATTTTTTTTTAATTTAATAAAATACTTCACGTTTAAGGAAGGACCCTCTATCAGCCAATCAGGTAGCCTCTAGTAGTGGGCCCGCCTCTGAGAGAATGATGAGCAGGTAAATTGGCCAATCAGAGAGCCGCTTTCGGTTAGAAAGGCGGTACCTTAGGTAAGAGCGACGCGAGAGTTAGCCTATGAGAGGTTCTGGGCTTGAGATGAGGGCCAATCAGAGCACGGGGCTGGAGGACGGTGCTTCACATGAATTCCATTGCCGTCCATTAAAACATCCGACTCGGAAAATAGAGCACCGAAGTGGCTCCGAATTAGTCTTCAGAACGGGCTGAGGGACGGATTTTGAGGATTTTGTGGGAATAACCGGCGAATGTGTGAATTAGCCATCTTCGACAGGACGCTGGCTGCTCGGGAGGGAACGTTGGAGTCATATTAATAATCAGAATACTAGTGATAGAGGTGTTACTAGCAGTAGTGGTGATAATAGTGGTGGTGTTCGTGTGCACGGCTGGAAACGGAGCAGAACGCGGTTCGGATGGTGTTGGGGTCATGAGTCCGGCCGGGTGCTCCCATGTGAACGGCTTCAAAGTGGAGAACTGGAAGCAGAACCTGCGAGTCATCTACCAGTGCTTTGTGTGGAGTGCCTCTGCTGAAACCAGGAAACGCAAGGTAAATAAAAAACAACAAAATAAACAAAAAACAAGCCTCCTGCTCGAATTCCCCCCTCCACCTTCAATCCTGCAGCAGATACCCTCGGGGAATTCGAACCAGAGGCTATCTCCCACCCTTCATCCCACCAGCACCTCTGCAGGTCCACCCCATTACATCAGGGAGGCGACAGCCTTCTCCATGTGGCCCACCTCACCTACACCATGTGGACAAAAGTATTGGGACGCCTGACCATTCCACCAACAGGGACTTAAATGACATTGCATTCGAATGGAATTATAACAGCTTCCACTCTTCTTGTCAGGCTTTGGAGTGTTTCTGTGCCCAGTCATATTCTGTAGAGCATGTATGAGGTAAGAGACTGATGTTGTATGAGAAGGCCTGGCTCGCAATCTCCGTTCCAGTTCATCCAAAAGCTGTTGAATGGGGTTGATGTCAGGCTGTGTCCACACCGAACTCATCCAACCAATGTCTTTAGGGGCCTCGCTGGAATAGAAAAGGTTCTTCACCAAACTGTGTCCACAAAGTTTGAAGCATGTCATTGTCCAAAATGTCTTGGTATGCTGAAGCATTAAGATTGCCCTTCACTGGAAGTAAGGGGTCTAGCCCAAACCTTGAAAAAACAGGTGTGTCCCAATACTTTTGTCCAAATAGTGTAGGTGAGGTTGCCACAGAGCTCAAGCTGGCGTTATGGAGGTGTAACATCCACAAGGTCCTACAGCAGACATCTGGGGTTGTGAGATAACCTCCCCTGAGCACTAGGCCGATACCAATCTCCTATTTTTCTGAGCGTATTGGAGATGTTAAAGCTGCCCGTCCTCTTGTCCCACAGGAAGAATCCCAGGACTGGTCACAGGATCTGATCAGATTCTAGCATTTTCTTTCCCTGTGTCTGGTATCAGGTTGGCACTGACCTATAAGTGTGATTATGAAAGTATGATTGTTCTGGAAATGCATGTGTTGATACAGATCTGTCATTTCAGGGCTGGATTTCGGGACCTCCTGTCCTACATAACGAAGGCCTTGGGTGTTTTGTGAGTGCATTTTCACTTCAGGTTTCACACCCTACCAGTGGACTGTACTGTACTGGGATGGGATGGGATGGTGGTGCTGTCTGGGGCAGTTCCCACAGTCGCACTGTTGCAACTTTCAGATGAGCATAACAATTTTCTATATCATGTCTCCAGTTCACACTTAAATTGAAACTCCACATACTTTCCCAAAAATCCCTCATAACTGAATACTTAAGATGTTAACAGGGTGGTTCAGAGCAGGTTTGGTGTTTTTTAGAGAAACTCATCGAGTCTGGTGGTCACCAGTTGTGGTGAATGGAACCAGATGTCCTTCTTTAAAAGTTCCCTCACAGAAAGTCATTCCATTAAATGGTTATGAATGCGCTGCCTTATGCCTGAGACATTGGTTTACCAGATTTCTGAGAAGCATTTGGCCTAAAACTAACCCATTCAGCCATGAGGTAAAGTAGTCTGTAGATTTGCCACTATTTTACTATCATTAAAATCCATACAAACACTCAGACATGTGCAGCTTCACTGGGGGTTGATAGTAAATAAAACAGCTATCTTTCTGTTGGAGATGTGCCGTCTGATTCCACTGACCACCACTGTAAAGAATTAGGAGTCTCTACAATGAACCATTTCATACCAAACTCACTCTGAATCACTGTTTAAAAAGCATTCAGTTCTGGGGGAATTTTGGAAAAGGGGTGAAATCAGAAGACGTGTTTTAACACTTTGTTCGAAGCTTCAGTCTTTGTTAGGGCTGAACAGTGGTCTCCTATGACTTGTGTCTACTTTTACTGTCGCTCATTAAGGATCAATGACGAACGGGGACCCATTACAGAGCGGGAATGAAGCGCAGCAGGTTTAGTTTCAGGTTACGGGAGCTGGAGAAAATCAACATCAGTAATTTATTATCAGGGGTGTACAGTGATGAAGGCACCTCTGCAGATAGATTTACTTCTAATGGAAAAATCTTGTGGTTGGGCGTTTACAGAAAGTAGGAGTGGATGACATGGATCACATTAAAGTAGGAGTGGATGAGTGGATCATATTAACTCTAATTAAACAGAACTAAATCTGACCTCTAATAAAACCTATTATTTCTACTGATATCCACCATACAAATGAATACTCATCAGGATATAATTTGTCTAAACAGTGGAAAATGTCCTCACTTTGTCTGTACCTAACCCATGTTAAGAGCCCTGCCATCTTCTGCACTTTGGATGGGGATGCTCTGATCCACTGGCATAAGATCTAGTGAGATTGACAGTACTTTAGCACCGTGGTCACCATACCTCCTGGACGTCTTCTCTCCTGCATTGTTTAACATGCTGCCCCGCCCCCTTACTTAAAGCTTGAGGCAATCAGAGATTTCTGAAGATGTCCATTAGCCAAGATTCCTTATTTGTCACTTGCACAGTTATACACAGTTACACAACATGTAGTGAAATGAGCCCCTGAAACACTTATGAGTGCAATATAGTAACAGTAAATTAATTGAAGAAAATTGAACTGTAGAACTAAGTAATAAAAAATATGTAGAAGTGTATTCATAAGTGTGAAGAAGATCTGAAATGTGAAAATGTATTCGAATAGAGTATGTACTGTAAAGTCAATGTGTTTGTTGCTGATGAGGTGGTCAGACATAAATAACAGATGGCAGGTAGGAGACCATGGGATGGAAAGTAGAGTTAGTTAATGTTATAATGAAGAGTTGAAGTTAAGGATCTTATTGCCTGAGCACAGAAGCTCCTCCTGATCCTCTCTGTTCGGTCCATAATGTTCCTGTCGTGTCCTCCTGATTTCAGAAGGTCAGACAGACAGCTGCCAGAGCAGGTGTTGCGGATTGTGGCTGGAACTAGACCTCTTAGGAAGGTGGATCTCCAGGACACGTGTTGGAGATTACTACTCTTTCCCAGTGATGTTCTGGGGGGCCACCAGGTAGCCAGTTATCGTATTCCTTTTGCCACTCACCGGGAGAGGTTTAAGTTTGTTGTTTGTTCTCTCTTCATGGCCAGAAGGATAGCTGCACTCATCCTCTCATTGAAAACATTGACACCCGCTTTGACATGAGGGGGAGGATTGCGGTGTAGTTTGAGTGAGTGAGTATATGGAGCCGCTCTGCTCTGACTGTACAGTATGGCCTTTTTACACACTGTGTTAAAAGGAACTGAAGGGCGTGTACTGGTTAATGGTGTGGGTGTGAGGGCCTCATGGAGGTGCTGTTGTGCTTAGTGTTGTAAAGATTCTGTACTTGTAACTCTTTTTTGCTTTCAACTGTAAATTGACGTTAATTGGAATTCATCCTCCTCTTCATCCCCCTTCCTCATTTCAGTCTGCAGCATCAAAGCAGCACTGATCAACTGTTTACATTCTTTAAAGAACACATCAACAGGCTGTGTGTGTGCACACTTGGATCCTTGCCTCACTAATGCCCCTCTAAACGATCACACGGGTTTAAATATTCCTGAAGGTTTGCAGCAGGAGCTCGAGGTTCGCCATCAGCTGTACAGCAGTGTGTGAAATAACACTCCTGATCAGATCTGGAGGTTTTAGAGAATGTTCTTCTAAAAATGCAAGTGTGACCATTTTACTGTGTGCCAAGGCCAGATGTTGCCTAGTGGTAACGTGGACATTCATTTTCTGGTTTCTTTCTGAGAGGTTTATGTGAGTAATGTTGTGTGAAATATTTTATATTAGTAAAATACTTACTTATATTTTGCTTCTACATACTCTTTTCTAGTTTCAGAATCTGAAAAGGCAGGTAAACTGGTGAGATCCTGAACCTTGCAGTCCTGCTTGTCCACTTTGTGGTGATGTCAACGACACAGAGGGTGAGAGACCCCTCAGAGCTCTGACTTTAAAGGCATACACTTGGGACTGACCCATGTGTGTTCTGTAACCAGCAGGATTTATTGTTATAATTGATTATATTACACTGAAGGTATTGTCTGAAGAAGCTGACCAACAGGTCTTAGTACAGATTGCAGTGCAGCTCACTGACGCACAGAATTACTGAACAAATGTATTTTAGCTCACATCTCCTGCTCTTAGAGCTTAGGACCTCGAGTGCTGCAATGTTCATTTATCAATTAACACTGATACCGATCAATGATCTGTATGTACAGTTATTGTCATCCTCGGAAAAGTCAGGAAAACCAGTTCAACTGTGTTTGGCAGCTGGTGGTCTGGTGGTTAGGGAGTTACCTCTGTGTTCAGAAGTTTGTGGGTTTGAATCCCAGAATTGTCCGCTTTCACTGTGGAGCCTTGGTCGTTCTCCTAGAGGGGGTGATGGGGTATGGCATGTGTGTAACTACTCCCTCATAGAGATGATCAGAATCTATTGAACTTATTGAACAGTATAAAATATAATATAAAGTCAAAATAAATTATGTACTAAAAACACTATGCTATATACACAAAAATGCTGTGGTCAGTAAGAGAGGTGGATGGTAATAATATAGATGGCAGGTTCTAAGTGTGTGCACATATGATGCAAAAGGTTGGACACCCCACCCCCACCTGTGATTGCTGAGCCAGCATGAGCCTCAGTGCCATGTGGGAACTGAAGCCCTGGTGGTTCTGAGAGCACAGTGTGAATCACCTGATAGACACTGGAGCGGCTTTATGGTTTGACATCAGTAGTCACGTGGAGTTAGTCGGTGTCTACAGAGGACCTGCAGCTGCAGCGCCCCAACACCATGGTTACCAGTATTAAGGTGAAAATGCGGAGTGAAGACGAGAGACTGAGAAAGAGCAGGAGAGAAAACAAACATATCGACCGTCTCTCAAGGCCGCGATTGGCTCATTTGTCCCTTTTTAAAGCACTCTAGATGCAGACAGGACAGAGGCTGCGACTGGGTTGGGTTACTATTGATGACAAGCTTCAGGAAGCTGTAACCTTCACTGGTTTCCTGTTTGTGTTATCTCTGGACACGATTGAATGTGTTAATGATGCTGGACACAAGAAGTCGAATGGGTGTGGAGTCAGGTTGAAGTGTGCCATGTTCGTTTAGGAGTGCGTTTTATCAAAAAAATCCTTTCGTTGTAGTCTGGAGTGCAAGTCAGGTTTACCTCCCCGTATGGCTTAACCATTGTTCTGACCTTCATCCTGACCTTTATCCCAACCTCAGCCTTCATAATTCAGATCTCACAGCATCCTGCAAATGAACCATTAACCAATGACTGTTGCACTGTGTGAGTAGCAAATCCTCCCTCTCCCCCATCCTTCAGCATAACAGTCCTCTCTCTAGGTGAGTAGGGTGGTCCTCCCTCTCGTACACCACTCAGCATAACTGTCCTCTCTCTCTGGATGGATATGATTGTCCTTGTCCTCCCCCATCACTTAGCATAATCTCTCTTCATCTCTCTTCATCTCTCTTCATCTCTCTCACTCTCTCGCTCTCTCTCTGTGTGTAGAGTGGTCCTGCCTTTCCCCCTCACTCAGCATATCTGCCTTTTCTCTCTGGGTGAGTAGGGTGATCCTTCCTTTCCCCATCACTCAGCATAAGTTCTCTCCTCAAACACACCTGGTTCAGCTGACCTGTTTATGGCCAGGCTTAGTGAGTGTGTCTGTGGAAGAGAAGAAACACCAACCCCCCAGGACCAGATTTGGGCACCTCTGATCTTTCTCATCTGTAGACATTTATGGCATTTAGCAGACTTCCATTCCCTAACTACAGAGGAACCCAGTGGTGGTATGCTGAAGGTAAGATTCACTCCTATGACCTCTTGGTCCAGAGACAGGTATCCTACCCACTAGGCCCTCACCACCCCATTTCACAAGCTTCATGTTATTGTTTTATTTCACCACTTAAAATCTATGCATCTTATATTTCAGGATAAAACATTCCATTCTAGAGAAGCACACTGATTCAGAATTGTTCATAGTGGGAGTGGATCTGACCAGACGACTGCCTCTAAAAGCTCCCCCACAGAAAGTTATGCCATGACATGGTTAGGAATGTGCTGCCTGATGCCTGAGACATTGGTTTACCAGAGGAAAAGCTTTTGGCCTAAAACTGAACTCATTCATGGTGGGGGGGTAGATGTAGGGCATTGTTAGGCAAAATAGTCCCTAAGGAAAACTGATGTAGTTCAGTTTTGCCGCTATTTTACCATCATCAGCATTCCATTTGGACACTTGCGGGGCTTCAGTGGAGGCAGATGTTAAGTAAAAAGTCTATGTTTGTGTTGGTTCCATTCACCATCATTGTAAAGATATCGGAGTTTCTACAGTGAACCATGTGGCCTGGGACATTGCTTAAAGAATGTGGAGACTTACAGCCTAGCCCACCTCTGAACAGGGTCTGAGCGATTGGATCTCAGTTTGTCTTGGATTTGTTGATCACCTGATCAGATCAGTCCCAATACTCGTTAAAGCCAGCCCTTTGTCTACAAACCCTGAATTATGGAGGAATTTTGAAAAGTGGGTGGAACTCCCCTTTAAAGACTCCAGTGTGTGTTGGCCTGGTCGTCTGTATGCTAATCCACAGCACAGTGTCGGCATGCTCTGAATAACTCATGTCTCTGGCTTTGTCACATATCCCCATTCACAGCCATTCATAGGCCTGCTGTGATTCACACCTGCCCTCAGCATGGCTCGTCTCTTTATTAATGTCTCTCCTATTAACTCTTAACGTCTCCAAGTATGGGGCAGGTTGTGCTGCTTCTGTGGGCAGTGTTGTGTTATACGATTTTCTGGCCTGCCATCAATAATTCACACCTGTTCCAGCCATCAGCCGTTTTTCATATTCATACCTACCCAGAGAGGCTGTCGTCAGGATGTATAGGCCATAACTGCTCGCGTCGTAGGGGCCCACCATTATGGGGCAATTTATGGAGGACGACGTTGAAGGGCCTGAGGTTTCTGTATGCAGGCAGTTGTGGAGACTCTCCAGGGATTTGGAGGACATCTTAAATCACTGAGGCCTGTTGAAAGGCTCTGCCTGGTTCCTCCTCATTGTTCTGTACATAGAAACATGCCCTATTATGTTCTGAGCAGCATTTGTGTTTTTGACAGTATGTGTGTCGGTGTTTACTGTAGCGGAGGTGATTCTCTCCACTCCAGCATGCAGAACATGTTTAATGACTGAGAAGAGGGATGGAGTCTCCTCCAGCTCAGCCAAGCTTCATTAAACCCTTAATGCAGGCAGTATGGCAAATATAGAACACTGCGATAGGTTAAGGTTGTTTGGTCCACCTTATATAGCACAGTGTTTGTTTTCAGGGGTTTTCACATATGGGAACAAAAAGTGCACCAGCAAAAGCTATGAATCACTTGAAACATATTTTCAACTATTAACCATTGAACAAGGAAATATAATGGAACAATAATTTAATTTTTTATGTTATGTATTACAGTTTTAAAAGGTTCTATTCCAATCCATACAAGGCAACTAAGCTGCAGAAACATCCCACTTTGAAGCCGTTGTTTTTATGATGATGCAAAATTGTACACTTTTAAATATACTGGATCTGTTCATCAGTGTGTAGTAGTTTAGCCCCACCTGTTCAGCCTACTCCAGCATCGCTCCACCCATTCAGCCATCATCATCTTAGCCCTACCTGTTAGGTCTATAGCAGATTAGTCCTGCCCATTTAGGCCACTGCTGCTTAGATCCAACCTCTTCAGCTGTGTAGTCTCATCCACTCGGGCTACAGCAGTGTAGTCCCACCTGTTTAAGATACAGCATTCTAGCTCTGCCCGTTCAGGATATAGTAATTTACTCTACTGCAGTTTTGCACCGTCCATTCACCCTACAATAGTCTTTCAGTTTGAACGGATGAATTTTGAGACACAGTATAGGGCAGCCAGTCACATCATTTTCATAGATCAGTTATAGTAACAACTTTATAATCGTAAGGGATAAAGGAAGGTTGGGAAAAATAATTAGCTGGTATTGGTAGGAAAAACCTGCACAAACGTTAGGAGTAGAGCTCGAGGGGAAAATGCAGGATATAATTAAAAAAGAGAAATAAAACAAGATAACATCATAATGGGCTGCCGTCCAATCAGCTGCATGCTGCTTTGCAGTTTATGCCGTTGCTGCTGCTGCTGCTGTTTTTTTTGTTGTTTTTTACGTTTTGTAGAAGTGGTTCATTGTCACCATCACAAATTTAAAGAAAGGTATATTTACTTAATTACGATGGTCATGACAGATTGTCATGTTTTCCACCCTTAGCAGATGCAACACACACACACACACACACACACACACACTGCATATCCCCTTTCCATCCACTGAGCCATGACCCTGCACCAGGAGGTGGCCTGGAGTAACTGACAGGATCTCTCTCCTCTAATTGTGCTGCAATGCTGCCTCTCGCTCCTCAGTCTCACTCTTCTCCTCTTGCATCCCACCTCTCCCACTTCCCTGCCCCCCAGCCCCCCTTGCTTCATCTGCATGTGTTTGAACTGTCATCTATCTTCCATCATGAGCTCCCTCTCTTCCCTTTTGTTCTTTCATGCCTCTCTTTTCCTCTGACTTCGTTCATCACCCACATGCCTCCTACTTCTCCTGTGATCTAGGAGATGCAGCAGCCGGCCCCTGATTGGGTGTTTGCTTGCCGCATACACTCGGAGCAGCAGTTCAATAGGCAGCGCCATCTATTGCACATCTACTGGCTCTTCCAGCGCTGACCCGTTCTCGTCTGTCATCTACCTCGTTTAGAGCTCGGGAGGCCGGCTCGGACTGCCTGGTAGCCAGGAGTTCTGACTCGTACCCATCCGTCATCACAGGCGGGAATATATTGACTTGAGGTGCCGCTTCCTGATTTGCTTTGAAGGTGAATCTGGGATATTTACTGAAAAATCTGTAAAGTGATTGTATTGATCCGAGGTTTGAGTTGATGGTTTGTCAAGGTGTAACGATTCACGTTTGTTTTTCCATCACTTTTTCATCACCAGCTAATTAATGACACTCGTCTAAAGCATTAATTCCAGCTTCCTGATGTCTGAAATGAAATGTAATGAGCTTTCTGCAGCTCTGTAGTTCAGTTTTGGCCTGTACCTCAAACCGTCTTCAGTTCTCCAAGGTTATGATGGTCCCTTTGAGGGGCTCAGTTTCAAATCCTCCTTAAATGAAGTCAGGATTTTATCGAAGCCAACACAGTTCCTTCACCTTCTTCAGAAACCAGTCTTGAGTGGGCCTCGGTTGATGAGATTAAGTTCTCCACTAATATCTCCCGGTGCGGCGCTCTGTTCCTGTCTCCTTTGATGTGATGCTCCAGTCCTGTCTCCTGAAAACAGCCCCAAATCATGATGCTCCCACCTTTGTGCCTCACTGTGAGTGTGGAGATCTGATTAGATCTTCTTTCTCCAAACATCTGACTATCTGAATTACTGAGCTCCGTTTCTGTTTAGTTTGACCAGAGTGCTATGATTGGTCTATATTTATTCCAATATGCTGTCCTGTCACTCTATTTTAAACAGGTGCTGTTTTTTTGTAACACCTCTGCTTGTTGGAGTGTGTCCTGTTCCCCACTCTGATCTGAGAATAACATATACATGAGATCTTTGCTGTACACCGAGCTCTTCAGAGTGTGTTCATTGTTCCTAGGTTAGCTCAGTCATGCAAGAGCACTGATTCTGTCATTTTCTCTCTCTTTGGCAAGACCTGCCCCCCAAGGGGCTTTCCACTGAATGCAGCATCTAGCACTGGCACCCATGTTCCTACTCGTATCTCCTTTTTTAGGGGTGTTTGTGTGTGTGTGGACAGTGCTGCTTTGTTATACTCACACTGGACAGGGTTCGGCTGCTGGGCTCTGGCTCGCCTTTGATGGCTATTTTCATTGAGTCAGCACTGCCGCTTCACTTCCGCTCGGCGCTGCCGCCGCTAACAGAGGAGCCCTTCTCTCTGCCCCCACCAGAGGCTGAGGTCATCTAGCTCACTCGCAACACACACACACTGACTCACTCAGAGCTCGTTTTTGGGATCGGTCTATCACTTTTGTTTAGGATGGGCTGGGGAGGACAGTGGAGCAGTACAGGAGGCTTTGGTGCAGTGTGTTAAAGGGCCCATATCAGAATAAAGTGAGGTATCCTTGCCTTTTGCGTGTGCATATTAGAGTATTTTGAAATAAGAATCTGATGTTGCATCTAAACAAAAAAAGTCCTTCAAGCCACACCACGCCTACACACTAAATGGTATTTTCAACTTACAGACCATGTTAAACACATTTTGTGATGTCTAGAGGAATAACTGTGTGTATGTGTGTGTGTGTGTGCATGTAGAGAAAACTGCAGTTTAAACAGGATGTTTTGTAGCAAGGCCTCACAGAGTCTCAGATGAGATTCGAATCAATACATCATATAACAGGACATTAATACAGACGTCATGACACAGGAGAGAGCGCTGACATCACACAGCTACTCGGTGAGAATGTGGTTTTATAATGGAGGACACAGGGAGCGAGAAGTGAACATAATGGACTGCAGAATGGGTTGAATTTTAAAGGGAGATTAGGAATTGGGGAGAGTTGGGAGCTGGCTTGAGTGCCGGGGTGTGTAGAGGGGGGGGGGCAACTTGGCAGAGCTGCTGCACTGCAGATTCCTCTATTAGAAAAGTGTTAGGAGTGGGAGTTGGGGCCAGGGCAGGTGGGGCTGGGCAGCATTAAAACTGACCAGTGCCAGCACTGATTAGCCACCATTCCTGGACAGTTCCTCTCAATACATATTCTTTAAATCCTTACTTGGATGTGGCCTTATGCAAGTATACTAGAAGCGAGTATGTTTATGGACCACAGTGCAACCGATGTTAAACACACATGTACAGATTGTAATTTAGACAGCCAATCAGCAGTCTAGATTTTTGGTATTGAATAACGTAAATAGAATTTTCCATGTTTGCGAGTAATTGGTAGGTAGTTCAGCTGGTACTGGATTCAGTACGTGTCAGAGGAGGTACACTATGTGGACAAATGTATTGGGACGCCTGTTTGTCAGGGCTTGGGCCAGGCCCCTTACCTCCAGTAAAGTTCAATCTTAATGCTTCAACAGACCAAGGCATTCTGGACAACGCTATGCTCCCAACTTTGTGGACACAGTTTGGGAAAGAACATTTTCTATTTCAACATGACTGTAACCCAGTGCACAAAGCAAGCATGGTTGGTTGGATGAGTTCGGTGTGGAAGAATTTGACTGGCCCACACAGAGCCCTGACCTCAACCCCATCCAACACCTTTTGGATGAACTGGAATGGAGATTGCGAGCCAGGCCTTCTCGTCCAACATCTGACGTCATAAATGCTCTGCAGAATGAATAACCACAAATTCCCACAGAAACACTGCAAACACTCCAAATCTTGTGGAAAGCTTTCCAAGAAGAGTGGAAGCTTTTATCACTGCAAAGTGGGACCAACTCCATATCAAAGTCTATGTATTTGAATGCAATGTCATTAAAGTCCCTATTGGTGGTATGTAGAACAGTGATGAAACTGGGCTTGTGTTTAGGGCCTGAACCCCGCGTCGAAATGGTTTGCTTGATTATATACAGCTCCAGGAAAAAGACCACTGCAAAAATGTTGAGTTCCTCAGGTTTTATCTTTTGTAGGTGCGAGTATTGAACTGAACAGCTTTGCCTTATTTTAAGAACTGCTGACAATATTTCCCCTAATTCCCAAATAAAAAGTATTGTTCTTTAAACCATAATTTTAAAAGAAATAACAAAACATTAAAATAAGAGAAATGATGCAGACACTGAACTTGAATAATTCAAAGAAAACAAATCTCTTGTTCACTCTTAAACAAAATGGAAATAATTACCTGTGACATACTGCTAGTAGTGTTTTATCAACTGACTGGTCTCATTGTGAGAGGAGAGTGTTGATTATAGCAGTATTTTTATACTTTTCCTCATTAAATAAAATGTGATTCAGGTGATCACTAATCAGTACCTCATAAAGCAGAATGAGGTGCTTGTGTAGGAGTTGAACAGACACTGGCATGGAATGGTTGTCATACTCATAGAGATGCTGAATTCAAAATAAATTGCAGTGGTCTAATTTTTTTCTGGAACTGTATACATAGATAGATGTGTGTGTTTGTTTATGTGTAGATACCTAAGTATATATGTGAATGTGTGTGCGCGTGTGTATTAACTTCAAATTCTTGTCATTGTAAACAGTACTTTATGGACTGATGGGATGGTCATTTCTCAGTGGTCACTCTTCAGAAATTTTAATAAACTCAAAGTGACAGTCTTATAAATAGTTATTGGGTGGTCATATAAATACTGCAGTGGGGGTGAAGCTCACCCCATCAGCCCACCCCACTCCTCTCCCCTGGTGATGCTACAACCAAAACAGGCGGTCTTGATCACCCTGTTATCAGTGAGATATCAGGCAGGTTGTAGTTGTGGTGCAGACCGTGATTGTGTCTTTAGTAGGGATGGGAATGGGTACCAGTTCATGACCGGTCAATACCGAAATATGGATGCTCCTGGACAAAAGGTGCTGCAGTCTTTGTTCAAGCAGCGTTAATGCATTCTAACATTTTCAAATGGTTTGTGCTAGATTGGTTTAGTGGGCGGGGCAGGAGTGATGCTCTCCACATCACCACCACACATTTGTTGACCAGACATCTGCAGTGATCCCTCCCTCATTATATATAGAAGAAGCTCCACAAACAGTTTAGCTCATTATTTTACCCAAAAGTGAAAAAAACACGTGATGTCTTTATATGCACCAAACAGTAGAGAGTAGTATCGGACTATCAGTAAGAATTTTTATCAGCTAGCAGTATCACTGTCAATATCAGTAAAATTGATACCCATCCCTTGCGTTTAGTGGTGTGTGGTTAATTGTCACAGTGGGTCACAAAATGCGAATGAATTGTTAACTCATCACTGAACGTCTTAGTGTGTCAAGTGAGCATTCTGTCTAATCACGGACATTTCAGTGAATGCAGCCAGATGACTGTGCCTTGATTAAAGCTCATTAAGGGCTGGTCAGTGAGTTCTTTATAGACAGATATAAAACAATTTGATTTTTATGTACTGTCCTTAAATGTAAGCGAGTATTCTGTCTTTCAGGAGCGGCACAAAACAGCGGTCTGTTGCCCTGTGGAAACTTCAAAGGAGGTGTGTGTGTGTGTGTGTGTGTGTGTGTGTGTGTGTGTGTGTGTGTGTGTGTGTGTGTGTGTGTACTGTGCTCACATTACCCTAGGCCTTTTCCTCCCAGTCTCTTAGATCAAATTACCCCCCAAAAAAGGACAGTACTGCTTGTGTTGGCTCCGCCCACCACTTTGTGATAAAGAGCCCTGGGATGGGTTCAGGTGTGCATACTGTTGGATTAATTATTTTTCTCACTTCTCTAATATCACAGTGTGCTTCTAAAGCTCTCATTATGTTTCCACTGGTTTGTCCCCTTTTCCCCAGCTTCCTTTTTTAGAAGGTTTTTAGCCAGACAATTAAATCTGGAAATTGAGACTCTGTTACTCTGTTCTAGAAGACCTGTTGTTGTTGTTGTTGCTGTTGTTGCTGTTGCTGTTGCTGTTGCTAATGACGTTGCTGATGACGTTGTTGCTGTTGCTGATGACGTTGTTGCTGATGACGTTGTTGCTGATGACGTTGTTGCTGATGACGTTGTTGCTGTTGCTGATGTTGTTGTTGTTGTTGTTGCTGTTGCTGTTGCTGATGACGTTGTTGCTGTTGCTGATGACGTTGTTGCTGTTGTTGCTGATGATGATCCATCTCCAGTTCTCTCGGAAATCTGTCCTTTTCTCCGCAACATGTGATCTATGCAGTGAGTTGTTTGAGCTCTAGGAATGCAGTAGGGCTGTACAATATATGATCTGTTAATCATCATGGCGATGTCTGTCTCTGCAGTAGTGATACTCAAGGAGGCTGCAATATGCAAATGACCCTCTAACCAATCTCAGTGTTTGACGGGGTGACCAATTACAACTCCAAGTGTGACTTTAAGACCTACACATGCAAATAGTGATTGGGTGTCCTGTAATGCAGCTCTTTCAGAAGACACCACAGGGCTGAAATACTCCTTACTATTTCAGCATAAATGGGCGGGGCTAAACTGCTGTTAAATTGCTGTTGAGGAGATATAAACTTGTTCATTTTGTGACATCACAAAAACTATTATTTAAAAACATGTTAGTTTTTGCATGTTAGTTTCCATGCATGGAATGTATGGTGGGGTGGGGTGAAACTCTAGCAGTACAGACTTCAAGCCATTTTCATTCCAGAAGAGTGATGGGCCCTGTAATGTATTTGAAGTAGTATAATCAGAATACTGTACTGAGATTTTCACAATATTGTCCAGGCCTGCAATGCATGTTTTTTTAGGTTTCATATGTTTTTGTGTTTGTGGTGTTTTTTTAATTCTGTTGTCACAGTACAGTTCTGTCTAACACCTGTCTTTCTGCATCTCTCTCCTCACAGGCAAAGTCATGTATATGTCACATGTGCGGGGCTCATCTGAACCGGCTCCACTCCTGTCTCCACTGTGTCTTCTTTGGCTGCTTCACAAAGAAACACATCCACGAGCACGCCAAAACCAAGAGACACAATTTAGGTAAGATTTCTGCACGCACCCTCAGACAAACAGTAACCCCCAAACAGCAGAATATGACAAATGTAGTGTTCTATTGCAAAAATATCAAGCGCAACCAAAGATAGACACCCACACCGACAGACATCGTTAGCAAGGGATACAGATAGACTTGCCACACATATATACACACACACATACAGAAGTACGCCACAAATACACACTGAGAAATGAATGAGATGGAATGAAGGTTCATCCACAAACACCCTCAGTTGCAGAACCTTTGATGAAATGTGCACACACTCTTGGAAGGCAAAGATAAACACAAGAAAGAAACCCACAGATGAAGCATGCATCTCAAATCAGGATATGGATTTCTCCCCATTTCTTCTTTAGCTCTAAGCGAGAGCTTTAATCAGGTCTGAGATTTTCATACAACACCAAATCCAAGTATGTTCTCATTCGATCCAACTCACAGGTTAACTTCGTAATCCAAACCCATTACCCCACGTAATTCTGTCTCAACCGACTGTAGCCCCACAAAGTCTAGTTTGAATCAGCTGTAGCTCTATAAAATTTTGTCTGAATTGATTGTAGCCCCATAAAATTGTCTGACCTGATTGTAGCCCCACAAAATTCTGTCTGAATTGACTGTAGCCTCACAAAATTCTGTCTGAACCGACTGTAACCCCACAATATTCTGTTCGAACTGAGTTACTGCCCCACAAAATTCTGACTGGATCTAATTATAGCCTCAAAAATTCTACCAGAACAGACTGTAGCCCTTCATAATTCAGTCTGATTCCACTGTAGCCACACAAAATTCTTTCTGAACCGAATGTAGCCCTTCAAAATTCTGTCTGAAGCAAATGTAGCCCCTCAAAATTCTGTCTGAACTAATTGAAGTCCTGGACAATTCATCTAAAACCAGATTGTAGCCCCACAAAATTCTGTCTGAACCAGCTTTATTTTTAGAAATGATGCCTAACCTTCATGACTCACAAGGTCCTGTCCTGTTTAGCTATCTCTCTCTCTGTAGCCTGACAAAATTCTGTCTGAACTTTAGCCTGTCAGAACTGGATTGTTGTCCCACAAAATTCTGTCAGAACTGGATTGTCGTCCCACAGAATTCTGTCTGAACTGACTGTAGCCCCCTAAAATTCTGTCTGAACTCACTGCATTTTTAGACATGATGTCTAACCCTTACCCAACCTGACATGACTTGCCAGGCCCCGTCTGTTTCAGATAGCTCTCTCTGAGGGTCCAGAGTAGGTGGCTTTTCCCTTAATGCTCGGGAGAACATATCAAGCCTGGTTTGAGAGATTTCACCCCCGCCCCAGGCCTCGGGCAGATCAAAGAACTACAATTATCTCCTCTAGTTTAACGAAGTGGGCTGGACGTTGCTGCCAAGATGCAAACAATGTACATAAACAGATGGATAAGAGGATAATTGTAGAGTGCTGGGGGAGTAATATCTGCTGTTTGTGTTTGTGTGTTTACTTGTTTGTGCGATTGGGATGCTTTGAATAGTCATTATGAAGAAAGCTCAGACATGGTACATTTTCCAGCCTGGATCTCACCAGTCACCTGTTAAAGAGCTCAGCTGGAAATCCCCAGAAAGCGAGCAGCGGCGAGATGAATGGAGGTGCTGGGAACTGAACCAGAGCTCCACGCAGTGCTTCGAACGTGGCTCAGCAGTGGGGTTTTTTTTCCAAGAAGCAGATACTTAAGGCTCAAGGCTTTGTTAAACAAAAGTTTGTCTCTCATTCTCTGAAGTCTCGGCGCTCTGTATCTCCCAGGCTTACGCACACAAAGACACACTCACTACAACAAAGAGACTCTACTGCAGCACAAAGCAGTCCCAACATGACCACAGTGCCTTAAATCTTCTCTGAGTCTTTGTGAGTAATGGTCCAGGCCAACGTCAGTTGGAAGGCGTGTAATTGGCATAATGGCGCCGCTGCAGCTTTAGCATTAGCTACTAGCGAGTGTTTCCCGGCACCGTTCAGACTTCAGTCAATCCCCTCGCCAAATTCCACGCCACCCCCTGTGTCTGCCCCCCCTCCATCTCTGGAGTTTGATTTAACATTTAATTAGGTTAGCTGTGAACAAGGGCTGCTGGCGAAGGAGTGCACACGGCTCGGAAGGAAAAGAGAAAACTAGGATTAATCTCAGCGGACTGAGGGAGGGGGGTAATTAAGTCATCTTAATCAACAACTCAGAAAGTCCCTCTCCTTAAGCACTCTGTTTTCTCATAAGAAAGGTTTCTAGAAGAAATAAAGGAGCCTAAAGGGGGTTTTCTATGAAGAACCGTGTTATGGATGGTTATGGGTGTCTCAAACCGGTCCTCAGGGCTGCCCGAACAGTTTAATTTTCCTCCATATGTGCTGTGAGCTCATTAAGGGCGAAAATGTGGACTGTCTGAGGGCCGCTGAGGACCAGTTTGAGAACCACTTTTGCAAATTAAATATATGAATTTAACATGTCTAGTCCATGTTCTGTGAAGGTACTGAGATTTTTACAAAATAATAAAAATGTTAAAAATAAAAATGGCAAAAAAACTGTTCTTTGGAGTAGAAGAACTACTTTTGGTTCCCTAAAGCTGGAGTCCTTAGACTGGTCCTCAGGGCTCGTCTCCCAACACAACATTTTAGTGCATCAAGTGTTAAAAAATGTTTGCGCTTGAACAACCTTTCAAAGAAGTGGTCACCTGCCCTAGGTCTGGAGACCTACCTCTCTGAGAAGTCTTGTTCCAGCGACAATCTCCAACAACTGCTCTGGCTAATGAACCACTACAGAGAAAGTTCCTGATTGACTGGATGTAAGGTGGGAGGGGCAACGTGTTAATGCATTTTCCCATAGGCATACAGGAACTGTGCTGTACCTAAACCATGCTGTGATGGCACGAAACGTGCAGCACACTTTGATTTTCCAGTGCATCTCAGTCCGGTAACAGTGTTTCTGACACGTCAGCCGCACACTCCTCTCCCCACGGTTTATGGCCGGTCATCGTCCCAAAACCACGTCTATGGAGCCATGCCAGCTGACAGTTTTTCTGTCAGAGCTGCTTTTGTTATTGTGGTCTTTTATTTATTTATTTTTGATAGTCTTGTTTAAGATTTTTTATTTTTGCTTGACATTGTTTAACCATGCGATGAAAACCTAACCCAGCTAACTTGCTAGTGACGTCCTGGTGCACCCTACGCATTTCTCACAGCATTACAAAGCTCCCACTGAAATGTATCTTCATTCAAAACAGGTAGTAGTTGTGATTATACTTCGTCGACTTCCCAGTTCATAGTTTGTGGCCAAGTCCATCTGCTGTCATGACATTTTTGACCAGTCACATAGCAGTGATGCAGTCAAGCTAAGCTACAGTGCACTTTTTGCCCTGCTATCGAAGAGGGCCCTCACGGCACAGGTACGGCTCAGATACAGGTCACTTTATTTTTACACGGGGTCCTCGAGTTACAACAGTCTTGACATGTGACGTTTCAAATTTACAACGCTCACTCCCACTCTGCTTACACCTTTAGCCTCGTACTTACAGATTACATGGGTGAACTAGTTTGGTTGCACGCGGTGGAAGAATACGCAGTAACACGGCATATGAGTGAGTGAGTTTTCCTTTTCCTTTTTCTGTGACTTTGTTGTGTTTTTATGATTTTACAGCTGTGTTAGGATTGGTAAGTGACTGAGGCCAGGGTGTGTTTCAACTTACACCAAAATTCGTGTTACATCACTGTCGAAGGAATGTATCTGTGTCGTAACTCGAGGACACCCTGTAATGGAAAAATATTTGTTTGCGCTATGGCCAGGTTTCTTGTGCCAGCGGAAACACACCTTTAGATGCAGATTGGAGCTAAACATGGCAGGAGAGTATATATCCAGGGGGATGGTTGGTTCTAGAGGTTGAAACAACCACTACATAATGTAGTAACAGTAGGAAGAACTCTTACATTGACGTAGAACATCTATGCGAAGGCTCTTCAGACGTTTATCTCTTTGTTTTAAACAGACATCTTTAGGGAACCAAAAGTAAACCCATGAAGAGTGATGAAACCGAATGTCTTAGCCAGGAACCTTCATTCTTAAGAATGCAGACCATTTTCTTTCCTGCTCTTCATAGTTGTGCGTTTCGTGGTGTGTTCACTCACAGTTGTCAGGCCTGATCTTGGTGTGCTTTTTTGCTTCTCCTGCTCCGGTTTCCATGGTTACCTGAAGGCCTGCTATGCTGTTTGGTTATTCTCGTCATGTGTATATGTGTATGCGTGCGTGTGTGTGTGTGTGTGTGTGTGTGTGTGTGTGTGTGTGTGTGTGGTGAGAAATCCTCACCTCACCTTCCCCCCTCCCAGAGCGTCTCCTCGCCATTTAAAGGTGTAACACGACCATGCGGTCAGTGGGCAGAAGACAGGTGTCAGGGAGTTTTTATGCTGTGCTTCCCCTCCACTCCCCCACTGGGTTTTAGCTGAAGCAGCCGCTTGTTAAGTCCACCAGTCAGGGTGCTTGTTAACATTCTCCTGCCATGGCGGGCTTCCATTCCTCTATACATGCACAGAGCCTGGAAGGACACCAGAGCAGAAGGCACATGTTTCACCCATCATCACACGCCGATCCCTTACCACATATAATCACAGTCATTACAGATTTATGACGGCTTGTCCTGCTTCGCTGTAGTTTTAAATGTGGCATTTATGCATTCTGCTTAAAACCAGCGAGTCGCTGTCTCATTGCTGGATTTCTAGTTTTTTTATCAGTACTTTTAGATTAGAAGCGCCTGAACAACGTAATTTTGTTATCTTTATTATTATTTGCTTTGGTCCCAGTTTTTCTCCCCAGTTCAGTTCCCCCATTAACCCGGTCTCCTCCCAATCACACTGTGCTATCAATTTGGAGGGCTGAGGATGAGCAGATGTTCCTCCGAGAAAGCACATCCTCTGAACACACTCAACACGCTTGGAGGAGAGCTCTGACGGCTAATTTTGCTTTGTCAGCTAACAGACCCCCATGCTGGCTAGCATAAAGCTGAATGATGAGGGAGACTGAGTACCACCCTACCCACCCATAGAGAGAGAGGACAGTTATGCTGAGTGAAAGGGAGAGGGAGGACCACCTGACCCACCCAGAGAAAGAGGACAGTTCGGTTTAGTTACGGGGAAGAGGGAGGACAGCTCTACCAACCCAGGCAGAGAGGACAGTTATGCTGAGAGATGGGGAGAAGGAGGACCACTCGACCCACCCAGAGAGAGAGAAAGAGAGTGAACAGTTATGCTGAGTAATGGGGGCAGCAAACAGTGACACTTTGAACAAGCCTGTCTGTATGAGTCAGTGTATGCCCATTTTGATTTATGCCAGCTTAGCCATGTGTCTGTGACGTAACGTGGGTTTGTGGTTTCTTTTTGTGTTTTTCTCACAAATTTTGACCTTCACCTTAAGCTTGTAAGCACATATCCTGGTGCACTCTGGGTTTTACATGATAACACACAACATTTTGCTTCTTTTTGTACTTTCTGGAGCCAGGTTTCTGCTTTCTGACTTTCAGGGACAGTGCAGTCTTCGCTACCGCATTTGTGAGCATGTTATTTTTCCATTCCTGCAGACTTACTGTCTGGATGGGCAGTGCAGTCAGATCCACAGCATGAACTGCAGCCGCTGCCCCAGTTTCCCCAGTAAGCCCGACATAAACTGAGCTTGTGTCACACCCAGAAAGGCTAGTGGAGGCCGAATGATTGTATGCTAACTATTTATAGCCAGTTCCCATAGATTTTCATTCACTGTTAGCAATGTTAGCATTTATTGGAACAAGTGTTCCTTCAAAGCCTGTTCCTTTCAAACCCTCAGTATGTTGCCATAGGAACAAAACACATGTATCATCACTACAGGCACAGGTTGGACGACAGGAGCCACGCTTTACATTACACAGGTCTCGCTAGGCTACCGCACCCTGCAGACTTTACCAGGCTTCTCAGAGTGAGAGATGAATAATGCACATTAGTCTGGAGCTGACAGCTTAACACTGGTAATCAATAAGCAAGCACAACCTGTTAAAGCCCAGGAGACCATCTTGCAGCTGATGGAGAGTGTCAGGCCACATTCCTGTCTTCAGTTACTCTGTCTGCCCCTCTGTGAACAGATGACAGGGTTAGATTTGTTGTCGTAAATGTATTTACTCTTCTTTACAGGGCGTAAGAATGCAAGCAGAAATGTATTGTGTTGTAATATTTTTCCTTTTTCCATCTCTGTGTCTCCCTCATTCTCTTTCTCAGCTATAGATCTTTTGTATGGCGGTATATACTGCTTTGTGTGCCAAGACTACATATACGATAAGGACATGGAACAGATTGCCAAAGAAGAACAAAGGAAAGCATGGAAATTGCAAGGTAATGGCTTTTGGAAACCCCTCATGGGGGCCTGTGATAATGTGGTGTGGACACTCAGGCGATGGAGTCCATAATGAGTGTGGGATGCCTGAGGCGTGATTCGAGTGGACTGTACCTGTACAAAGCTCTTAAAAATGTTTAGTGTTTAAAAGTATCCTGAAGTTTGATTGTTCACTGTATTAAGATGGTCAGTAGTATGTCCTCAGGTACAAACGACCCCACTGACCCCCCTTTGTTGTTGAATTTTAGGTATCGGGGAGAAATATTCCACGTGGGAACCCACCAAACGCGAACTGGAGCTGCTTCGACACAACCCCAAGCGACGAAAAATAACCGCCAACTGCACCATTGGTTAGAATCCATACTCCATTTCTCATGAACCCCCCACTCTGAGAGCTGTCCTCAGAGACCCTCTAATGGTCTAGATTTTTGCCCCAGCCTGTTTAACACCACGTAAGAGGTCCCTGAAGACTACTGCACAGAGAACTATTGCTCTATTTAAAATAAGTGATCATTGAGTGGGGCCAGCTAATGCAGTGCGCTTACCCAATAAGAAACCTGTTCTGATGTGATTAGCATACATATTGATGTATGAAACACTTCTTGGACGCTACTGTGTGACGCAGAGAAACAGCAGCAAAATCCCAAATATTCATGAACAACCCCCCTCATAGCAGCATCCTAGCAATCACCTGGGACTCCATAACAACCACCTGGGTTACCAGAACGACCAGTTAGCAACCACCTGAGATAACATATCAAACACTTTGCAACACCTTAGCAACCACCTAAAATATCATACTAGCTCTCTGGCCACATCATAGGCAGGATAACATATCAACCACTTAACAACTTAAATCAACGTCTGCTATTCAACCAAGTTACTGCCAGCTAAGTTATACCTAAACAACACCTGTCAAAGAAAAGTCAGATGTTAAGACAAAAGTAAGGAAGGCATGGAGATAAGAGTAAGGTTTTTTTTTTAAGTAAAAAGGAGATGAAGTAAATAAGCGGAAACAAGAGGCGTAGTCAATCACCAAGGTGCTCCTTGAAGAGGTGGGTCTTCAGACAACGCTTGAAGACAGTGATGGACTCTGCAGATCTGATCAGAAGAGGGAGTTCATCCCACCACTGGCCAAGACCGAGAAGAGTCTTGACGCATGTCTTCCTCTTCTAGCAGTGACTCAAGACAACATAGAAACCACCTGGAATACCAAAGTGTCTGGCATCACTACAGCCTCCACCTGAGATCGCCATATTTCCACCTGGGAAGTGCTTAAGCTGTGCAGTCGCTCTGCATTGTCTTCAGGAAGCACACTTCTAGTTTTATGACCACATGCCGACTGCCTTACTTAAATTACAACCATGCACTGAACCTGAATGCTTTCTCTCAGGTCGCAGTCAGAGATTTTGTTCCTCACTAGTGCATTAGAGAAATGATTTCAGTTTCCGGATATTGCGTGGGGTACCTGGATGCTGCGGCACCTCGGCCTGAGACCGTCATTATGGTCAGTGAGAACAGACTTAGCAGGGTTATTGTACCGAAATGTAGCTAATTTTGTTCCAGGATCCTTGTTCTCCTCATTAATGAGGTGGTCTATCATTTCTCAAGCTCTGTCTTATCTCCAAGGTCACTCTAGTTAACGAGCTGGAGGAACTGCTACCTTATAAAAATTTAGGCACGGTGCTAATTGGTGGCATATAGGCTTCCGTTACTTGTTAGCTGCCTCATGGTTCAAGCGCCGACTGTTTCAAAAGCAGACCTTTCTGAAGAGCAGAGCAGACGGTAACGTTGTCTTCTGGATATCTGATCTTTCCATCTACTTTTCTCCCAGAGGGGTGCAGACTGCTCTCCTCTGCTCCAGAGTGAGTGTGCTCCACGGTGCAGGTAGTTGCTGCATGAATCAGAATGGATGAGCTCTGCAGTTTTGGGGAGCTGTCGGTGTCGGGGTGAATATGAAGCAGCCTGCTGTGGGACTGCAGGGCTGGAACAGGGCAGAGGTTCAGGATCTGGGACGCGGGTCAAGCCACAATATCGTAAGAATGCTTTGTTCTCCAGGAACGCCAGCACAGTGGAGTTTGAGGGTCGGCAGGGCTGCTGAAAGAGCATTGACTAAACCAAATAACAAAAGTACCATAATAAAGAACATCCCCATACTTACAGCAAAAGGGTGCCACGAGTGCTCGTATGTGTGGTTCCATCAAATAACCATTTCCATGGAACAACCTTTTAAGGGTATACAGAACTTTCATGTTCTGGAATAAAATCCTTCAGTTGGTGAAGAACCTTTACATTATGCTTTTAAAAGGTTTTTCACAGTCATACAAGTTCGTATCCATGGTGTCAGCATTGTGTCAGCATTGGGTCTTCTGCCATGACGATATTTTCTTTGTTGATCAGATGGGGCTGTAGACCTTTTTTACCCAAATGTTCACATTAAATGTGAGATGAGGTAAAGCAAATATGGATAATGGATAAACGACTCGCAACTCCCTATTTGTGCTGATTCTTGAATTTTTTGGTTTTAACTGACTGAATACCTGCTGTTTTATGTAAAATAGTTTTTATTTTGATTGAACCTCTGTGTGTTTGCCGGCCAAGGATAATTTTCTTCTACTGTCCACTGTATCTTATGCCTGTTCAGACCCAGCCTGAGATGTGTCCTCTCTTTACAAAATCCAAAGTAGTGAAGGCTGGATGTTTGTTTTTTTTGTTTGTTTTGTTTTTCCCTTCTCCCCTCTCCTTCTCGGCAACCCAGGTGCTCTCGGCGGGACCCCTTGTTTTTCCTCCCTCCATCTCCTTGTACCTCCCCACCGTCTTTTAGCTAAACTCAAAGCATGTGAGTCGGAGCAGATGTTTAGGAACTGCAGAGCTGGAGAGAGGCCAGAGGATGGTGTTTAGCCTCCCAGCAAGAGCCTGGCCTTCACACTGTCTAAAGCGGCCCCATCTTAAACCACACCAGACCCCCTATTTCATAGTCAGCTAGTTACGAGAGACATAGCAGTCGAGGTATTGTCACTGATCCTCTCTCTCTCTCTCTCTCTCTCTCTCTCTCTCTCTCTCTCTCTCTCTCTCTCTCTCTCTCTCTATGTCTCTCTCTC
>JBBPCX010000114.1:32158540-32181131 GCA_037974365.1 Hydrocynus forskahlii | reverse complement strand
ACTGTTTTTATCATAGGTAGTACTGTTTATTTTTCAGTTTTTATTATTATTATAACAATAATAATAATAATAATAATGTTATTATTGTTAATATTATAATAATAATTATTATCATTATCATTATTATTATTATTATTATTATTATTATTATTATTATTATACCATTTTTTCATCTGTTTTAAACGCTCTAAAGAGATTCTAAAACATTTTTAAAATATTTACGCTATTAAAAATATCCAATAATAATCCACTGAGTAACTAAAAATATTAATAATTCGACTTAAATACTCAAAGCGCTACTAAATACAATTACAAAAAAACATATATACATAAGATCACAAAACATAGCACAGCACAACACATCACAGTCTGAGAAAGTACACACACACACACACACACACACACACACACACACTCACACAGCAGCCAAGCCCAGGGTGAGGAGTGAATCTAGGAGAGAGGAGAGCTCAGAAATACATTGAATGAGTTAAAACATGTCTTAAGTGGTTTCCTTAAGTGGTCAAAAGCGGGGGCCTCCCGGTGTGATCAGGCATTGCTCCCCCTCAGCCGAGGAGGAGACAGTCCTCTCAGCCCAGGATTTCATACAGAGAAGAAACCCCGCCGAGCAGAGAGACTGAGGCCAGTCAGGCTTGATTAAATCACAGACGTGCTGCGATGTGACACCACCAACTGTCTTATCGGTTAATCCGTTTGCTCTCATGAACTTCACACAATGTCCAGATAATCAGGTCTGGACGTTGTCTGGAGTGGCCCTTTCCCATATGCAGCACACGGCAGGAGACTATCAGAACCTTCTCACATGTTGAAAATCCTCCATGTGGTTTAGGTGAGGGGCTACACAGGGACGTAAAATGTGCACTGTGTACATTCTTGTGTTCATATTATTAGTTGTATCCATAGTACTATTTTTTTCTATGTTTATTCTCTCTATCTGTCAACATGACCAATGGAGGACAGGTTCCCTTTTGAGTCTTGGTTCCTCTCAAGGTTTCTTCCTCTAGCTTTAAGGAGGTTTTTCTCACCTCTGTTGCTCTCCAGGGCAAAAAAACGGAATTGAGTTCGACAGCACATCAAAGACATCTCTTGAATTTCTATGAGGATTTCAGTGCTGGAGTTTCAGAATGTTTTCCTGGAAACTATGTGCAATTTTTTCGGGACAGCTGACTGCCCAATGGTTACGGGGTTGCTCTGGTAACCAGAAGGTTGTGGGTTCGAATCCCTGGGCCACTAGTGGCACCACTGAGGTACCCTTGAGCAAGTTACTGTCCCCACACACTGCTACCCGGGTGCCCTTTGTTGGGGGTGGGGCCCTGCTTCACTTGGTGAATGGGTTAAATACATCGAAAGAATTTTGCACAGTTCCTGCTGTGGTGTGTTCACACGTGACAATAAGGGGCCACTTTACTTAACTGACCTTTTTGGTAAAGTCTATTTACTGTCCAATTCGACAGGGCATTCTCACACACAGCTCCTCTGGGTCAGGTCTGGATAAGGTCAGGATCGTCGAGCCTTTGTGAAAGTGAAGTCCTGTACTGACTGTGTTCACGGTGTCAGTGTAATTCCAGTCATAAACACAGGAGTGATAGACGGAAAGAGCTCCGAGCTGCACAACTCTCACATATTCTGTGACCTCACGAGGGCATTCCAACAGCCAGTCAGCAGGTCACTCTTTTAGCATCCACCTGCTGTAAAAATCTGACAGAAACCATTGCATTTACATTACATAACATTCATTTGGTAGACTCTTTTATCCAAAGTGACCAGAGATGTTTCATATGATAAAACAAATGCCGCAGGTCACGAAGTTGCAAGTTCAAACCCCCACTATCTGCCACTGTGTCCTTGAGCAAGACACTTAACACTCAGTTGCTCCAGCGGTGTTTCCCTGTAACTAATGAATGATTGCTCTGGATAAGAGCATCAGCCAAATGCCCCCTATACCCTTATAAAACAATATTTCAAATTACCTTGCATCAACTTTGTTAAAGACAAGCAGTGTTGTGGATGGGAGCTGCATAGTGTGAGAATCATCCTAACCCACAATACCTGATAATATTCCCGGGTGGCAGCATG
This sequence comes from Hydrocynus forskahlii, assembly GCA_037974365.1. Taxonomy (NCBI): domain Eukaryota; kingdom Metazoa; phylum Chordata; class Actinopteri; order Characiformes; family Alestidae; genus Hydrocynus; species Hydrocynus forskahlii. The sequence continues at coordinate 32,179,037 of JBBPCX010000114.1, read as the reverse complement.
TGTTTGAAATGTTTGCTCTCTAATTACTTTTATTTGTAGCTGATTTAGTTGATTCATTGTTCTAGATCATTTTCTTAATTGTCTTATCCTACTTCGGCCTGATTTATTTTTGTTTTACAGTGTATTTATTTCATTTTATTATTGATATTTTTATTTACCTTTTTCCCCCATTATCCCATTCTCTTATTATTATTTTTTCTGTTTTTACATACTAAATGAAAGAACGTAAATGAGGTTCTCCTTCAGTGTAAACCCAGGTTTTATACAGAGAGAGGAAGGGCTGAGGTACACCCTGAAGTACTACCTCAGAACTCGAGAACAGCCAGCAAAGGGATTTTCTACATTTTGGCTTCGAATTGATAAATCTTAAACTCTCAGAAATACAAAAATAGGTTTGTGAAGTTTTGTTTAAATATATTTGAAAAGACATTTTGTTGCCTGAATCCATGTGAAAGGTTTCTGCGGCTGCACAAAATGTTCCTGCTCTTTTGTTACAGCTTGATCCATTTTTCAGAGAGCTCCTCCAAAAAGGGCTGGCCACCTAAAAGCCCACTGCCCTGGTGCTACAGGACACCTCCCTATGCTGTGAAATTGTGCACAACTGGAGAATATACAAAGGTACAAAGGAAAAAGAAAAGATTTTGCCCATGCTGCAGAACTGATGGATGGAATTTAACCTCTTGACCTCTGAGAGCTTTCTGCCCCTTCTTCACTCTGCACAACCTTCCAACAGCAGCGCTCCACTCATCCTAATTATGCCTTCAGTGGCAGACAAACATCTGATCATGAAACGTGGTTACATCTGACTAAGCAACCTTTATTCCTTAAACCCTTAATACCTTGAATTTTGAACATTAACTTCTTGTTCTATGGGACATTTCATTTAGTACTTGGTTCTTTCGTGAAACAAATCTGTTTTTTCTAGCCCTTAAAAGGACCACTTTGGTTGAAATCATTCCTATAAAGCACTAGAATTTGGTACCTTTAAATGGAGACTGCAATGCATGTCCTTCCATCAATCAGACAGAAACCACAGGATAATGCTTTTAGAAACTGTTGCCATGGTGAAAGGCAAGGTATAAAGTACAAAGCCCTGGGTGGCTCCTCCTAAAACATTGAAGGCACCCCAGGCACAAAAGGCAGAGTGACTGTACAGGTATAATGGTGAAGCATAATGAGGCCAAAGAGCTGAAGGTGCTGCTAACAGCATGATGAATGAGACCACCGTGTCCAGCGTGTGCAGTCGGGAAACACTTGACATAGACGCTCATTATAACACGAGTCGGGCTATAATCACCGTCATCAGAAAATTACAGACAAAAAACACTGGGTTCATATGGTCTGCTATGTGGGTGGGCAATTATACTTCATCACCTCCTGACCAAAGCCTCGTATCGTTCACAGGAGAGGGCTAAAGAAAGGTCCTTTGGTTGAATAGTTCTTCTCTAGCTGGTGCATAAACTGTTCTAAAACCATTCATCTTTCCAAAACGGGTCTATCTGGCACCAAAAGAGAGTTCTACTATCGTTAAATCCAAAGATCTTTTTTGGGACTATGAAAAAAAACCTTTATGCTAAAAATGCATAGAATCATTTGGATGCAAAAATGGCTGGGTTACATGGTTGTTCTCTAACACAAACAAACTGTTCCTTAAGGAGCATTTAAAATCAAAGAACATTTTCTGGTACTACAAAAAACTGTTTTGAACAGTAATTTGACTTTTCAATAATGGTGGAACTCATTTTGGGTTATGAGAAGCAGCCAGCTAGAATATGGATGCCAAATTGGTTCCCTTAAGATCCAGGTGTGCATTATTTGGAGGTTTCTTTGACCTCTTCATCCCCCCATATACATCACGTGAGGGACCCAGTCTTTTATGCAGAGAATCCATTCATTCTCTACACAGGTCGAAGTAAAAGATTTGCTTTTTGGATTCCTTTGTCCATGGTAACCTCAAGTCTAAGTCCTATGACCCAAGTAAGCTGGGGCATATTCCAATGAAACCAAACATGTGGGTTTACTGGAGAGGAGTAAATGGGGACCAAAGACAAGCCTTCTGGGACTTGTTAGCACTGCAGCCTTATCGTGTTTCCATGTTTCCTGTGACTGCAAGATTTGGTGGAGAACTTCTCAAAATGTTCTCTTGCACAAGATCACCCCGAAGTCTTGGTCCTGTTCCTCTCATGCTCACACAGACAGGTCTGTAACATGCAGTAAAAAAGTTCAACATATTCTAGGAATCATGTTCCAGTTTTATCAAACCTTATTTGTAAATCTTTAGACGGACCCAGGAGAGCTGAGTAGGGAGCACTAGTTTCTCTGATGGCCGTGAAGTTGTTTGGCTTCTCATTCTGATTTTTATGACAGTTTATAATCATGCATTCAGCTGTGACAAAAAGGGCACACACAGAGTACTCAGAGTCTTGAATGTCACAGCAACCTTTCCCCATCATCCTCATAACAAGTGGCTGAGAGGGTCATAATTTTCCACTGTCTGTCAGGTGTAAACAGTGTTAATTAACATTTATTTCTGCAGAAATGGATCAATCCTTGTTCAGAAATTGATCAATTTCGCTAGTACCATTTTGAATTCACTGTTTTTGTGAGTCATAAAACCAGTACACCCATGTATTTCCTCCTTATCAGCAGTTATATATACATGTAGTAAAGTTATAAGAAATGTTTCAGCCTTGACTGCTTTTTGAATGAATCATAATACAGTCAAGTGCAACAGAGCTGATTTACATATAGCAGTCTTGAAAAGGCAAAGTAAAATATGCAGCCTGTTTTGTTCTAGGGAATAGACAGAGGTTGTAAAACGGTATAGAAATGAATTAAACGTACTTTTGTAAATAAAACAACTTAGACAATGTACAGGAAAAAAGTAAGATATGGGTGTTTTAACATCATCAGTGATTTTTATAGGTTCCCACCATTTTAAATTGTTGGTTAAAAAGCAAAGTAATTCAGAGTGGATTTGGTCTGAAGCCGTTCATTGTAGAGACTCAAATGTCTCTATAATGGTGGTGAAGGGAACCAGACATCATGTCTGGAGAAGACTTTATTATCCTCTCCAAACCCACCATTGAATGTTGCTGGCATAGTAAATCCGAACTAAATCAGTTTTCTTTGGGGACTTTTTGGGCTCACGGCATTTCGTTTTAGACCAGAAAGCTTCTTTAAACTCTGGTAGAACAGTCTCTGATGTGTCTGGCAGCACGTTCATGACCATTTCACGGAATAACTTTCTGTGATGAAGCTTTTGGGGGCAGACGTCTGGTTCCATTCACCAGCACTGTGAACAATTCTGACTCTGTAAACTTGTCCACCAAATCCACTCTGATCGTCCTGAACCTGAAGATACTGCATACAGAGGATGTAGAACTACACACTCTGTACAAACACGGAGTGAAAAGTCTTTGGCCAGAACCTGTGTGTTCTTGTTCCTGTTGTGTTTTGTCTTCAAAGGTGGGAGGACCATGGTGTGGGCTGCGCTTGTGCAGTGCCAGTCCGCTCCTGCTGGAGGGCTCAGGGTATTCCAGCAATGCGTGTCTGAGGAATAACAGCACTGAGGTAATGACTCACTGTTCACACTCTTTTATCTGCTGTCTTCCTTACACCATGGCCCTCCCAGTTGATAAATGATCCCCTGACCACCACACAAAGGCCATCAGGAATGAGGATTGTGAGGAGAAATTTTTAAAAAGAACAAATAAAAAATGAGCGAAGGGTGAAAGCACTTCAGCACGTCCACCTCCAAGGATTCGTCTCCTGGGGACATGTCTAGAAGGTGGGTGGCCCCGAGAGGAAGTTGGGGGTTAATGGTCTCGTATTGACCCCCCACTGAACTGCGAGGAATAAGGGGGGAGGGTGGGGGAAAAAAAGGAGAGAAGGGGAGAGAGTAAGAATGATTGGGGAAAAAATGCCTTGAGAGCACTTTTGAGGAGAAAATGTTAAGTTATGAAAACAAAAAGTAGCGTAACAGACGGCACCTTGGAAACCACAAGAGAGCGGACTGGAGGGAGAAGGCGCGTCTTATCAGATAAACAGCCCAGACGGAATGAGGCTGTCCCAGCTTCACTTCTCACACACACATACACACACACACACACACACACACACACACACATACACACACACCCACACAGATACAAGAGCTGCCTGCTGGACAGCTATATAAGACCTCCAACAAGAGGGTCTAACACCCACTGCGTTTGAAGGATTCTGCAGCGCTTTGGTTTTATTTCTCCAGACAGACCTGCCACCCAGCATCTAAGAGTTCAATGACTGCAAGAGGGAACAGTTCTTCCACCATAATTTGACCATTCCGATCCACCCGGAGAACATGGCGAGAAGGATTAAAACTGACCAGCTGTTTCCACTTTTGGCTCCAGTGAAGAAACCAACGCTCAGGATGTAACATCTTTTATCACTGAGAACTTTCTATACACCAGTCATTTTTGTACTCATTGTCTCTTTCCTGAAAGATGGAGACCATAGAACCTTCACCAGTGTTTTTAATCAATGGGTCCACTCTGGACCAAGATAGTAAGATCATTTACAACTTTCCTCAGATCATCGATGGCTTCAGTGTGACCATGGCCGTCCTTCACCTAGCAGTATGCATTATGGGACTGGCTGGAAACTGCTTGGTCATTGTTGCCATTCTCAAGCTAGATAAAATGTCGTCTGCCACCACCGTGTATGTCTTCAACCTGGCTCTGGCGGACGGCCTTTTTATGGTGGGACTCCCATTTGTGGCGTTCCAGAACTTTCAGAACCGGTGGATCTTTGGAGACTTGGCCTGTAAGCTGGTCATGGTACTTGATGGAATCAACCAGTTTACCAGCGTCTTCTGCCTCACGGTGATGAGCGTGGACCGTTACATGGCACTGGTGGATCCTCTTCGCTTTGCTCGATGGAGAACACCAAAACGGGCCAAGATCATCTCAGCGTTACTGTGGGTTTTCTCTTTGCTGCCCGTCCTGCCCATGGCGGTTCACTTCCACGTTCACTATGGCCTGTGCATGGCCGACACATTCATGGCCAATTGGTGGATGACCTTCCTAACCTATACCTTCGTGCTGGGCTTCGTACTGCCCTTCCTGGTGATGATCATCTTTTACACAGCTCTGGTGATGACCCTCAAGGGAGCTAGGCAACGGATCAGGAGTTCCTCAACGCAGGAGAGTCAGAGGTTGGAGAAGCAGGTCACCAAGATGGTGGTAGCCGTGGTGGTGGTCTTCGGGGTGTGCTGGCTGCCATTTTACGTTTTCAACTTCTGCTCGCTGGCTGGGACAAACGTTGTGCTTGCCTTTGCACGTGGTTTTGAGCTTGCAGTGCTGTTGTCATATTCATGGAGCTGCGCCAATCCGATCCTGTACGCTTGTCTGTCAGAGACTTTCCGCAGGTACTTCCGCACTCTCCTTTGCCCCCACAAGAATATGTCCAGCGTGCACTGCAACAGGGACACCGAGGGCTATGATCTACGTGACACCATTAGACATGATATAAACGTTCTAACTTAGCGCTTTCATGAATGTTAAATCTTCTTTGAAAATACCAGCGTAGGGACTTTGTAACACATGATTATTTAAAAGGTCATCCTTTAATATTTATGAACAGCTTATGCCTGCAATCGCAAGGTGACATAAGATGATCTAAATGACGTGATGTTGACATAAAGTGAACACAAACTAAAGTATTGGATGTTTGTTCCATTTATAACACTGTTATAAAGCATCAAAATCTGCAATAGAACATACTGTAAGAAGAAATATGTAGAGCTGATATGTGGAGCTCACAGGCCTCCTAGGCAGTGCTGTAAACAGGACAAAAATCCATTATTTTGGTTTGAAGGCCCTGATGGGAACAAACTCATAACTTATGATAACTCATAAATGTCTTGCGTCACCTTGTGATTGTTGGCATGAGCTGTTTTATGAAGTGTTGGTTTATAAGCATGCTATTCAATGTCTATGTCTGTGTTATGAAGTCCCCATGAAAGTAGACTGCAAATAAATTCTTACCAAGTGTTACTATTACGTAGAAATGTGCATATAATCACTGTCTCAACTTTGTATCTCCATAGACACTCACACACACACACACACACACACACACACACACACACACACACACACACATATATGCTTCCAATATAAGTTAAGTGCGTAATTATTCTGGAGACACGAGGGTTTGTTGTGACAGTGACAATGTGTTCTTGCACTCAAAAATGTTTGTATAATACGCTCCACTTGATTCTTTCTGTTCATCACCTCTGAGGTAATGTTGCGCCAGGCCTCTGAGGTGCTGACAGGTGTTTAATGGAGCACACAGGGTCTTCAGACTTGGATGTGAAAGGCCAGGCTGACTTAAAGACAGCAAAGTTTGCTTTGCGCCTCAGCCCTGGGGGGTGGAACGTCAGGATGAACGTTATGCAATTCATTTGCCCTACTAATGTGCCCTGAACCCCCCATTCGAGTGCTGTGGAAATCAGAAGGCTGTCCCTGTTACCATGGCCTTCAGTTGGGAATGAATTCCACAAGGTGGGATTCTCATTTGCAGCAACGTACTACATGAGCGAGGAATGCGGGCCATGAGGAGTTTGTTTAAAAGCTGCAAATGAATGAGGGTTTCTGAGAAACACTGGTATGGCCCACTCGGCTGTGTCCTGTAAATTACGCACATTATCTATGGGTGCGATTTCTGAATTTCTTTTCTTTTTTTTGGAGATATTGTCAACACTGTTTGGAGAACAAACACGGCTTGAGGTGATTTTGCCCTGTTTTCAGTGTTTTGCATTTCACCACACATGCTTGGTGTGGCGTAATAGATTTTATATTACCACAGTGCCTATGCATATTTTACATATTTACATCATGTAGCCACATAGCAGCAATCAACAATAGATACAATATTGTTTAATTACCCCAATATATATTTGTGTTTATATTGTATGGGCCAAATGTAAACATCCTTTGTATATATGTCTATGGGCCAAATGTAAACACCATGCCTAAAAGTTAAGATATATCAGAAACGCTGAGGTGTTTTGAGCTTTCCTGCTCCAATATCCAGCGTGTGGTCCATGCCCACAGACTTCATGTGTAAGAATCCATGTAAAAGTTTTATTTTATGTCTAATAAAATCTAATCCATGAGATCTGAACTCGTGTGTCCTACCGGTTCAAATGACCTCCTTGATGCTGCAAGTGTTGGTTAATCCCAACATTGTATAATGATTACCATACAGAAGCTGCTTAAAATTAACTTTGCTGTAAAGATATGATAGAAACTGAATAACACAATGACTTTTCTAGATAAATATTGATTATATAAGGAACAAGAGGATGTTGCTCCCTGCAGGAAACAAAAAAGAAAATAAATGCAAGTCTATGAGGAACATAATTCTGGGGAGGCAGGGCTGGAGCGGTGGTTTCAGTAGTGTGCCCCCTGTTGGTGATCTACAGCTTTAGGGAGATGTGGCTTCAGTAGTGGGCCCCCTGTTGCTGTGCCACAGTTTTTGAGACTTGTGGTTTCAGTATTCCATCCCCTGTTGCTAGTCTACAGGGATGTGTGGTTTCAGTATTGCGCCCCCTGATGCTGATCTACAGTTGTGTGGCTTCAGTCATGCATGCCCTGGTGCCCGTCTACAGTTTTAAGGATGAGTGGTTTAGGTAGTCTAATCCCTTAGTCAGTTCACGGTCATAGGATGGCATGGTTCCAGTAGTTGCCAGTCTGTGGTTTAGGGATGCATAGTTTTAGTAGTGCATCCCCCTTTGCCAGTCTGCAGAGGAATGTGTGGTTTCAGTAGTGTGACCTTTGTTGACAGTCTACAGTTATAGGGATGCATGGTGTCAGTAGTGCCCCTCCTCTTGCCAGTCTATGGTTTTAGGGATGCATGGTTTCAGCTGTGCACCCCCTGATGCCAGTCTACAGTTATAGGGATGCATGGTTTCAGTAATGTGGCCCCTGTTTGCCAGTCTACAGTTTTAGGAATGCATGGTTTCAGCAGTGCAGCCCTATTGCCAGTCTACAGTTTTAAGGATGCTTGGTTTCAGTAGTGTGCCCCTTGTTGCCAGTCTACAGTTATAGGGATGCATGATTTCAGTAGTGCACCCTCTGTTGCCAGTATGCAGATTTTGGAGGCTTGTTTTCAATATTGCTCGCAAAGAAACATCACATAATAAACTGTCTATTGACAGTGGAATGTGTGTGTGGTCCGCCGTGGTCCAGAGCCTGAACCAGCCACTCACAGACACTTCATCTGGAGTAAAGGAATGCTTTTTAAGACGCCCTCTTTCGTTTATCACTTTTCAAACACAGCGATGGAGTAAAAGTCATAAATGGTGATGAGAGAGAAGTGGTGGGTTTAGACATAGCCAGCCGCTCTAACGAGGAGCGCTCGGAGGAAAGGACTCATAAAAACAAACATCTGGGGTCTGGCCTAACACTCCGAACACATGAACAGTTTAACGAGCACCCAAGCAGAGGAGAGAGTTTCAGGCACAGTCTCTGCCCACAGTTTCAATTCAATCACTAAAGATGCTGCTCTAATACATAAGATTAAACTACAGATTAAACAGAACAGTAATTAACAGTGGGATACATTTTCCACAGGTCGTGTGTAGACCCCTAGAGAGCTTCTTCTGGCTGTTAATGGGGGAACCTTTCCCCCTTTGCTACAGTAACAACCTCTACTCTTCTGGGAAGATACGAGAACATTGCTGTGAGGATTTGATTACAACCACGAGGTCAGATACTAATGTTGAAACATTGCTGTGAGGATTTGATTGCATCTATGTGAGCATTAGTGAGGTCCAGCACTGATGCTGGAACATTGCTGTGTGTATTTAGACTGCAGCCACGTGAGCATTAGTGAGGGCTGGTACTGATATTGGAGCATTACTGTGAGAATTTTATTGCATTCAACCCTGAGAGCGTTAGAGAGGTCAGGCACTGGATCATAAACGTCACTCCCAAAAATACTGGCCGAAGCTTTGTCACTCCAGAGAATTCCACAGCCCAGTGTTGGGGGCTTTATTCCCCACTAGCCCCCGGGCATGGTGACCCTAGGGTCAGGTGCAGCCTGTTCTTCTGGTCAGGTCTTTTCTATGGAGATAAAAGATGTGTGTGAACACCTGTGTCAGAAACGGGGCCAACATAAAGGAGATAAGAGGAAGCATAACAGCAAGATGAATGAGTTTACTCAGGTAAACGTCCTTGATTAGAATGAGGAGAGAGTTCAAACCTCAGCACTGACACCACTACTCAATTCAGCAAAAAAAAGTTTAGAACTACAAAGACAACACTGCTAACACTAGAAGTCAATGGCCATAATCGCTTAATCTAATAACCCACATCTGCAAAGCTTCTCTGGACCCATTCAAAACACACCTTCATCAAGGTGGAGCAGACTTTGGATGTGGATGCAGTTTAGGACACAGTTTAACATGTTGAAATGTGAGCGATACAAATAAAAGTGAACAAAACTTTAGCACACAGCCAAACACTTTACACAACAGGGTCTGTTTTCACATACCACCACAGGAGAAGAAACAAGTTTCTGAGTTTACGAATAGCAGCCCTGGTGTTGTCTGAAACGGGTGCCCTGAGGGTTAATTCATTTTTGTAACTCACAGTAGGAGACTATCGACTTCAAGTGTTAGGTCTCGTTCACACAGACATCTGAACCAGGCATTTTTCTGGCGTTTGTGGAGTCAGGTGAGCAAATCAAATAAAAAATGTGAAGTATATTATTATTGATTATTAAGTTTTCTTAAGCTTAAATCAGTTCATAAAAATCATGAAATCATAAATAAACAGACATATTGCAGCAAAACTTCATTTTAGAGCCCAAGATTATTATTTTTCTAAGTACATTAGATTTTTACGTATTTTTTGAGGGGGGTGGCTTGGCTTATCTTGCTTATTTCAGCAAATCTATTTCAGTAAGTTGTTCTTTTATCCCACTGGCTATTTTTTCTTGATTGTAATCACCCCTGATATACCTAAAATAAAAAGCTCTCAAGTTTTTGTGATTTGGTTTCCAGCAGTGCATTAATTTGGCACGGATGCTGGAAGATGGAAGATGGAATCCCTATGACGGAAAAAAATCCCAAAATGAGAGCACTTGACTGTCTCTCACACACCGCTGACATAAAGCCTGAGCTGAGATATAGCTCTATTCTAGGAGCAGGACTGAGTCTCACGCTGATAACGTATCTCAGGGCTTCTACTCTAGTTCCTAAAACATCTCTGCTCACGTGAATGGGGGGCCCGTTGCCCTCCATCACCGTAAGGCCGCATCTTTCTCATGAGAGAACGGCAGGACGATCACCCCTTGATCGTCCTGCAAAAAAAGCAGAATGTTTGTCAGAGAAGACAGGAAGCTATAGGATAAACAGCAACGGTTCTTCTGTCATTAACCTATCAGGCTTCGGAGCACACGTCCAGTATAGACTGTGCAGAGCTGCAGGATGCTCAGATAAGCGGTCCTTCCTCAGAATGTTTTCCATAAAGAAGCCAGGTGGTCTTCAACCCTCCTCCTGGAGATCTACAGTACTGTGCAAAAGTCTTAGGCACCAATGGAAACTATTTAAAGTCAGTCCATGTGTGATAAAGTGTCTTTCCGGTAACAAAGGTAACATTAGAATAACTGCAAACAAACAAGAAAGCAGTAAAAAGTATCAAGATTTGTTTTGTTTGTGAAAAAGTAGTTGATATTTTGTGAGCTGGTGAGAACACAGGCTCGGTTCCAGATTTCTCCTCGCTTCCTCCAGCCGTTGTTTGGATTTGCAAAATAATTTACTTTACTTTATTTTACTTTACATTACTTTATTTTAAGGACTGATTGGGTCAAACCAGGTTTCTGATGGAAACTACAATTAATACTGGACATAAAATCGCAATTTACTGTATAATGTTATTTGTATTTATTCTTTTTTTAGTTTTATTTAGCATCATTAGTAACACTAATGTTGACAAAAAACACTCACTGCTCATCTAAAGGGTTCTCGGACTAGATATATAGTTCTAGATTAACAATGTATGCAATGCAAATACTCTACAAAACCACACAAATGGAAAACATTTAACCTGTTTGTGAACCTTTACTAAGGTTTTCTTTCTTGCAAATCCCATAAATTCTCTAAAAGTTGTTCTACAATTGCATCACTTTTTGAGCACAGACTGGCGCATGGAATCTGGTTTGGGATCTACAAGCTTCATGCAGCCTCATGCAGTGCTTGTTTACACCTGACTCTGTCTCTCTCTCTCTCTCTTGCATTATGCAGTTCTAACACGGATGTGTTTCCCACGCAGCCCCAAGTGCCACATCCGTTCTCACTCAAGCCTGTTGTTTTTATTTTTCTGCCCCTCCTATGTGAGAAAGTCATGCTCCACGCTGCACTCCTTTCTTTACACTAGTTGGACATCTGACTCACTTCTGGTTCCATAGAGAATCACTGAAGTTCTTAGTTTTTTGTGTGTGTTATTTGTTTACAGAGAACCTCCATACGATGTAAAGCTGTAAATCAAAGCCAAGAAATCTCAGAGGAACCTTTATTTGTAAGAGAGCAGCCAGTGACAACATTACAACAGTACAAAGCACTAAATAAAATATCAGCAGATCAGTAAGGTTATAAATGTAAATGTTTTACATTGAAATCCATTATAAATATCTGATATATCAGTTATTCTCATTTTTATGTTGAAAAAACAACACAATTTAAAGAATCATAAAGCACAGTTGTTTATTTACCAAGGGCATCATTGATCCTGTATTCGTTTAGCAATGTGTGCCCAAATGTGTCACCGGCTTTGTATGTTTATATTTTCAAGAGTTTATCTTCCATCAGGGCTATTGCAGTGCTATCAGTCATCATCCTTTGACCCTATAAACCCCCCTCTCTGCCTCGCCTCGGCGGACAGTTAAAGGTGAAGGAACGCCTGACTTAAATGATCATTCTGGACCGTCAGTTTTTAGATAAGTTACACAGTGACCCACATGTGTCATCTAAATTAGAATGAAGTCTAAGACTGTAAAAGTCACTACTGATTGGCACAGACAACAAAAACAGAGGTCATTTACACTATGTGAGCAAAAGTATTGACACCTGACCATTACACCAACAGGTATTGTATTCCAATACTCAGACTTTAATATGGAGTTAGTCCCCCTTTGCTGCTATAACAGCTTCCACTCTTCATGGAGGCCTTTCCACGAGTTTTGCTGGTTGGTATCGGCTGTGGTTCTGGGGCCAGGGGTGTTGCTGGCTGATCTCGGGCCGACGGCCGTGGACCAGACGGCCGTTCTGGACTTTTCCAGAACACACAGATTGCCAGTCCGCCCCTGCATATGAGCAACTCACTAGGGGGGCCTGGTAACTCGCTAGGGGGGGCAATGCCTTCATATGCCCCCCTTGACGCCGGCACTGGCCTAGCCTAAACCCTGAAAAACAGGGTTCCCAATACTTTTGTCCATATAGTGTATATCCAGCTGCACTCTGTGTGGGGCATAAAGACAGAATACGCCAGTCAAGAAGAGTAAAGAGAGACAACCTGGATGCTCTTTAATGCCTTTATGCTTAAACAACATGGTTGTAAAACTCAGTCTACTCCTTATAAACCTTTCCTGAAATGAAGCTTAATTATAATTATAATGAATTAGACGGATAAGCTTAATCAGTAAATTTCATTATAAAGTGGCTACTAGTGGTCTGAGAATAAAATCCCATTTTTATGCATCTGTATTCTTCTATAGGAATACAGGCATATCTTATCATATCTTATACTGCTCCCTCTCCTTTTGTTCTACTTTATTTATGATGCTGCTTTTATTGCTTTAATCTCATTAAAGCACACAAAATGAACTTTTGTAGTATAATGTGCTACAGAAATAAAAATCTTTTGGCAATATTTCACCCATTAGCTATATTTGTGTTGGAGACATCTAGTTCCATCCAACACTGTAAAGAAATCTTGAGTCTCTACAACCGAACGACTCTGTTTACACTCTGTTCACACTGAATGATCAGAGGCTAGTGGTCACTATTTTGCTTTGTATCATTTGAATTAAGACGGTGACTATTGGTTTTCATTCATTGTTTGCAATCTTATTACTGGCTGAAGTATTCCTTTAAATCTTACTTTGACCTTCTCACCATTCTAAAGCCACAGTGCCACCATCTCCATCAAGAGGACCATCCAGGTTGCTCACAGCATCTTCTGGAGATCTGGAGGTCTAAGGTCTGCATGGTGTTGTTAATGATTCCCATCTTCCCACACAGGTCCTGAACTACAAACTGTATTTATTTTAATCCCACGTTCAAGGGCTCATGTGGGATTCGTTTGATTAATGATCCCCCATCATACACCCCCACCCAATCCACCCCACCCCAACCCCAAACACCCCCCCCCACCACCACCACCACCACCCATCCCAAAACGCCCACCCTCCTGGTCTGTGCGCCTTTTCTGAGCCTGGAGAGCGCGGAGTAAAAGTGGAACAGGATTAGTTGGGAATCACCAGGCTGGGTTTGGATTCACGTTCAAGACGGGAGCAGCGCGCGCGCACTGCCTCAGTTGCGAACTCGAGCTCCATCTGCACGCGGAGCCGGAAAGGTGCAGCGCGCACGCCAAACCGCGGATGGCCGTTAGACGCGTCACCAGTGACCAAAAGAGCAGATTGAGGAGCTCCCCGGTGGGGCACATCAGCTTTTAACATCTGAGGGGAGGTCTTCAGTGGAGCAGGTGGACAGGAGCGCAGGTGGAGATGGAGCAGGAGCTGGAGATGGCTTGGATGTTCATCAGTGAGGAATTACAATGTTCTCTGGACCTCTGCTGGTACTCCCGGACTGTTAAGGTAAGAAAAGTCTTTTACTCCACTTATTTAAACATTTTTGGGCAGCAGCTCCAACTCCACTCTCCAAAAAAGTGTTTAATTTTACACACAGCAATTGGAGACATTGGCGCACTAAAAGCAGCCCATACCAATCCTGAACGACTCGAGTGCAACTTTAAGTGTGAGAAATTGCACACTTAAAGCTAATTACCTATTTGATTAATTCAAATGATTTATTTCCATTAAATAGTCCGTGCACGCGCTGGACGCATGTTTTTTTCCCACCCGTTTTCAGACAGACCTTGCACTGCGATTTGCTTCTTGTTCACATTCGTGCAGCAGAAGTGGGCGGGGCTTGGCGGAATACAGGTGTGCTCTTAGGGCAGCGCAGGGACTGTTGGAATAAAGATGAGTATTTCATGAGCTACACCTTCAGAGAAGGTGCTTCACTACAGTCATAGAGGGAGGATGTGGGAGTCACAACAACATGAACCTTGTACCGCTTAGTCAATGCAGATCAATGAAACCAATTTCGGCAGCTTTGCTGGACACACCAGCTGGTCCGGGTAAAGTCCTGCATGTCCAAAGTATCAACGTCGCACCACAACACACATCTGATTTAGCCCTTCTCTCCACATGCTTTTTCATGATTGCACATACAGAAAAAAGTCAGTTTCTACCTTAATATATTGACCACACTAAACATGAAATAGCTGATGGGGCAAAACTCTATTTTAAGGCTGACTTTTTAATTTTTTACACTGACTGGGCTTAGTGTCATCTCACTGGCTGTTTTCTTGAATATGCAATCAGCCTCATTCGTCATCTGTTAACCAATTAATCTGTTAATTTGTCATTGGTAAATGATGCAGAACCTAGATCAGTCCTCAGCCTCGGTACTGAGCAGTGAGCCGCTCTGCCGAATTCTTCCACTATCAGAAAGAAAGACACAGTCCACATATGCATAAAACAGTGTAAATATATCTTTAAAGGCTCAATATGGCTCTTATTGAGTCTAATTGAGCATATTTGTTCTTCTTCGTCCTTGGCTTGAGTAAATAAAAAGAGTCTGGAGTCGTATCCTTAAGGAGACAACCCCAATGACAATGGTTTTTGCAGACCTTGTAGTGGCAATGCCACAGCTAATGGAAAGTTTGAGTGAGACATTCTTTGATAAATTCAGTTCAGCTCTGATTTATTTTATGACAGAGCAGATTTAGAGAACTCTGGCTCTGAGACCTCAGTGAGGAAGCCGTGGGTGACAGAGGCGAGGAAAAACCCCCACAGGACCAAGAGGGGACATTGTGATGAACCAAGACTCAAAAATCTTCCTCTGATCGACACCAGACAGCAAAACAACAACAGAGCAATTTCGATAATCCTAATAAGTTAAGAAAATGATGAAAGAATTGAAGTGAGTGTGATCACATGAGCAAACAGATGCATTTAGGTCAGGTAAAAGCCAGACTTGGGAGTCTATCAGTGGAATGAGGAAGAATGAGACCAAAATCTGTTGGACTGGCAATAAACGTAAACACACTGATGAGAACAGGTCAATACCAGTGGCGTAACTATTGGAGGGGGGCAACCACAATATGGCCCATTGCCCCCCTAGTCTTTATTGGCCCCTCATAAAGTTATACTGACCTACAGAGGCATTGTTAAGCCTGGGTGTCAGGGGCTTTAGCAGATACTTAGCTTAATGAATAACTTCAAATCTTAATAGTAATAACAGTAATAGTCACGTTGTGCTTTCATGGAGATGTGGTGATACACTGCTGAGGCAAGCAACAACCCCTCAATCAAAACAGTAGCCTCATCTGTCAACCAGTCCCCATCAACAAATCAAAACTATAGCCCCGTCAACAAACCAACCCACTCATCAATAAATCGAGACTGCAGCCGTTAACAAATAAGGTTAACATTTGATGTTGTTGGGTGGAATGGGAACTTACCCTCAAGAACCTGTTTGAAACATAACATAACGTGTAAGCAAACAAGCATTCATGTTCAGTGACAGTAATTTTCATAATTTTTGTATCAAATGCCACTGGTTAATATAAACAGGTAAGGACTATTCTGAGCAAGCTATTAATATATCTGAGGACCCAGCAGAAAACAGGAGGTTCTAAAAAAAAATATTACCCATCTGATAAGAGGCAGCTATCTAAGTTTGATTGTGGTCTGTGCTTGGGCTGGTGCCTCCTAACAGAATATAAATGAAAATCACATTGCTTACTAATATTTCTTTTCTGCACATGTACAGGTCTGACACGATGACGTGGGCTCCTGCATCATAAGCAAAGAACCAAGCATAGTCAGAATGGAGTTGTGGACGTTACTCCCAGCCCCCCTTAACCTTTCCCACTCTGAGCCCCTGCTCTACGACAGCTTCTTCCTGGGAAACGAGTCCAGCTTTAGCTTTGAGGACGACCCTCACAATGTCACACAGCCCAAATTTTACCCGACCAGCTCTGTGGTGATCACCTTCATGTACTTTGTGGTATGTGCTGTCGGACTCTGCGGGAACGCTCTGGTCATGTATGTGATATTACGGTACGCCAAGATGAAGACCGTCACTAACATCTATATCTTAAACCTGGCCGTCGCCGATGTCCTCTGCATGCTTAGCCTACCCTTCATTGCGATTCAGCTGGCGCTGCTGCACTGGCCCTTTGGTGCCGCTATCTGCCGCATTGTTCTTACTATGGACTCGCTGAACCAGTTCACCAGCATCTTCTTCCTGACCGTGATGAGCATCGATCGATACCTTGCTGTGGTGCACCCAATCAAGTCCACCAAATGGCGCAAGCCTTGGGTGGCCAAAACAACCAGCCTGGCCATGTGGGGGGTGTCTCTGCTGGTGAATCTGCCCATAATGATCTTCAGCGGCCTCAACACCAACAAGGACGAGGCGCGGACATGCACCATGCTGTGGCCGGAGCCTCAGAACACCTACTACACTGCCTTCATCTTTTACACCTTCTTCTTGGGCTTCTTCTTGCCACTGACTGTCATTTGTCTGTGCTACCTGCTTATCGTTATAAAGGTGAAAACCTCAGGCATGCGAGTGTCCTCCAGTAAGCGCAAGCGTTCAGAGCGCAAGGTAACTCGCATGGTGTCTATCGTGGTGGTGGTGTTCGTGCTCTGCTGGCTGCCTTTCTACATGTTCAACGTGGCAGCAGTGACCGGCACACTCATCCCCACACCGGTGCTGAAGAGCACCTTTGACTTTGTGGTGGTACTCGGATATGCCAACAGCTGCGCCAACCCTATTCTTTATGCTTTCCTGTCAGACAACTTCAAGAAAAGTTTCCAGAATGTCCTGTGTCTCAAGAGGGTGGGCGGCCTGGACGAGATCGAACGTAGCGACAGCCGACACGACAGGACAAGGATGGTCAATGATGTCATGACCGAGACTCACAATGCCGCCCTGCTCAATGGTGATCTGCAGACCAGCATCTAGGAATGGTTTTGAACTCTAATCTTCAAATCCATGGGTGCAGCTTAAGAATGGCCAAGCCTATAAGTGACAGACTTTCTGAGGCTAAAGCAGAACTAACAGACTAACAGTGGATAGAGCTTCATTTCATTCCCAAAGTCTATTTACACCTTCATTGACTGTGAAGGTGGACTAAATTCACTTAGATTTCCTGTGGATGGCAGGCACCTGGCTGTCAGCATACGCTTTGCACAAGACAACAAGCTCTATCTGCTTCTCTTCTTGAGATACTTGTTAAAATATCTGAGATTAGGTGTACGCTGAGAATGCGGCTTAACCTCTGTAGATAACTGCATTTGTTTGCTTTGCGTATTTGTGTGGCTGCCAAAACTCTTACATTTAGTTTGTGTTCGCTGGTGAGGAAAAGGTCATTGTCCTCATGGGGTAAACAGACATGTGCTCCCTGAAACGACATGCCACAGTGTTGTCTGAGAAAACAAATCTTTTATGACGCTCATGCTCATTGTTTTTCTAGTGACCTTCTGTCATTACAAATTTAGGAAGGGCAAAGTACTATCATGAATAACATAGTCTAAACAAGCAACATTTTAGTGCAGGAGATGCCATCAAACTTGAGAATTATAAATCGTAGCCTGTTATATAAGGCTAATGTCATTGGAATGCCATAAAGCCACTTAAGGCCTTTTATGAACAACAACAAAACAGCCTTAGGGAACATACACATATAAATAGCTAGCTCGTACTAAGCCAACTGTCCATTTGTTGAGAGTTTGGGTAATCATTTTTGCAACCCCTGTCCATTTGCAACACTTAATTATACATATTAGAAATTTAATTTCCATCTAGCCGTTAGCATCAGCTTCCCGCTGCGGTGTTTATAGGCGCAGGGTTTGCTGACATAGCCATTCAGAGATGAGATAAGATGTTGCATGAGCACTGACCTTAGAGAAAGGTTCTTGGCATCTTTTGATGATACACTAATTGCTTTCATTTAGAATTCACTTGGTACCCACTGACCGTACTATATTAAACCTAAACATCTCCCGGCAAGTATTAGATATTCAAACTGTCCTCCCTGTAGATGTCTTCAAAAGCGTGGTCACGCACATGAGCCATACTTACATCGCGCCAGAAGCGAGGCAGTGGTCAAAGTAAATTTAGAGGGACAAGGGCCTGCCCCGTTCTCTCTTAAGCAAGACGATACTTCTTATATGGAACAGACATCATTAGCTCCAATTGTCATTATAATGGGTTGTCATGGTTGTAATCTATGATTGGAGATGCTTCAGGCGTTGAGTTCCCCTTTCAGATAATGGCACTGAGCAATCGGATAGCCAATGATGGAGCACTAGACTCCATAAGAGACTATTAGAGCTATATCAAGAATTACACAAGGATTTTGAAGAATATGTGAGACTGATGGTAAAATAAGTGCCTCGAAGCTTTTGTAGCTTTTTCCATTAAGGACTTCACATATCATCACAGGGATCGAGTGGAGTGCTTGTATTATAAAGCAGTGGACCTGGGGATCCCACAGTTAATATATCTTTGCGCTTTCCTTCATTTAGCACACTTGATTCAGCTCATTATCTAATCAACAAATTCTGGGTCAGAGTAAAGCATGAGGATCTCTAGAGCTGACCACTGCCTTTAAAATGCATAAACATAGTTAATAAGACATCAACATATATATATGTATACACACACACACACACACACAGACACATACATAGTGTATATATATATATATATATATATATATATATATATGCACACGTACACACAGATGGATGGCAAAGCCTGAATATGCGAGCAGAGAAACCTAATGAATGCAGAATGTAGATAATTCCACATTCAGTGAGCACAATGTTCCTGCATTAGTGCTATATGGAGGAGCACCTGTGCCTCAGGTGACTGAGAAGGTCATTGCAAGATGTGATCAGACTGTGTGAGAGAGACGAGTCCATCCACAAGTACACAGAGAGGGGGTTTGTGATGGGCTGCAGAAGCCCTTCAATACAAACAACAACAACTGACTTAGAGGTCAGTGGTATAAAAACCATGGGTGCTGGTCGACAGAGAGGTGGAAAACAGTGATGTGCTCAGATGTGCCCATGTTCTCCACAAGCGACCGAGTACATGTGGATTGGATACCTGGCCTGAACTCCAGACTCCTACAGCTGTGGGGGGCATTTTGCTGGCCACTCGTCTCCCTAGAAGGGAGGTCACTGCAGATCAATCCAGAGTGACTGACTGATCATCCTTATCCTGTGAAGAAACATTTCAGTCCTGATGACAGTGCCCCCCATCCACTGTGGGAATGAGGGGTCTCTGGGAGGTTCAGTAAAGAAAATGGTGTAAATCACGTGCTGTGGACTTCAGATCTTTGCCCAGGTGAACGCCTGTGAGTGATTTTGGATTCCACCATCATCCAAACACTGACTGAGGGAATATTGTTCAAGAGGCCAGGTTGCCATCTATCCAGCACAGTTCTAAAGACTGTACAGTCTGTACTGAGATGGACTGAAGGTGTGCCTAGTAGCCCTAAGGCACTTGAAGTTGGATTTTCCTTTAATTTGTCACCCGTCTATATACATATAACACAAGTATTTGTATATATATACATATATATATACTTTTGTAAGTGTTCCTCACATGCTATGTCTCATGTACTGCTGAGGTGCAGTATTTACAGACTAAACCCTTCTCCCTTCGAGGATGTTACAGGGGGTTTAAACATTGCATTTGTGAAGGGCTAGAACAAAATGTTCAAACTATATTCCCTGTTTCTTGTTTGCCGAACCCTAGATCCTTCTCCTGTAAAGCTAGTTGTCTTACACAGGAGTGACCTTACTGAGTATGGGAAGAAAAAGAGTTAATTTATTAATTTATTAATAATAATAATAATAATAATAATAATAGTAACAAAAAATTATGTGAATGATTCCATCTTGGTTTAGGAGAATACTTTGTCTATAGACCTGTCCTAACTGGCACACTTTTGGTCCTGTAGTCGCCAAATGCATGTGCCATGAAGCCGTGTTTCATTTCTCATTTTGGCACCCTCTATGTGCCCTTGGTGCAGTGTAATCCCTATAGATCAGGGGTGGGCAACTCCGGTCCTGGAGGGCCGTGGTCCAGCAGGTTTTGGTGATTTCCCTGCTCAGAAACACCTGGTTCACCTCGCCA
>JBBPCX010000114.1:32133821-32151017 GCA_037974365.1 Hydrocynus forskahlii | reverse complement strand
GGGTAAACACGCCTTTTCTATTGCAACATTTGTGGTACACTGAGGACCAAAACCAAAATATAACTGAAGGAAGTTTTAAAAATGTATTTTATAACCATGTTTTGGCACCAGAATACAAATCAAATTCAAAATACAAATCAAAAGGAAATCAAGATATACAGTATAAAAAAATTTCTTTGTAGCTATTTGAAAGGCCCCATGGGTCAGCTTCAGGCTATCCTGTTGTACATAGATCTCAAAATCTGTGTTGCATCAGTGCTGTCCACCACAAACTAGGTCACACAGGTCAGCTGTTCTGTTCCAGTGTTTAAATAAGAAGTCTGTATAAAGTGGCCATTTTTGTCATGCGTGAACACACTACAGCACAGTACACAGTGTGAAATTTTTCTCGGTATTTAACCCATTCAACAAGCAGTGGGCAGCCAGTGACACAGCACCCACGGAGCAGTACCTTGTTCAAGGCTACCTCAGTGGTGTCTCTGCCAGTCCTAAGATGTAAACCCACAGCTTTCCAATTGCAGGTTCAACTCCCTTAATCACCAGGCCATCATGGAATCACCAACATCATGGAAAGGCAGGAAGACATACAAACAATCAAATTTTTGGTTAAGCAAGTATATCACATACTGCAAAACATAGGTGTCGTTATGATAGTGCATTGCTAAGGACGGGACTGAGAAGACAGATTTTTGCATGGCTGTAACTAAGCTCACTAATCCAGCTGGTATTAGCTAGAAAAAAACTATGAACAGATATTTCACTGTTCTCAATCTCTTAACCATTTCAGAGAAAAACCCTTGGTTGAGGCCCTCGTCCACTGCACTGGTTAGTTCTAGTGTTTGTGTTAGTACATTAACACTTCTGGAAGAGCAGTTGTGTTACACAGCCATATTCAAAATGAAAAACCTACTGCTTTAACCTGCAGTGAGCAAAAGATTACCCACAGCTAGTTTTAACAATGTTTTCATATATAAACAAAATGTGCATTCGTTACTGAAACTGACGCAGTTTACAGTAACAGTACTTATGGGTTATTATGGGTCTAGTTATTAGTGGAGGAATATGTTTTGATCTTTTCATTTCTCTGAAAAGTGCTGAAGTGCACGTAATGGATTCTGACAGTGCCTCGAGTCTAGGGAGTGTGTGACAGACAGTGCAGGAGTGTGTCAGCTTTATGAGCGACCGTGCCTGCGCCAGAAAGCTTATGCAATGGCATACGACCCTGGCAGCTCATCCCAACAGAGACACTGGAGAGGGAAAGCAGGGTTAGCCACATTTACGGATCCTCATCCAACAGACCCATGCCGGACGTGAGCGCCAGTTCTGTGATTGACACGCAGTGCCAGCGGATCACAGTGGAGCTGCCACCGATGTTTAATGTTCACACATGCGCAAGTGCAGTGGCGTCCAAAAACACCAATTAGAGGCACTGTTTTCGAAGCGCTCATGAAGAGAACACTGTCTTCTGTTTTTCTCTCTCCCTTGCTCGACCATAAACTGAAACTGGAAAAAAGTTGGTTTGACGGAGACTACTTAGAGTCATTAGCCAGATGAAGTTTGTGCAAACAAAGTGATGGCGGCACTGAAGAAAGCTTGCCATTGCTTTTTCTAAATTACAATAAAACTCTTCCTGACATTTATGGGTAGTAACTGTCAAACCCCACCTCATCTGTTTGTCCCCTGCTTACAGTTGGCATGACTAACTGCGGCTGATTTGTCAGAAAGTCACAGATATTTGTTGTGAGTTAGAGCTGCGCTAAAAAGCAGCACAATGACATTTCATGGTCGTCTTCTTTCAGTGACAGTTCCAGTTTCAAATGGTACAACATACTCCATCAACTGGCTGAGGGGCGACTGTAACATTTGTTAGAAAAGTCTGGTAATATGATTCCAATAAAGTTAATTCAGTGCAGTTCCATGTTGTTTGAGCTAGACATGATTCAGAAAAAGCATCAAAATAAGTATGATTGGTGATATGTCAAACACTGCCATTACGTAAAAAAAAAAAAAAAAGACTTATTTATTTACTACAGAATGTTTTCTTTGCGTGTGTTTTATATGAATATGGTAACATTTATATTTTTTTCAATTAGTTTGTGATTTAAAAAGTATACCAAATGCAGACTGATTCGGTAGCCAGTGAGCCAGCATGTTAAGTCAACTAGTCACTTGCGATGAGACTGCATTGTGTATGCTTTCAATTTAATGAATCAACTGAATTAAGTTTGAGCTATCAAGTAACGATCTGTGGGAACTAGTTTTCTCGACAATGTTAATGTGACATATACAGTAACTGCACCTGTACATCTTTAAATCATGTGTTTTTGTGCTATATTTAGCCTCTTGTGAGAGCTCGGGTACCTCCCAAACAACACAATTTCATTCTTCACATACTACACTACTACTAGTGCACTTCTAAATGGTGGTGTACTGATGTTGTGTAAACTATTTAATGTTGTAGTATGCAGTTTGAGCTGCAGTGTGATACAGAGGTCCAAGTACCTCAAAAGGAAGCGACAAACGTATTAATAGTAGTGGAGGTGGTATTTTAGGTCTAAATGATAATACGTTACCTCATGAGCATGGCAATTTGCTAGCATTTATGATGAAAAATGTTAGTGTCATGGTTCATACATATCGTCAGATCGAATCTCAACAGACCGATCGCTGTCAAAATTTACCGATGATGTTGCTGTGGAAACACACGAAGATGATCAAAAGCACATTGTACAGGTTAACTACATAAAATATCTTGCATTAGGTTGTAGCCTGTGCTCCGCTGTGCATTTGTCGTGGATGAGTTTCTGAATGAAGTACTTAATTGTAGTGTAGCAGGTCAAGAGATAGAGCCTCTCCATTCTGCATCACCAGCCCTCTCCTATCAGCCCTCAGTTCCTTTAGCAGTCAGGTGTGAGAACCAAGCCGTGAGAAACGTTGGGGTTGGCGACTTTCCCGGAGTCTGGCCTACTCTGCATACACGCTAGACTGGCAGCATCGGAGGAAAGGACTAATATGCAATGTCTGGATCTTTCAATGCAACCATCCACCCACGTATACCATATATCTGTGTCTGACTCCAGATTTTCCACTCGCTGTATGCTTACTGGAGGGTAGAGAATAGACTGGGACTTCCAATGCTGGACATAGGAAACTTTCCATGATGCTTCTTGTGAAAGTCCATTTGTCATAGTAGGTTTTGTAAAATGTCAAAGACTGAGGCAGATTACAGAAGTGGTGATTTGTGCTGTAGTGGTCGCACGGTGGTTGTCATTAGCAGGGTGGAGAGCCGTTCCTGTCCATTAAGCAATAAAAAAATAAGAAAGAATGCTGAATGATCCTATTACTGTCTGTATTAAACACGTCACAGAGCTCACCACGACTTCCTCTGGCGGCCTGAACGAAACACGTCATACTAGCTTACCACAAATTGTTTGCTTCTATACATGTGTGTATTCATGCATGCGCAACTCTGTTAAAGTAATGATGGACTTGTAGAGTCTGAACATTTGCATTGGTGATGTCTTGAAATACCAGAACTAGTCTCTCCAGACCTAGTTTTCTTGGCAACAAACAACACAGATCACTTACAAGCAGGTGTGGGTCATGTGCATTCAAACTTTCAGCAAAAAAGCAAAACATATTTCTAGACCAGTGCATTGCATAAAAGACAAAGACAAAGGATACCGCAGGCACAGTGTAGGAACGTAACCACATGCCGATCTTAAAGGTGATAAGATAACGTCAAAACCTGGATCTGGACATTTGCCACAAGACATGGATGCATAACCTCTACCGACCCTGAGCTTCTTTCATCCAGACCTGGCCAGCATGGAGAACAATGTGTCTCTGTGCAGTCTGGTTCCTCTGCCGATCAACTGGTTCTTCACATCCTCTCTGCTGACTTGTGGCAGTGGAAAGTGTAGGCCAAGCCCTGGCCAGGCTCTGGGTTTCATTTCTGTTCCCCAGGTCCCTGGTGGACGGGCCTGCCAGTTCTGAAATAGTGCCATATCCATGAGCACCCCAACCGAGCGCCAAGTGCCGAACTCGTTTGCTTTGACTGGGCATTAGCCGGGTGTGGCAGCCCGTATTCACCCAGCGTTCTGAATGGGAAGTGGCAGAGGGTAACCAATAGGCTGATTTGATTTGCTTATTTCCCTTGATTTCCCAACCTAAAAGTCTTTTCCTTGTTGCCTGGCCATAATGAGGTTTTGTCTTCAATCAGGGGCCAG
This sequence comes from Hydrocynus forskahlii, assembly GCA_037974365.1. NCBI lineage: Eukaryota > Metazoa > Chordata > Actinopteri > Characiformes > Alestidae > Hydrocynus > Hydrocynus forskahlii. The sequence goes on along the minus strand of JBBPCX010000114.1, from coordinate 32,146,788 downwards.
TGGCACAACGCTCCAAAAGGCAGGCTTGGAAAAAGGGCTTGGAGGAGATATGGGGAGGGAGTGCCAGGCAGTGATGGTTTCGAAACATCATACCAACCAGGCTCCTGTTGAAAAGGTACACTCTGCTCCTGCCTCTGCCTCTCTGCACAGATTGAGTTATTTTTCTTCAAAAAGGGGAAAATGTGACAGGCTATTGCAACCGGCCCTGCTGTAGACGCACTCACTTGTGTAACACAAAATGCACAGCCCTCCCACCCTCCCATGAAATTAGATGTTACATTGAAATGTGGAACCCATTTTTGGGGTGGGACAGATCCAGTCCCTGAGCTTTGGTGCTCCAGATACACTGGTGAGGGACACCAATAGTTTCCACCACATTTTGGTCATGTTTATGACTTTGCTGGTTTGAATAGACACATAGTCCTCTCCAAATGTACTCCATGGAGCCCACAAAAGTGAGAAAGATCAAGAGAATACAGGAGTTTCTCGGTTGTTCACACAGCAGACCTCTGCTCTCTGTTGTGAGGAGCTGGAATCACAGCGTTTCCATCAATACCTTGTTAGCAGAGAAGAGGGGATTATTGGACGTCTCTCGGTGTCCCTTGGACACAAAAGCATGACATAATCAGCAAATAAAGGAGAGCTTGCAGAGGCCCAACAGTTGCCAAGTCATTGGAATAGGCAGAAGCCCCCGGGTATACCTCCATGCACAAGACCAGAGAAGGACAGAATGATGAGGAAATTAGTTGCAGATTCAAAATAAATGCCTCTGAAGGATTAAAAGGAGGGACAACATGTATTGGGAGAAAGACAGGCAAGTGGGAAAGTACACGCAATCAGCACCTGTTCTTGTTGTAAGAGTTACAAGCTGTTGCTAAGGCCCCTGAGCCACTAGGTATGGAAGGAGGACGCTCTAAGTTTTTTTTTTAATATATTTGTTGGTTCTTTGGTAAAAAAAGTCATTTCAGCTGCAGAGAGCGCAGCTTTGAGGTCTGGAAAGAATGGAAAGACACTAGGGATGTGCTTCCTGAAGTGCATATATCACTATGGAGCTGAGAGAGAGGCCTGAAACTCCAGCAAGGAATAAACACAAATAAAGAACTGTTTTTTGCCCACGCACTAGCAAAGTGAATGTGTTTGAATAATCATAACCAGTTGTCCTTCCATACCATGGTGCATTCGCGAGTGAAACACTGTATCCGTACTATCGTGATGCTGCAGTAGAAAAATGTGACCATGTGCCATGGAGTCTCAGCATTGTATTACTCATGATACTTGAAGTAACTGCATTGTTTATTGTGTTAAACCATTGCCAATCAACGACCCATCCAGCAGATCATTAGTAAACAGTCCCACAACTGAATATAGTCACAATTGTTTGAGTGAAATCTCATTCCAAATATTGTGAGAATTTTCAATTGTCTTGCTTTCGTGAAAATCTCATAAGTGTTTCGAACTGTGAGGTTTGAATTGTCATGAATCGTGAGTTGACTGTATCATTACATCCCTAGCAGGGAGGGTTTTTGAGCCAGTAAAGGAATGGACAAGGGGCCTCACTCATAATTCCTAACTTTGTGAGCTGCAAAACTTTATATTATGCCAAGAGTATTGATCTGTAGTCTAACAGTTCTTATTTTAAAATTGTTGCCTTTAGAATTTTGACAATAATTTGTAATAATTTATTTTTTGTAATCTTGGAGGCAGTCCAGTTCATTTAAAAACAATAAACATTAACCAAACAAGAAAAAAAAAAAACAAAACACCTGGGCAATGGCGGGGACAAAAAAAAGGACACAGGTGAACATGATAATGCTAGGGCAGGACTAAGGTGAGGCATAAACCAAAACCAAGAACCACAAAATCACATGGACCGGAACAAAAGACAGACACAAGCGAGACACAAGACAACCATTACATTTTTCAAGAAAGCAAAATGATCTTCCAACAGTTTCTCCATATAAAATAACTTCAACACATCAAACAAAGCAAATAATCATATAATACTCTTACAGTCATCTCTAAATGAGAAGCTTCAGATGCTGACTGTAATTAAATTTTTTTTCGGTGTGTGGGTGTATGTGAGGGGAGGGGTTTCGCGGTAAGGTGTGGGCAGAGTCGTAAGAGTCAAAGAGTGGTTAATCGTTTTGCGAGAGCCAGCTTCCTCCTGGAGCAATTACACACCACAAACACAGCGGTCTCGGCTCGCACAGCCCAGTTACATCATCTGAATGAATATGCGCCCGTACATGTCGGTCCTGTCTGCTGCACAGTGACGCAATAGGCAGTATGTGTTCTGTGGACCAGCGCGGCGACTTTCCCCAGGGACTGGAAGGATGGCCTCCCCTTGTTCTCCGGGTGTTGTTGTAGTGTACACTGAGCGCCTGGCAACAACGGTGTGGTGGCAACCAGCAGACCATTACTGGAAAGCTAACTCAATCACTGTCTGTGGCCGAGCTGGTGCTGGGTCCCCTTCTTGTGGCTCCAGCTAAGGTTAACCCCCTGTTCGAAGTGGCTCCATGTGCCACTAGTCTACAGCTTCCAAACCCACTGAGGTCACGGAAGCAGTCTGACGCACTACAGCGGTGCAGAGTAGTCAACACTGACTTACTTATTGCATACAGACAAGCCCGCAAAATGGTGACAACTTGTCTCCCCCTGAGCAAATGTGACACCGTGTATGCTCAGGCATTTGAGTAGTTTGGCCAGAGCTCAATTCAAATGCACAGTCTATTTTTAGATTTTGTGAGAGTCTGCTAAAAGTAATTGACTGTATGGGACACACATTTATAGTAAGGGAAATGCACTCATGGTAATAATTACTTAATAATATCTTACACTGTGTAGACTGCAATGTTGTTTTAAATCACAGTTTTTTCCTCTTGATTTAAATTATGACCTTGGAACAAGGTACAATACAGAATAATGACAAGTACAAGACAGAATACTAACATGTACAATAAAAAGTACAATCCAGAATCTTTCTTCTTCTACTTTTGGCTGCTCCTGATTAAGAGTTGCCAGAGAAGATCATCTTTCTCTCTCACACCAACAAGTATAATAGAGAATATTAAATGATAAAGTGCAATTACATAATTTTAGAGACTGGTTAGAATTAGATTTGTGAGATTTGGTCATCACGTTTGAACTACACTTTTGGAATAGTCAGCTCTGTATATTGAAGACTGTTTCAGTTTTTGCAAACACATCTTGTGAAACTCACTACTTTTAGCATCATATCCGGATCATATTATACAGCTATCTAGAACAAACTGGTTTAACAAAACTGATCACTTGGGTCCTGTAATCTGACTGGTTGAGCTACATTTAAAGCCTTTGTGAAATACTGAATATATGCACACACACACGACCCCTACACATCTGGCCAACAGACTAAAAGGAAGCTAACAAGCTAAAAGGTCAGCAGGGTAAAAGATAGCCAAAAGACTAAAAGAAGGTTAACAGGCAGGCTAAAAGCCGGCTAATAGGCTAGAAGATAAACAGGTAAAAAGCTAGTTAATAGGCTAAAAGAAGGTAAAATAGCTAATAGGCTATATGATAAGTGGGCTAAATGGTTGCTTACAGGCTAAAAATAGTTAACAGACTAAAAGGTAAGAAGACTTATGATAAGCAGACTAAAAGATAGCTAACAGGTTACATGGCTCCTCCATTATTATCACTCGTTGTGAATTAAAGTACTTGCTGTGTGTTTCTCTGGAAAACTGCAGTATGAAAGGGATGAAATCCCAGCCTCTGCTCCATTAGTTCCATATAGATTTGTGCACAATAAGATCAGAGGGACTCATGGAAATTATCGTTGCTGCTACTGTGATAATCTGGGAAGCACAAATACTAATAACGCAAGCCTGAAACACTGCTATATTATTTGTTCTTATTAAATGACAAAAAATCCTCTTTCAGCAGTCCGCTGTTGCTTGGCAACAACAGGATACTCTAAACTATATTTCTAGGTTAAAGAGTTATCAAAATGATCATGACTTAAATTATTTAGTAATTGAGCTAACCGTAGCTACACTAGGTTAAATGCATTCTCTGAGCTGGTATACTGTAACATGGCACAGTTGTTGTTGGATATGGTTCTAAGTCATTAAGGGAGTAGTAACTGAAACAGTGCCTCTAACAGGCTGAAGTAAATCTAACTTGGACCTCATCATGCTAGAAATGCACAACAGATGTGCTCTCTTTTGTCCAAAGTGCTGTCAGATGGCTCTATCAGTTCCAGCTCTGCAAGTAACTGTCATTTAACACTTAACATGCTTTATTCCTCATCTCCTGTTGTTTTATTGTAAGGCTAATGCTTTTTCGCTTTGGTTTGATTGGTTCATCATGACCTTTTCTTGTATTCCAGTTCTCTGCTAGTGATCCGCACTACTTCTCATCTGGAAAACATAAAGCTCTGAGCCAATCAGGTGGTAAAGTATGAGGAGATCAGAGGGATCATCAGAGGTAGAGCATCGTCTCCATGACAATCACATCCGACCTCCTGGACCAGCTGAAACGTCCTCGTCCCGTAGCCTGGTCATTAACAATGTAGCAAGTGAGAGCTGTTAGCATGGACCCCCCGCACCCACTCTCATTATGTCGTAGGGCTCACACTCGGTAAGGATTTGCCCCTTAAGCACATGCGGCTTGTGCTCTGGAGCAGGATCAGCAGCAGATCACAGAGTAAGTGTTAGGGCTTCGGTCCAACGCTAATGGCTAATAACAGGATAAGAACCAGATGAAGAGAAGGATTCCTCAGTTCTCCTGCCACACACCTGGGGAGGGAGGCTCTGTTTGGAGATGTGGCTAAGGAGCTGCAGCTTGTGGAGTGGTAAGAAGGGAACTTTAGTGCACTCTTTCTGGACCATGAAATTTCACAAGGTGAGAGCACACAGGAGAATGACGTCATGCGCCCGGTGCTGACCTACGCTGTCGAGAATTGGGTTTAGTGCTGAATCTTTAAGGCCTCTTTCCTCATCGCTCATCTCTGTGAGGCTTAGAGGCTGAAGGGAATAGATCTGTTTTCACTATGCATTTCCTTCTTCCCTTTATTCTTCCCAAGAACCTGACATTTTTATTCATGGGCCTCCCAGCAAGTGCAGATAGGATGATGTTTGCTTGCTGATTAGCTCGTAGGTTGCCTCAAAAATTCCTACCGAGGTTGTCAAAAATGGCGCAACTTATTTTAATACACTATTTTAAACTTTTGAACAGTCCAAGGTAGTACAGGCTGAAGCCCAGCTGCATGTGTTGCTATGACCCCATGTCTGTAGTCCTCCTGTCCAGATACCGTTTTTAAATGACCACTTCCAGTAATTAATCTCTTGATAGAAATCATTTCCAGTTATTGCCATGGTGATCACCAAAGCACATTGAATCTGATATATCTAGGGAAGGGTATGGTTAGGATTTTACGGATAATAATACTGACAATGATGCTGCTTATCAATACTGATAGTTTTATTGATACTATGCTTCTTAATTTGATACAAACAATACAGAAGAAAGTTTTTGGGAGAAATAACAAGCTAAATTGTTTTTAGATTTTCCAATATATTTAAAAAGGGAAGAGCAAATGCTACACACATCTTGTGGCTACTCCTGTGTCTCCCACTGATCCAATCTAGCATCCACCATTTGAAAATGACAGCTATGTCAGTACTGATAGCAGCTCCGTTTGTTCAAGAGCTTCCATATTTTGGTATGGACCCATCAGGAAGTGATACCAACTTAGTACCAGTTCTCTCTATCCATTCCTATGCAGGACATTGCTTGTGGAAGACCCATGTATATATAAACAAGTAACAGACTGACAAAAGCAGCAACAAAGCAGAGCTTTGCCTCTCCTTGAGAGTCTCCACTGTACCACTGTACCTGTGCTGTGTTCCCACTTTCCCTGCATCCATCATAAACGTGGTCTCTTCTATCACTGCGAATGTCTGGCTCTGCCAGAGAACCGTGTCCATGTTTGTTTCTGTTGTGAGCACTTGTTCTCTCCCCATACCTTCCTACTCAGTATTGCTCAAGACAATGATTTCAAAACAAAACCAAAAAAAAGACAATTAGCAGTGGTGAATGTGCTGGCATATGTGGATGTTTCTCATTAAGATCGCGTTTGGCCTCAGCATCAAACCCAACCGCTCTCATTCTTGGCAGCGGGAGGGCTCTTGCAAATGAATCCTGGGAAACCTAATCTATCTGCTGGATTCAGGGACATTGTATCAACGTATCAGTCCAGATGAGCTGGACCCTTTCTCCACTGCCACTTCTATGGATTGTGGAAGTGAAGGTCAGGGGTTACCCTGTTGGTTACAGTGATCTGGGAATGTACTTTGCAGTGTGGAAACATAAAAAAAAATGCTCCAGAACACTAAAGTGAATAATTATTTGCAAACATTTGGAAATATTTGAAATTAGGGTAAACTTTCACCCTGTTTGTATAATGATGTGGTAAGCCATGAGTGGCCACTGCTTTATGGTGGTTTTAAACATGGGTAAGGGGTGTTGGTTAGGCATCAAAATCATTTTTTTGAATAATAAATATAGATTTCAGTCTCCCATAATTCTATATTGCAGTTGTTTCATGAATGTTTAGATTTTTTGTCATAAATGAAGCAGTTAATGACAGTGTTTCATGCAGAAACCTTCACATTGTAACAGCTGTTTCTTATCCGTTTGTCATTCAAGAAACTAATTTCTCTTAGTGCTTCTATGTGATTTCCTGTGTTGCGCTAGCATCAAGCAAAAAGTGCATTTTAACTGTACTTGACTACTCCACAGGTCTACCAACATATGGACATCTGACTCTTTCAAAGAACATACTCTTTACTTTGTATGTTTCAGTTTTCCTTAATATCTCAGTTCAAAGCCAAGCTTAATGAGTCGAGTGTGCTAGCCTGATAGCTTGCTAGCTCAGTTGGTTAGCCTGAGAAATGTTTAATAAAACTAGGTTCTAACTTTGGGTGTCTTGAATATCACTTTAGGCTGTTTTACTTCATTCACACCCTGATGCTTGGTTCTATCTATCAACACAGTCACACAGCAGGCCACATGAACTACATACCAGCACGTTAACTTACAGGTGTGTGTTTATCGGTTATACTGGGTATTTTACAATGGCTTCTAATGTGGCTCAGCTAAGATCTAAGATCTGCTTGATGATTCTTTTGCACTCTTGATTATATAGTTATGTATGTTTCTGTCAAATTCATAATTTGACATAATTTGACAGTAATGATCATACCATGTGGAAGATGGGATTCCTGTGGTGTTTCTGGACTGTGTGTGTTCCTTGCATAAAGGATTACAGTAGGATAAGGTGCCATGGACCCATGGGATATACATTTTCATTTTCATTTCCATCTCCGTTTCATCTGAATACTGAGAATGTCTGGGGCCACCACAAGGGTGCGGCCTGGTCCCTCCCCACCTCACCAGAAAGGTCACCTTACAAGAGTCCTGCTAAAAGCAACAGGCCAAGAATTCCCTCAGTCTTCACTCCTTTGCCCCAAGCTTCCATACTCTTTCCAAATGCTTTGAATGAAGTGTGATGCCCACTAGGCAAGCAGGGATCCCCCACGGTCAGAGGGTATTGCTGTTTTTATACGGGGTGAGGCTCCTGGAGGTGATTATTTGTTGTTGGGGGTTTTCGGAAGGGAACAGGAGGAAAGCACCAGTGTTTGTTTGCTCTGGGAATATGAATGTTTTACCATGGGAAAGAGTGCCCATGACCGCCTGTAAGCCTATACTGGAGCTAGGAATTGGGACTGAGGTGGCAGATAAGGTTTCCTTTGGTTAATATCCACTGTACATACCTGATAATCCCAGTAATGAAAACCAAACACTGGAGAAGAATGGCTTTGGCCACGGGGGCAAGGCTCTGAATGCCGTTAGCCTAGGGAGCTTCCAGATTCTCTTCATTTCCACTGGACCTTGCGGTGAAAAAGGGACAGAGGGCGGACGCAGCCATGTCCAAGCCCACAAGTCAGAATGGAGGAAGAAAAGTGGGGACATGTGTGGGTCTACCCCGACGTATGCAAGCACAGGCAATCTGTTGACCAGACTCATATGGAAGTGTTCAGCTGACTGCTGGCATGGGGGCATTCTCGATGGGCTTAGGAGGGGTAGGGTGGGGGCACATATCCTCCATAACATCCCATCCAGACTTGTCAGCATGGCTTGTGATGGTGTCTGAAACTGACCCAATTAGAGGGAATGGGATCCTAGGAGCAAGGGGGAGCACTGTTTCTGCACAGTAGGCCCCTTGCAGTAATCACAGCTACTCATGGGGGAGGGATGTGGAGAGAGACCCACAGTCCAACTGGACCTTTATTAAGGGGAAGGAGGGGAGGAATTTGAGAAGTTGAGAGATGCTCAGGATAAGAGAGAGCTGGAGGAATATGCAGGGAAAGGGTGGAAAGGATCAATACCAGACACACTGTAAGAAATCATTAGAAGGTCATCTAAAGATGATAACATAATTAGTAACAGAATTTACTGTAAATTCTTGACTTAATTACACAATGAATTACATTTACATTAAATTTGCAGGTTTAGGTCTGACATTTGTTCAATAGTTAAAACACAGAAAACTGCTAAACAAGAAAGAAACACCATTTAAGTAACATTAAAGCACTGTAAAACTGCTCTACTTACAAACTTGAAGACTTGAAAGATTTGCATCAGTGCTTTTTAGTGCGTACGTTCGCCCGCTAGTTTAGCTATGAGCTAGACAAAATCGTTTTGTAGTTTCTGGCAATGACTCCAGACCCCACTACACCCCCTGCTGGCAGAAAAAAAAACAGATTCCGAAAGAGACATATACCACAAACTAGTTTTTGGGCATTTAGTTTTGCACAGGATGTCCCAGTATATACAAAAATGTATAATAATGTATAAAATGTTATAATTATAGTGCATGTGTTAGTACTGTTTTTCAGGAGTATAATAAGCAGTAACAGTATTTTATCATGTGATAAATAATTTGTTTACTCCGCACAGATCCACTCTGTTGAAGTCAGAAATTCTGAGCTGACATGGCCATTTGTCCTGAAGTGCATCTGTTGTTGTGACTGGACTTTTGATGTCGCTTCATAAAGGCCAATCATAATGGATGTGACAGTAATTGACAGGGTGACACTTCTGAGGTCATTTCCTGTCAGTAACGCAGGCCACCTCTCTGGGGGTGGCCAGTGGGAACTCATGCCTCTGCATGGGGGCCCGTCTGACCTGTCTGAGGGCCTGATGGATCGGCTCCCAAAGTAGACCCTCATCCATCACTCATCCACACACATGCTTGGTGAGTCAACAAAGCTTTTTATTTCAGCAGGTACTGAGATGCCTGTTGTGTAATGTCTTTTGACATATAAAATTGCGCTCATAATGAGTCTGCCTGCTGCTGCTAAAGTCTTTTTTTTGTCGCTGAATTGCTTAGCCAAAATGTTGCTCATAGCAGTGGATGCTGGATGATATGTTTTTCCTTACCAAAAACATCTTGAAACCTGACTTTTATCCATATTAAGATGACTAGATTTTTAGTAATTCAGATGAAAAACTGAATGTTGTTTAGGTTTCCTAACAGTGGTGGTGAATGAACACAAGCATAGCCATTATTTTGTCCTCTAGTGAAGCTACACATGTCTTCTGAGTGTTTAAATGGAATTTTGATGATGATAAAATAGTAAATCTGAACTAAAGTGGTTTTCTTTGGGGACTATTTTGCCTAGTGGGGTGGCAGTGGTCTATTGGGTAGGATACTTACCTCTGGAACAGGGGCAGTTAGGGAACGGAAGGCTCTTTGGATAAAACCGCCTGCAAAATCCCGTAAATGCAAATCTAATGATGATTGGGTTTAGCTTTAGGCTTGAAGCTTCTCCAAACTCTGGTTAAACAATGTCTCAGGCATTAGGTAGTGCATTCATAAGCATTTCATGGCATAACTTCCGGCGAAGGACCTTTTAGAGGCACACGTCTGGTTGCATTCAGTAGCACTGTGAACAAGAATCAGAGGGGTGTAGGCTTCAATTACATGTTCGCTATATTAGCCTCGTAGCTCCAGTGCTAAAAGTAAAGAAGCAAAACTTAAGACATATCTAGACTACAGCTGGGTTAAAGGAGGGGCACTTTATAAATTAGATTCTTGATGAAGTGTTGCTTTAATGTAAAATAAATATCAGTGTGTAGGACAGAGACCTCTGAGGTTAAAGAATGGGACATACGAGAGGCTGGAATTTAGGCATTTGGTCTGCTGGACGGCTGGAGGGATGGATAGATGGATGGAGTGGATTGGTGAGGGAGGGGGACGGAGGGTGACTTTGATTAATGACCACACACAGCATGTTGTCCTGCTAGTGTGTGGGGCTGGGGATGAGGCAGGATCTCCAAGGTCCTATCTTTGAGCACTAGGATTGATCCTGAGATGACCATCACAACACTTTTAGAGGGGCTTCTAAAAGCCAGATGGTTTTTCTCCACTGATATATTTTTCACGTGGAGTGACACGTAGCTTCAGGTGACCTTCACGGTCTGTGATGCAACCACCGGGAAGATTAGATTCAGTCATTGGCTGATTTTTAAACTTTAATATACACTCTCACACATAAACGTGGTAAAAGGTTTGACCCCCTACAGCAGTGGTTTTAAACCCATCCTTAGCGACCCCCAGATGGTCCACATTTGTGCCTAATCTCTATGTTTTGAGTTGGCTTGGAGCTCTGGACTCCTTGGCTGACTGACTGAACACCCCCTGGTATTTTATGTGTAAATTAATAAACACCCCCTACAAAGGACACACTTAAATATGAACTGTGATGTTTATAAACAGTAGAGTATATGAACTGCAAGCTATATATACTGTACCATATTTTACTAATATTCATAAGCTGTCACATATATGACTGTAGTTTTATAAAATGTAGCTTAATCTGTACAGTATGGAAGATGTACTGTATATAACTGTAATGTATATAAACTGTACAGTATATAACTAATGTTCATTAGCTGTGGCATTTATAACTGTGGTTTTATAAACTGTGGTATATATGATCTTTAGAGTATACAAGATGTACTGTATATACCTGTAATGTATGTAAACTGTAGTGTATATAATCTGTATATACACATATCTGTACTGTATATGATTGTCATGTCTATAAACCATAGTGTATATAACTGTGTTCCGTAGCTGTAGCATTTATAACTGTAGCTTTAATGTTCATATACCCAACATTTCTGTATATAGCATAGTGTATTTTTTTTTATATCGAGGTTTTTTTCTACAGATCCTGTTTTTAGACTTATTATTCTTGTCTCTGTGTCTCTGTGTCATTGCAGTCCTTTCATAAGTAAGTTCCTCTGGGATCAATAAAGTTTTCTGATTCTGATTCTGATAAAATGCAGTATTTATGATTGGTAGAGGATCTAAGCTGTACTGTATACAGCTATAATGTATATGGACTGTAGTGTATATTACTAACGTTCATTAACTGTAGCATAAATAACCATAGTTTTAAAAACTGTATCTTAATCTGTAGAGTGTAGATGTACTGTCTATAACTGTAATGTATATTAACCTATAGTGTATATAACAAAAATTCCTAAGATGTAGCATTTATAACTGTGGTTTCAAAAACCTGTAGTATATATAATCTGTGGAGTATATAAGCTTTACTGTATATAACTGTAATGTATATCGTAATGTAACTGTAGTGTATATAAGATATATGTTGTGCATGTGGTGTAAAACGATCAGAACCACAGATTATTCCAAGGTGAAAATGATCACCTCACTGCTTTCGAAGACTTAATCTGTGGTAATGCAAAGCAGATGTTTGTGTATGTATGTGTGTGTGTGTGTGTGTGTGTGTGTGTGTGTGTGTGTGTGTGTTTGTGTGTGTGTGTGTGTGTGTGTGTGTGTGCACGTGTGTGAGAGAGACAGGAGAGACAGATGTCCAACTGCGGGCCACTGTTTCTAAGAGCACGGTGAGGCAGAAAACCAAGCTAAACTTGTGGCAGATTAACACACACAATAACCTTGAAATCAGTTATAACGTAATCAGATAATCAGATTGTTACTTACATTTTTGCTTATTTGTCACAAATAATTGTTTTGATTGTCAAATTACATTTAATTGGGCAACCCAAGTAAAGGCAAAATATAGGATTTCAACAAGCATTTCACGTTTTGAGGGTCATCCAACACCAACTCAATTAACGGATTAACCAAATTTAGTGGCTTATTGGGATAAATTAGACCAGACAGGCACGCACAGGCCTGATTCAAAAGTCCAGCAGAGAAAACAAAAAGCGTTATTGAAATGTATCACTCTGGGAGGAGTTACTCAGGGACTCCAGCGACTCACCGTGAGATCCGTTTCATCCAAATGGAGAAGTCATAAGGAAACCCAGACGAACATCTAAGGAAGCCTCATTCTGCACTGATAAGAAGAGTGTTTATGGTTTCATCCTTTTCGCCCCGGGCGATAGGATGTAACGGCTGCACCAGAAAGTTGAAACAGAAAGTTCAGAAAGTTCAAATAAGAGGCCGATTTTAGCCTTGCATTTCCTACACAGATACATGCTAGATGGACAGTCTTGGAAGCTCCACTGTGCTCCCCTGCCCCCCCCCCCCAGGGGTAATAAATGGCACTGGACAGCCCCCTCCTCCTGATGGATAGACGGCCCACTGGAAAAATGAGCGTGTGCGAGTGTGGGTGGGGATGTGTGTGTGTGTGTGTTTGCTAGACAGAGAAATTTGTTGCATGTAGAGTTAAACTGAATCAGGGCCATCGAACCAGTCACTCATCCCTTGGCCCCGCCCCCTGTCAGTCGTTTTGACAAATGAGGGTTTCGTCATCAAAGCCCTGACAAGAGACAAGAGGGAATAAACGAGAGAGAGAGAGAGGGAGAGAGAGAGAGAGGGAGAGAGAGAGAGAGGGAGAGAGAGAGAGAGGGAGGGAGAGAGAGAGAG
>JBBPCX010000114.1:32119670-32133561 GCA_037974365.1 Hydrocynus forskahlii | reverse complement strand
GGTGTTTCTAATAAAGTGGCCAGTAAGTGGAAGCACAGGGTTGGTGTTTCTAATAAAGTGGCCAGTAAGTGGAAGCACAGGGTTGGTGTTTCTAATAAAGTGGCCAGTAAGTGGAAGCAGAGGGTTGGTGTTTCTAATAAAGTGGCCAGTAAGTGGAAGCACAGGGTTGGTGTTTCTAATAAAGTGGCCAGTGAAAAATACTTGACATAGAAACACATAACTGACACATTAGCGTTTGACTGGTATGTTGCTTGGCAACCTCAGCCTACTTTTAACAGATTGCTCCTTAACACCAGGCAGAGGAAAAGTTTGTTGAGATCATTGATAATAAATTATTGTATTGTTTTTTTTCAAATATACAGTATATTAACACGGGTGTATTTTTCCCAATTTATATTCTTACCATTTTGTTAAAAAAATCTAATTATTCCATGCTTATGGCAGAATTACTTCTTAACTGTCATAAAATCAGTTTCAATTCATGACCTCTCCGGCCTTTATGATGTCACCAAAAATATTTAGTCTTTTCCTTCACTCACGGCAGGGTCACTGGGTCATGTGAACAAGCCCCATTCCTCACTGGCTAGCTTTATGCTAGGCTAAGCTCTGCTGAAAACCTGGCAGTGCGGATCTAAAAGAGTGGATTAAACCCACACACCCTGGGGACCTATCAGTGATACCTCACTCATTACCTCAGCATGACTGTCCAGCTCTGGTCCATGTAGGACCCTCCACCTCCCTCCAAAATGAGCTGATGATTTGTACCAGTCTGCATTCTTCATGTTAACCTTAGAGTATATTAGTAAAATCTGATTTCAACAGATATAAACAATGTAAAACAGTCTAAAACCGGTGTTTGTTCTCCTACATGCTCTCTGCTTGCTGTTTTCACACTGTAAATACCAACATTGAATTTAATAAGAAATAGTAAGCGGGAATTTTGACCAATTTTTCCAGAACGCTTAGTTTATATGAGTTACTAGTACATTGGGATCAAAAATGCGCATGAACGAAGTCATTTCAAGTTCACTAGCAAAACATTCGTCCACCCTTGGGCATGCGCAGCAGCCTCTCTGATAGATATCTAGGAAGTCTGACTTTTTTCGAAGCTTCGTTTTGTTTGGCTTTTAGTTTTATGTATTTTTTTACACGGTCACTATTGTTTAACATTTTAATCAAACTTTTAAATGAACAGCTGAACACAGAACCACCAAGTGCAGCTGAAGATTCGGCTCTCCTCGATGGAAGTCGTCTTTTCTTATTTGCTACAAAGAATTGTCTCTTTGAGCCGGCTGGTTCGCGAAATATAGGTTACTACATGCCTGTAGACCCAACGTTGTGGAGGACAGCGGCTCAAGCTGTTTTGGCAGCATTAACTTCCCTGCAGCACTTTACAGGTTCACTTGTTTTTTAATAAAAAAACAAATTAAATATTTTTTAAAACGTACTTTCTTAGTTCAATGAGTTTTGTTCGGTATAGGCTAACGAATGACCATATTTAATGAACTTTCGCTAACTAGATATCTGGCCATTCTAGCTTAGGCTAACTAAGGTAATGTTCATTGCTAACACTGTTCCAGTAGTTTTGAACTTGGTCCTCGTGGTAGTTATAGATACGAGAAGCATGTTTGACACCGCAAAGCATGGTTTTTAGATATATTTATTTCCACTACGACATTTGAATGAACACCTTTCAATTACCGCTTATTATTAGCTATTACCTTTTCATTATTAAAGAGAAAAGGGGATTTTTTTCCCAAACAACTTTGAATAATCTGCTTAAACACAATCCCTTAATATAGTACAATCTGATATTTTCATAAAAAAATTTAAATATATATATTTGATTGCCATATCTTGTAAATGTATATGCTGTAAACAAAAGTGCTGCCAACTAAATCAGGCCACCCTTTGAAAAAATTGTATCAGTTTGGGAATGTTTATTTCAGGTTATTATTTCTAAATTGAGTTAAAATTTCAGTTCATTGTGATTGGCGCTAAAATAATGTTTTCTTCATTTCTAGAGTTGAAACATGGGTCCTACGCTCATACCTCAGCTTTCCCAAGCCTGCATAGAGAATGTCTGTGCGTGTTTAAATCTTTTAATTCGCTTAAGGTACATTTAGCAACATCCAGTGAAAGCAGGTCATCACTGTCAGCAATGCAACTTTGTGTTACTGCTATTAGTTTGTGCAGAGCCCAAGCACCCTTTACTGGCAGTTTAATCTTACATTTTGTAGCCAGAACACTGTGTTTTTATATGATTTCTACATGTTGCATTTAAAATAAATGCTGTGATGGTTCTAAACTGTTTATTTCATTCTTTTTAATGGATGTCTTATTTTTTCAAAGCGTTTTCTACAGTAATCTTCAGTTTAAAGAGGGCTGTAAACTGAGCCAGAAAATCAGTTATTTTAAATTGGCAAGGTGTGGTTAATAAGTAAAAATAAGTAATGCTCGCTTAAAAATGTAAGCAACAAAAGTCTTACTTACTCAGAAAAATCAAGCTGAGTTCCCTTATAAAAATTTAATGACTTAAAATAATTAAGCTGAGTTCACTCATAAAAAGGTAAGCTTATTAAGTCGTACTTACTTAGATTATAGAAATAATTTACTACAACTAAGTTCACTGAACTTGATTTTTTTGAGGCAATGGATCCTTTTTTTTGAGTTACAGATTGTACAGTGCACTCAGCACGTGGCCGCTCAGCCGCTCTCCGGGCCCCCTCCCTCTGGGGGAATAGCCTGAAAGTTCTCTCAGGTGAGATTTTTTCCATTTGTTTCTAAGGCCTGAAATAAAAGAAATTTGGGCATTTTTATAGTTGTTGTTATTATTACATGTTTTTTAAATGACAATAACTTTCTACGTGGCATAGGAACACCAAACAAAGCTCAGCATAACATCTGACACCTCGAACATCAAAAAAAAAAAAACAGGGGGACTTCCATATGAGTTGTTTTGCCGTGTGATGACAATTTACCATTTGTTGTGCTGCCAGCTTGGATCTGTGCCACTCATGTTCTAAGGGTTAAAGCCAAAGTAGAACGTAAGCATTTGAGAACATGTGGAGCTAAACTGAGGAGGAAGGGTGACATCTGTGGTTGATCAGTTTTGTTTCAGTGCCTTTGAGAAGCTCCAACTCCGTTACAGCTCCTTGCCGAACCCTCCAAATCACACGGTGGTCCAGCGAGGCGTATCGTGGCGCTGACGGATAACATGGAAGCAGATGTTTTCCTTTTTGACATTTATTATTTCCCGAAGATGCGAAGGCTGACGAAATGAAGCGGTGTGGCCAATGGGCTGAATCGGATCGCTGACCGTCTGCCGCTGAAACGTTTACAGACGGGACCACACGCGTGCAGCCCAACTGATGAAACGCCCGACTTACCAGTGTGTTGGCACTGGGACGGCACATTAAAATTTATTTGTCAACACAAACTATTTCCAGCTAATACACCCCACTCCCCCCTCCAGAGCTTTTACAAACTTATGCTGAACAGATTTATTACATGTCACCTGAATCTAAAACATATCCAGACTCTAAAAGTTCAAACTTCCACTTCTAAAGTCTGAAAAGCTGAGCCATGGTGCTCACATTAAATGGAACATGCTTCTAAGCAACCGTGGCCAAAATACATGATTTGGTGGAATAATTATTCATTGCATTTAAAATGAACTTTACATTACTTGCAGTGTGTTACATTAGGCGTAATAACAGGCTTATGTATGTTAAAGTTTCATTTTATTCAGTATTACAGTCTAACACAAAGGTATACATATATAAACATTTCTATACTTTCTATTACTTTCTAATAAATACTGCTATGGAGCAGTTTAGAGTGCTGATTGATGGGAAGTGTAATTTCAGTGACATTTAATTGCTTTAAACAAGGTTAAAAAAAAGTCTTTTCACAAAAATATATAGAGAATCTGTTAAAAGTAGAACAGAAATTATTATATTAGGCAAGAAAATCTGGAGCACCATTAGGTAAGATTTACTAATATAAGCAAAATCAGCAAAAAACGCAAAAATAACTAGATCAGAAGAAAAAAGGCCCCAGTACCAGAAGAAAAACACTGTTATTGCATGGGTTGTTCATGTGTAATTACACAGTAATTACAGACACCAAAAATGCTGCTTTGAAATTAGATTATATCAGCTGATAAGACTTTAGATTTCTGGATATATTTCCTTAGATTTGGCTTGTTTTGGTTATTTTAGTGAATTCTCTTATGCAAATTTTATGCTTTTTTTTAAATGTCCACCCTTGAAGCCTAAACTCCAGGGCCGTTAAAAGAGGCAACCTAATTTGCCACTCAACAGCCAAGGTGCACAAATTCATTAAGAGCAATTGTGCTTTCTATCACTGAAATCTTTTTAATCAGCTTGCCCTGATGGCTCTGCGATGCGAAGCTCACAGTCAGACGCAGTAATTAAGCGTGCTGAAAGTCACAGAAGAATGAAATCTGCATCGGTCGTGACCCCCCACGACCCCTCTGAAATGTAATAAAGCTTCTCCTGATGGCGTTTTTCTGTCAACGCATGGTTTCACGTGACCTCCGAGAACGAGCAGGGGGAGGTTATGGGCAGAGGTGAGTTTAGATGTGCAGGTGATGACACAAAACAGGCCTGCGCCGCTGTCCTGCTGGCGTTTACTGCACAGCGTCCGACACGTCCATGCTGTGTTACCCAACCAGATGTGGCACAATGAATAAATTAAAATGATAGTTTAGAAATCACCTCCACCCCATCCCAAATCAAATGATCCACCTTGACATGCCTGGTGTTGCTATTGCAGTTTTGGCACAAGGCTAATGTTGCTAACAAGTCATGGAAATGCATGCCCCACCAATTAGCATTGTGTTAACTACATGCAAATGTTGACCTACCGTTTGCCAGCGTCTCATCCCACGTTTCCATTCCACCTTAAATGTTGCAGCAGCCACAAGCACCAGAGTGTAACTGCTGCACCATTTAAGGTGGGACATGATAATCTTCACTCCATTTAATGTGAATGGGAACTTCTGCTCTCCATTTAAGATGGCATGGAAGGTTTTGGCCCAAGACACCAGAACGTAACTGCTGTACAACTTAAGGTGGATTGGAAAATTTAGAATAAGGATTAGGGTGTCTACCAGGGAGATGTCTATTAACAGCTTCAGAGCAAACATGCGTGGCTGATCAAAAGTTTCGTTAGTGGAGGGGGATTGTGTGCGGAGGGGGGGAGTGTTATATTATAGCAGTGCTGTGACAGAGGGACAGAGGATGATGGATCAGAGGACAGAGCACTGGGGTCTCTCAAGCTCCGGATTGATCTGGAAGCTGTGTCTTTGTTCAGCCCCCGTCAGTGCCTCTGGCAGCCCTGAGCACTTCCTACAATCAAATGCTTACTACTGGGGCCTAATTAGTCTTTGAGATATGTGACAGAGTGTATGTGTGTGTGTGTGTGTGTGTGGGGGGGGGAGTGTCTACTCCCCATTGCTGTTTGCCACATGCTATCACTCATTTCCCCTTTAATCTTTCTCTTTCACATACAAATGCAAACACACAAGCATAAAAAATGTTTGCATCGGTGACCTTAATCAGAGCCTTAGTGTGCTTAGTGGGTTAATGAAAATAACTCACCATGCTCTGTTTTTTTTTTTTCAGGGTAACTTTTGGTTCTTTAGTTTCAAACTGGAGCTACAGTGCTAACATTGTTAAGACTAGTCAATAGTCAATAGTCACCCAAATCTTTTACCATCCCCAAAGTTTCTCATTGAAAATACTTTGTTACTAAGCCAGAAGAGTGGTGTAGCTGATCCAAACTAGGCTGGAACCCACAATCAGTTAGCTACTGTCACATCCTGTCTTGTGTCTGCCCCAGTCAGATCTTGTTTTCTGTCAGTTTTCTGTTCACGCCTCTGCTCCATGTGCTCCATGTGCCCTCCTGTTGAATACCTCCACCTGTCTGTTAACAGCGGCTCCCTGTTTAACCTAGAGCATATAGACCCTTGTCTTTCTCCAGCTGATGGTCTACTGTTACCCTGTCATATGGGTCCTGTGACTGCTTTCTGTTTGTTCCAATTCTAAGTCTCCCAGATTTTTATTAGCTCTTTTCAGTTAATAAAGTGTTTTGCAGTTGCTTTCCCTTCTCATCCTTCATTAGTCACTTTATTTCACTTTTTTTCCTCTCTAAATCTACCAGTGAAGCTACACATGATGTCTCAGAGATCAGCCAGTACATTCATAACCATGTAATAACTTTTTGTGAGGGAGCTTTTAGAGGTAGACTTCTGGCTCCATTCACCATCACTATGAACAATTCGGTGAGTTTCTCTAGAATGGAGCATTTCACACTCCCACCCTGAGCTACTCTGCTTGCATATTAAAAATATTTCTGCAGAGTGTGTCACAGTGAGAGTGAGATTTTTAGGTCCGATAAATCTGAGCAACAGTTAAAAAACAGAATGCATTTGTAGGCGGAGCATGGAGAGGTCAGTTCAGGGCTTTCTCATCACAGTGATGAGAAGCAACATGCCAGACACTCAGAAGATCACTGAAGAGAAACAGCAAAGCATAAACCCAAACTTTGAGCCTGGGACGGCACTTGAGAAAGCAGGTGATCCACTGACCCAGAACCGTCAGACAGGGAAACCCAGGCCAGGTCTTCTGCCATAAATCCAGTTCCTGCAGAGGCCCTTGAAACCTGTTGCCCATGAAACCACACTAGCTGGACTTAAGGCTGGAAAATCAATGAGGATCTTCGAAACTCCGTAGGAGGCGGAGGGTGCCATGTGTTCACTGAGCGCTACTTGGTTTGGGGAATGATAACCAACCATCCCTGAAGCTCTGCTGGAAGCTTTGTCTTTCTGGAAGCACTGTCCTTCTGGAAGCCTTGTCTGTCTGCCTTGTGCCAGAAAATGAAAATAAAAAGGAATGGGAATGCGTTCAAACGAATGAAGTGAATGGGAGGATGAGAAGCTCAAGTGAAAGTTTCAGCCTCACCACAGTGCTGAGCGAGACTCTTACAGACCAGCTGAAAGACTCCACAGCTATAGTCCATTACTATGGCCTGCCTCCTGTGTAGCTGGGATGGCCTGTGAGTGGTTGGTGCTTGGAATTGGAGGTCAAAATTTGATTTTAAGTCCAAGAAAAATAACAATTTGGAGATTTACAGAAATAATTTGTGTGTAAGCCTTTTATTATTATTACAAAATCACCCTATCACAATTATGATGTTATTATGTTATTATGAGTTAGTTTGCACATTCATATGTTTACAAATGGAATGTAAATTAGGTGCAGTTTCATCAGCTGAGGAAAATAAAGCTTAGACAGTGGCAGTGAGTGGTGTTTGTTTATTTGATGTTTGTTCATATCATCTTTAGAGGGCAGTATTGAGTAACCACTGTTTATTTGATGTTAATTATTATTTATATGGCTTGGGTGAGTAACATTTCTTTCTTTATTTGATGTTTGTTATTTACGCCTTTAGAGGGTGGTGGTGAGTAACATTTGTTTATTTGATGTCTGTTAATTACTTCCTTAGTGGGCGGCAGTGAGTAATGTTGGTTTATATGAGCTGTGTCTGTCACTAGACAGAAGTGAGATTGGTAATCAACTATTTTAGGCACTTTAGGATTAGTTACATGCATTTTGCCCCCCAAATAAAAGTCATTATATTGTTATTTGCGATTATTTATATGCCAGTTAATTATCTGATCAAATGCTATGTATGATTATTGCCTTCTTGTGTTTGTTTGCAACTGGAAAGTGATGTAAATTAGATCATTTTTGCTGTTCTATTTCTTTACTGCATGACTTTTAGCAGCGTTTGCCCACATCAACTCCAATGCTCTGGGTTCACACCAGTAGCCAAGTGCTAACCATCTTCATCATGGCTCTAAATGCTACTGACTGCTAACTCTAATAGCCACAAACATAAAGTTGCCCAAGCAACGTGTCCGTCTCCAGAGTAAAGCCTCTCACCCCCTGCACCTCACAATCTCCACACTGTCTGAGGCATTTACTAAAATAAACTTCACAGCAACCTAATATTCGTCCGGGGCAAGCTCTGGCTAATGTCGCAGCCGCGGCCGCCTCGTTCTGGCCTGCTATTAAACAGCTGGAAAAGACTAGCGCCTTTCTCTTCTCACCTACCGCCATTACCATAACTGCTCCCCCTCTTTTTCCCAAACCCCCCACCCAAAACAAGAGGACAATTACACATCATTTAAGACTTAAGCAATTAGAAGTAGATTTCTGGAAATAACCCCAGTGTATCTGGAGCTGGTCATCTTCCATATTAGACATTGGGAGGCATGGGGAGAGGAGGGAGCTTACGGTCTGACAGGTTTTGGCCCTGGCACTTGTTAGGGGTCCTTGGGGGGAGACTAGGGGTGACATATGTTACATTTCGGCCAGCCTAATACTGGCCCGTGTACAGGGTCAAATGGGGTCAGAGCAGCAGATTGCCAGAGAAGAGATTGGGGTTAAAATAGAGTCCTCAGCACCTAGCGGTGTGGCAATTACCTCTGGATAAACACGGGCAGAGGTGCAGCATGTGTGCACATGTACAAAATAAATGAACCCCTCCTCCAAGTAATGGCGGCCTAACACAAAACAACTTGCTTCCAAAGTGGGAATCACAGCCAGGCTTTGCGCCATTCCAGGCCCAGCAAACCTGAGCTTGCTTTCTGCACTAGTATGAGACAATGGAAATTGGGCAGATACTCAAGAGAAGAACCCATTAGGAGGCAAGAAGAAAAAGAAGAAGGAAAATGGTCTAGGACGTCTTACCTCATTGTGCAAAGTCATGACAGCAAAAGCAGAGAGCTGGAGTGTATGAATGGGTGTGGAACTGGGAGAAGCATGTATTTCGGGTTTCATCGTAGATTGTAAATTGCTTCTCGAGGAAATCCTGAGATTTGCTGCAAAGCTGTGGCCTAGCGACCATGAGCCACAGGCTGCATGACAAGTGTTTCCATGCACAGGAGATGAACTGACCACAACCACTGTTTGTGAACTCTGTGCTCAAACCACAAACATCAAGTGAGATCACTGCTAATTACAAGCTCTTCCATCCAGGTAGATGACGAGGTAAGTGAGCTCTTTGCTCGGTTCCCCACTGCACCCCAGACACAAGCTCTTCCTGTGCACACAGCGTGGTCCCCATTGTGGGGGCAGCCTCCAAAATTGCACGTCTTCAGGGCTGCCGCTGGAGAAGAACCAGATGACCCTCCCAGCTCCTGGAACCCCCACAGGCTTCGCCGCATGCTCCTGTGCGCGAGGCTGGAAGGCAAACACAGCAGGCCTCACGTCTGTCAGGGAGATGCAGGAGTGTAATCTGTCACGCCGCCAGGACCACACCACTCCCCACACCGATTCGCGAGCAAGGCTCAAAGCATAAACCAAAGAGTGCCAGGCGTATATTGGGTGGCTATGTGATGTGTATACACATCAGTTCTGTGGTCATCACGGCCAAACACACAGCACTCTGTTGTAAAGACATCCTGATTACTCCTTATTCTCAATACGGCCGATTCTTTCCTGGCTGCCGAACGTGTCCAAACATCATTAGGAGTCTGGGCTAAGCACGCACGCAACATATTACCGGTTATTAAGTGACCAAAACTATATAACAGGCTATTTATGAGCATCAACACTGGTCAGTGAGTCGATAGATTCAGGACAACACTGGCTATGAAAAGTTAACAACTAGGAAGACAATCCTTCACCAGCTGTCTACCTTAGCCTTCCATGAATAGCTTAAAGAATCTGGCCCCACTGATTTCTTTAAATCCCCCATAATTAAGTGTGTAAGAAGTAAACAGGGTGGTTCAGAGTGGGTTTAGTGTGAAACATTCCATTCCAGAAGCCCTCACCGTGTCAGAATGGCTCACAGTGGTGGTGAATGGAACCAGACATCTGCCTTTAAAAGCTCCCTCAAAGAAAGTTTTTCCAGGAATGCTTATGGAGGTGGGGGTCAATAGTAAATAAAACGACTATATTTGTGTTGGAGATGTGAAGTCTGATTCTATTCACCACTACTGTAAAGAAATCTGAGTCTCTACAATGAATCGTTTCATACCAAACCTTCTCTGAATGACCCGTTTACAAACACTTGAATTTTGGGGGATATTGAAAAGTCAGGGACTTATTTGTTGGAGCATTGCCCCACCAGCCAGTCACCAAGGTCCATTAAATTAAACCTTCGACTTTTTATGAGCAGAGAAACACTGAGAATACATTTCTATTTGTTGTTCACACTCAGACTAAATTAGTTATCATGGAGAGTTTGCATGCATCACTGTATAAGTTGGTGATGCCCTGAAATTTTGAAATTGACAGAATTTTAGTTTGCTGGAAATGTGACATTTCCTAGCTTTTGGATCCCGCTCCCAAGATTTAGGTCTGATGGTAACTAGTCCTGCTTATGTACTTCATTAAAGATTTGATGTATTCATACTTTCTTGAATGTTTTAAATGACAACAATGCTTATATTTTCTACAGTTGTTTTCATATCACTTGAAATATTAGCTCCTGACGGCCAATCAGCAGCCAATACATGCCTGCGTGAATGGCCATTGTAGACTTCTTTATAATGGAAATAGAAACGCTATTTAGCCAGTTTCACACACATCAGCCAAAACTTGACACTAACAAGCTGCAGTGTGTTCTCTGTCCCTCTGATATGGTTTGACCAATCTTCAGAATTCATTTTGTCTTTAAATCATTCAATCTCTTTATAGATTTCAAACAATCCCTTTTCACCTGTTGAAGTGGTCAAACTATGCAACCTCTAGCTACTTGGAGTTTCATTTTACACCAAAAGGATCCAAAAAGGTTTTCCCGTAGTATGAGTTCAGCTAACTCTGTTTATTGCAATTATTCCAGCCAGTACTACCTGCCCACCGTCTCCGCAGGAACTTCATATAAGACTGCAATATTGCCATGCACATTCAAAAATCATTGATTTCTATCTCAGGTTCTACAGTGTGTATACGTTCACTGGCATTTAAGCAAATATTGTGGCTTGTGAATTACAGAGTTTCTCCTAACAATCACAAATGTGTTCTTGTTGCTGCTGTGACCTTAGCCTTTCCTTCAGGAATAGTAAAGTTTCTCTTAATCTGTCTTAACTATAGAATAACAGCCAAAATGTGATTTTTTAAAACATTTGGTTGCTTGTATTGAACTTCCACAACTGCACATGCAACTGGCTGTTTCTTTCTAAAAGTGGAGGTTCTCCTAAACTAAGTCACCTGGATCAACACATGATGTTAGCCCAGAGGGAACAACCCAGAAGAGCACAAACAAAGGGCCTAAATTTAGGTTTGCAAATCCCTCACCTCGCCTGTTAACCCCTGACACCTCCAGGCCCAAGGAGGTTTACCACCAAAACCATCCGGTCTCTGATTATACCATGCGACTTGACCCTAAGTCCAGTTTTATGATGGAGGACTGTTAGAGCAACAGGTTGGGTATGTTTAGTGGCTGGTGACCAAGTGCTGTGGACGTGGGAAGGAAATGACATTACTGATCATAAGCGTGCCTTGTTTGACTTTCATCCAAGTTTGAACCCATGTTTAATATTTCCCCAGTTTTTTCATTTTCATGCTTTGTTAATAATAATAATAAATAAATAAATAAATAAATAAATAAATAAATAAATAAATAAATAAATCAATCATTTAATACAAAGACCACAGACCACATTTTAGATTTTACCATCCCCACATTTTCCACAGCTTGTAACTGAATTTATATACATGAGACCCAGAATGTGTTTTGTAATTCACTGCGCAGCACAGTTTGTTGCTATTTAACAAAAGAAAAAAGAATGGAAGGGTCTCTCAAAAAAAAAAAACAGCTTTAGCTTGAAGAAATAAGAGAGGGCACAAAATCATCTGTGTGAATCCATATGTGAGTTTAGTAAAGCAGGCGCTCAGCTGATCCTGCCTTTACTGAGAGATCACAGCAACGAACCCAGCACAAGTACTGGAGGAGCATAACAAACAGTTTCATGCTGTTTTTACTGTGCAGATCATTTTATTTCGAATAATTAGCTGAACACCGTAAATAAATGAAGATAAGATAAAGTAAAGTAAAAAATAATGATAAGATAAAGTAAAGTAATGATGTACTGTTTATAGTAGTAATGTAATACTGTTGAATACTGTAGCTGAATGTAGTTTGGGGTCTTGTTCTGAATATACAAACTGTTAAATATCCGTTATGTGAGCATTCTGTGTGTTTGGCTGCGTGTTTGTTTCTTCCCATTTGGGTTTTTTGGCTTTTTGTCCCTCCCCGGCCCCCTTATCAGTGATGTCACAGACACTTTCTCTCTGACATACAATCGAAATGTGACTCGACCATTCTCTCTCTCTCTCCCCATTCTCATTCTCTCTTTCGTCCATTTTGTAAATGATCAATACTCGACCAATCACAAAGTGCACAACTATGGATATTAACTGACCTTTTGATGTTGGAACACATCCGCACTAATCGAACTACGTTTTTCATGAATAAAAATAAACAACATTGATATAAGAAGTGAATGCTCAGGTTGGAAAAGTCGTGGTGTATGTTTGTTAACTGGTGTTGGAAAGTGCTGTTAGGAAACACTGGGCTCTAAGAACAGAGTGTAGGCGTTCATAAAGGAACAAGACAGAAGGGGAAACACACACACTCACACACACACACACACCCACACACACACACACACACACACACACACACATGCTGCCTGTACCAGCTGCCAGCAGTCCAAATCCTTCTGGACCTTTCGTCTCCCTCCATTGCCTCCTCCATTGTCAGTGGGCGTGGCCGTGCGCCTGCGACATCTCCCGCGCACCCACATCACTGGGCTGTGGTTGGCTAATGACACAGTGGGCTGGTCCTGAGGCTTGGGGCTCACAGGCCAAGCAGCTGCAGGGGGAACAGTGGAGGCCCGGCCTTTCTCCCAGCAGCTGCTCCGTACAAACCCCAACCCAGTCCCAGCCCGTCCAAACACAACCCACATCGCCATGTTCCCACCGCAACCGAGAAAACACACGCGCCAAACGGCCCATCTGCTCTCAGAGACGCGCTAAATCCAGCCCAGTGGAAACCCTCCTGCAGAAGAACCGCAGCAGCGCTGCTGGTCTTTCTGTAGGACTATATGAATATATATATATATATATATGTATGTATGTATGTATGTGTGTATGTATATCGAGATATGCAATCAACAAGTTATATGGGGTGTTCAAGCTTTTGTTGTAAATGATGTTATATGTCTGAACAATATGTGCATGAAAGTTGGTACTAATGCCTTCATAGGATATTTTCCTGTCGATACTGATATATTTGAAAAAAAGATGTGTATAAATTGTGAAAACATAACTGTTGCACCGGCCACAAATTATGGTTCATTGGTTTTTTTTTTCCTAAAATATGCGTGTTCAGCAAACAAACAGTACATTTGCATTGAAATGTGCAGTGGGTATTCCCTTCACTCCATAGAGAGAAAACCATGGGCGCAACCTCCAGCACCCAACCCCCCCACAATCAAATTCTCACACAGCAATATTCCAGCATCAGTACCTGACCTCTTTAGGGACTGCAATTAAACCCTCACAGCAATGTTTCAGCATCTTTTCAGAACAGCAGAGGCTGCTTTTGTTGCAAAGGTGGAAACAAGCCCATTCGCTTTGACTACCTGGAGCCATGTATTCTCACAGATTCAGTCCAATTTCACACGGGCATATTAAGAAAGTGATATTAAGATGTTTGATAAGAGGGGAAGGGGAGAGAGAGAGAGAAAGAAAGAAAGAGAGAGAGGGAGGGAGAGAGAGAAAGAGAGAGAGAGAGGGAGAGGAAGGGAGAGAGGGAGAATGAGAGAAAGGGAGAGGGAGGGAGGGGG
>JBBPCX010000114.1:32100944-32114745 GCA_037974365.1 Hydrocynus forskahlii | reverse complement strand
GCCAGGCCTCGGCCCAAACCCGAACACGAGCAGAGCCCTGCCCGACCCTGTCACTGTCCTCGGGCCGGGCTCTGCTCGTGTTCGGGTTTGGGCAGAGAATCTAAACTCTACATGTCAGTATCACCGCTGGGTGGAAAGTAGTCCACCACCCAAACACGTCTAGCCAAGAGTGGGACTGAAAGGCTAGAGGATTGTACATCAGCAAAGTGAACCTATTCACTTTCTAATAATGTGGCCAGTGAATGTAAAGCATTATTTTTTTCGCTGTGGTTAGCAGGACTTTTGGTTTTAAAGTGTGAACCTATTGGGAAATGGATGGGCATTTAAAAGCATAAATAAATCATGAATAGTGCCTTTTTGTTAAAGATAAAAACAGCTATTTTGTCATCAGGGAGCTTTTCAGGATGAAGAACACCAGCGTCCAACACCCCATTCAAGTCCTCTCTCATGGGCCAACAGCAAGGCATCTCTCAGAAAGCCCTCTTCAGCTTGAGCGGAATTGGCTCTGAGGAGCATCAACACCAGTTAGCCCAACAGACACTCTCCTAAACCTCAGGGGTGCCATAGACCTGGGGCAATATTTACTTATCAATCTTTGGGAGGGGCATGCGTTTCCTTCGTCCCCACTCAAGGTGGCAAAGTCCTGGCCAAACAGCTAGGCCCAGTGTTTATGTTTACACCCGGGACCCTTGGCTGTCCCTCCTCAGTCGGGCGGCATCCACGCAGATACAGTTTGTGGACGCTGAGGAAAATATTTTCATTGGGGTGAGCGGGGAGTAGGGGAAAAATAAACACGCTGACAATGTTGGGAGGATGACGGAGGAAGGCTGAAGTGTTGGGTGAGAGTTTGGACTTGAAGGAAAAGATGCAGGGAGGGGGTATAAAAAGGGTGTAGAGGTCATAAGCCGGTGGCACTCGGGGGTCAAGGTCAGGGGTTTGAAGGCATAAATCAAAGCTGTCCAGCTAATGGTGGCAGCGCCTCTTCGCGTCGAGCTTGATCAGCCGAATCGCTTGTGACTGGTGTCCGGGGGAAGCAGTCTCTCTCAATAACAGCACACTTGGACGACAGACTGAGCTGTCAGACCCAAGCACAAGTACCAGAAAGAAGGGGATTCAATTGAGCTTGTGCTGTGCATAGCAGAGCTGCAGTGCCTCGTATGAGTCAGCGTGACTGAATCTTACATGCATTCAGCTAAAGCAATGTTCATCTGTTCTTATTAAACCTGTTTTTTTCATGAGACTTATGAAGCAGCATTCCATCACAGACTGCATTAGCAATGCAACGCCAGCTACCACGGTCATGTATTTGAGCTACTGCTTTAGCACTACATTCAGACACATCTGTTTGTAATCTTTTGACAAGAATTCTGAAGCAACAGAAACTTCAACCTTGTCCTTCCTCTCACTTGCCACTTTATTAGAAACACCCACCTTGTGCTTCCACTCAGTGGCCACTATATTAGAAAGACCATGTTCTGCCACTCAGTGGCCACTTTATTAGAACACCTTGTTCTGCCACTAAGTGGCCACTTTATTAGAAACACCTTGTTCTGCCACACACTGGCCACTTTATTTGAAACACAGCCATTACGGCTGTGCTGTGCAGGTGTAGTGGAATAGATTGTAGTCCATCTGCTGCCGTACAGTTTATCAGCTTCTACCACATTCATCACTGGTCATTTTCTGACAAAAGGACCCCTGTTCTCTGGATATTATTGGACTGCTGGATCACTTTCAACACAGCAGTGACACTGACAGAGTTGTCTGTGTGGTCCTGATATGAGTGTATCAGGCTTAGCTGGATTTTTACACCTCACTGCTAGGTTGAAAGTGGTCCAGCACTTATCCACTCCTGACTGTAATTGTGGTCAGAAAGTGACTGGTAATATAAAGGACTAGAGTATAACACAAATTGTACAAATCGGCCTACAGATTCTAATCATACACCAGCAAAGTGAACCGATCGGTTCAGCACAATCAGGTAAAGGAAGACACATTAAAACAGCCATGAACAGCCTCTTTCTTTCTCAACTCCATGGCAACTGCATCCTCCATGATTTCACCTGTTTTCCAAATGGTGCCATAAGAGATTTGAGTAAGTCAGATAGCTTTATTTTGAGCTCTAGACCTGTCCTTATAGCAAAGAGTTGCATAATGTGTGAATTCTTAAGTTTTCAAAAGACAAATTTTCTAATGTGCTTTGTAGGTGAACTGTTATATCTGTAGATCTGTAGTCCATCTGGTGAAACCATCTTCTATGCCATGCATTAATGGAAAGGGATCACTATAGGGCCACCACTGACCAGACAGCGAGTTGTGGGAAGCACAATCAGGTAAAGGAAGACACATTAAAACAGCCATGAATTGGACTGAGCTGATGTTTTAGCAAGCTTTCCTCAGGTTGCCATCAGTGAGACTGTTCCAGCAGCAGCAGCAGCAGCTTACTCCGACCTTTGCATGTATTTATCAGCCGAAGGCCCCGACAGGACGTCTGACACAGGCGAAGCTTAAATGAGGGATGAGTGTGCAATCGTTCAGCAGACGGCATCTATGAACTGTGGCACATTTTGACTCTTCTCGCAATGTCCTGTCATCGTCCCCCCGCTCGCCATCGAGCACGGCGAGAAATGTTGCCCTTGTGGGGACTATAAAGTGTATCAATTCCGTTTTGTTCTAACCTCTGCTGATCCACTTCTCTTAGGTGGACTCCCCCGTGGTGACACTGCTGCTATACCTTGCCAGGATCAACAATTTTTTCGTCTCTGTCTATTGACCTCCCGATGGCCCCACCCAGGAGGCCAATTTGGGTTTCTTTCGCTTCTACCTGATGTTGAAAATGCTCTTTCTAGCAAGGTTTTTCAGTTTCTTTCTCCTCTTTGTACCTAATTCGTAACTCCTCCTACTCTTCTTCCATCAAATTCTTAGTTTGTTTCTTTCTCACTGCCTCTTTCTTTCTCAACTCCATGGCAACTGCATCCTCCATGATTTCACCTGTTTTCCAAATGGTGCCATAAGAGATTTGAGTAAGTCAGATAGCTTTATTTTGAGCTCTAGACCTGTCCTTATAGCAAAGAGTTGCATAATGTGTGAATTCTTAAGTTTTCAAAAGACAAATTTTCTAATGTGCTTTGTAGGTGAACTGTTATATCTGTAGATCTGTAGTCCATCTGGTGAAACCATCTTCTATGCCATGCATTAATGGAAAGGGATCACTATAGGGCCACCACTGACCAGACAGCGAGTTGTGGGAAAATAATCTACCACTTAAAGATATCTCGCCAGCAGTGGTTCTACAGTGGTTCCATTTCCATTTATGGTTAAAAGTGATGAATAGAAAATTTGAATATTCTTAATGAAGTTCCAAGTGAGAAGACACCGACACTCTGACCTCTGAATACCTTCATTTGCCCACTGTGTTTTTTTTTCTATGAAGCCAAAGGTTGCGTAGAAAAATATTTTAAAAGTTGTCATGTTAAGCAGGTGTTTATTGTACACAGTGAAATGAAACAAACACCACAAGACTACACAAGCACAGGCAGGACAGGACTGAACAGAAAGTGCAAAAAACTCACAAGAGCAACAGTATAAAACTGTACAGGACAAGACAACATACAGAGCAGTCAACAGGAGCAGTAACAGTACTAGTGTAAGTGAATTCAGTATACTGGCATGCTGTATTCTAGCAGCAGAGTCTTCAAGTGTGCAAACATGTAAAGGAATGCAGTAATTGAGGTGAACAGCAATAAATAAGTAGAAAGTAGCAGCCACAGGATATAAATAAATACAGAGTATTTACAGTGGCAATTGGGGAGTAACAATTTTTTGTTTATGGCATATTAGTGTGTTTATGCAGTGTGACTGGGAGAAAGGGGGCTGCTCAGTTCAGTGTGTGTGTGTGTGTGTGTGTGTGTGTGTGTGTCAGACCTGCCAGACGAAATGAGGGAAAAGAGGGTGTGGCAGGGGTGTGTGGGGTCATTCACAATGCTGCCGGTGGTGTAAATCTCTGCAACTGAGGGGAAAGAGACCCCAACGATGCGGCACAATTTCTGTACCACGCCAGCATGCAACTACAGAGAATGGTCTCTATTTTATAAAACAAAATATATGAAATTATTTGTCTTTTGTACATGCACAAAGTGTCATGAAAACCACAAGACTGAAACATATCACGAAAATCCAGATAAAATTAAACAATGATACATTTGCATGCGTTCTGTGCATCAAAGTTAAGACACCTGCCCTTCCAGCCTTTCTCCAGAGGATCAGGCACATTCTCTGTGCTGGATGCTGGAAGACTGCTCTGAAGATTGAATTGCAGCCACAGGAGCATGGGTCAGGTCAGGTACTGATTTTGGATGATCAGTTCTGGATCAAAATTGCCACTCACACTCTTCCCAGAGGTACTGGATAGAGCTCCATCACTCCAGAGAACTCCAGAGACCAGTGCTGAGGGGCTTAATACCCCTTTAGCCTGTAGACATGCTGACCTTGGGGTCATGTGTGGTCCAGTGTAGTCGTCAGTGCTACAAGTTGTGTCGGTAATGGGAGGCACCTCAAAGGAGCTGATCTCACTCAGCAGAAAAACTGTCCAGATACTTCCGACATCTTTTACTGTGGTATAAAATGACATATTCTGTGTAAGACTTTCGCCATATTTCCCACCCCTACGCTGCTGCATACCCTGTCATCTCAGATACTTGCTGAGGCCTTGTTCTTGTTTTCGTGCATGTCTGAGCCTGTGTGGGGATATACAAGACTATGTAGCAACCACATCCTAGCACTGATCTCACACTCAAAATCCCCAGCTTCTTAATTCATGTCTGAAGGCCACTAACCTTGTGGTGGGGGTGAATGAGAGGGCAAACCAGGCAGCATCTAATGTGAAAGAGGACACACATTGCACTGATTGGAAAAACAGCAGCGCACAGCTATCTCCATAGAAGGCATAATGCTTCTCTTCTCATTCACACACACACACACACACACATATATACACACACACACACACGCAAACATCCCTTGTCTCACAGACCCTTTGTATATGTGTGTGTGTGTGTGTGTTAGAAGAACACTAGGTTCATCAAGAGTTTAGAGTAGGCGGTAAAAAAACTGACTGCTTAAATCCTGCCGCTAAGGAAACATATTTTGCCTGCAGCAACAGGTACCAACTCATTCGACAGGCATCAACGGCACTCTGGGCTTTGTGTTAATTAGGCAATATCAGTAATTAAGGAGCAAACGGGGATGGTAATGAGTTTTTCACCTGCAAGAGAACTCCCCGGTGGGTCGAGGGAAAGCTTTATGAATCTAGAAAGACTCATAAATAGCCATTAAATCTGCAGAGAGTGGGGAAAATTGATAATTCACAAAACAGACTCGTGCTTTTTTGTGCCAGATCTGAAAAAAGTAAAAAGAAAAAGAAAAGAAAATGACAGAGTCAACAATCTTTTGTTTTGGTCTGTTTCTGTGTTTTACATAAATTGATGCCCTTTGAGTTAAAAAATGCACCAGCCACTTTCCAAAGACTGACAGCTAAATTGTCATGCCAGAGTGTCAAGTGATGAAGCCATGCTGCTATTCAAGCCCTGGAATGGGTCGTCATGCATAGAACACTCTTAAGTTGC
Source organism: Hydrocynus forskahlii (assembly GCA_037974365.1). NCBI lineage: Eukaryota > Metazoa > Chordata > Actinopteri > Characiformes > Alestidae > Hydrocynus > Hydrocynus forskahlii. Next base: position 32,109,121 of record JBBPCX010000114.1, on the reverse strand, counting down.
GAACACACTAGGCAATCCATACCATACCCGAGCACGACTGACCAGTGCGATCACTCCATACGGAGGGCATGGATCATTAGACTTGGGAAATTTGGACAAATGAGTAAATACAGGAACAACTTTATTCAACCCCGACAATTATTAGTTCAAATCTGTGACTGTCGTCATACTTGTGGACCAAAGAACCCCAGAGGGATGTGATGAGGAGCTGAAAACACTGAATTAAAAGGATAAAGCATTGAGTGATGTGAAGATGTAAGTGCGCTTAGGTCCTAAACAAGACCAGCAAGGGGAGTGAAGAGTGGGCACAATAGTGTTCGGACACAGAACAAGGCATCCGGTAAAACTGAACAAGAATCAGATAAAATGTTCAACCTTACAGGAGGCGCCTAATTCTTTTTCTGGACTGCCCTCTCAGATGGATGGGTTAGTAATAGTTGCTGCAGGGCTTTGCTTGGGTTTTATAAAGCATTAAACTAAAATGATTAATGCTTACATTTAAGGTGGCTGACCTCTGCTCGTAGAAAATGTGTCTTAAGACTGTTTTTCATAATTATCCAGGGTAAAAGAGCTACATTAGGTTAATTATCCCTACAATACCTGATGGAGAGTTTTCATATTATCACGGCCCATCAGGTAACACATTTGTGGGTCTGTTTTCTTTTACAGTTACTCAAGGCCTGAACCATTCCGAGGCTCGTAGGCAGGGGTAATAGGGGGATAATTGGGCTCATCCATCTTGCTCTTTATTTCATCCCGAAGTCATTAGTTACTGTGTGCAAATTCTGAAAGTGACACAAGACAATGTCTACACTGTGACCGCACAGCAGGATCGTTTATGTTGCCACACAGCCGAATGGTTTCTCCATGCTCAAGATTTTGCCCACTTTGAGTGCTAGTGTGGTGCTGCTCAGGAAAAGAGGAGAGCACAGCGATACCCAGTCAGTGCTCCTAAAGTGCTATACACTAAGCCGATGCATATAAAAACGTGTTGATGGAGGAAAAGCTGCACGTGCACGCGTCTGTGTGTCCACTCTCTAGGCTCAGTGGTTACTTGTGCTGAATCCTGCTGCTTGGTTGTCATCGGAGGACCAGTCAGCAGTCTCTGGGACCAGACTGAAGCAGAACTGTGTGTATGAGTGTGTGTGTGTGTGTGTGTGTGTGTGTATGTGTGTGTGTGTGTGTGTGTGTGTGTCCACGTGCCACAGAATCAGCACACCTAACCAACCTCAGGAACGCCGGTGTGTTGGCCAGGAAGCAAAACAGCACTCAACCCAATTCAGCAAAAACAATGAAAACATTGAGCCTGCACCCCTGAAAATTGTTTTTGGCTAGTAAAGACCTGTTTTAGGAAACACAAGCCCACCCTTGTAACATGTGTCTACTGAAACGTATGGATTTTTTTTTTTGAGGTGGCATACCAAATATTATTCCATATATTCAGTATAATGTTGGTATTTTCTGCCATTTGTCTATTTCAGACTAAACCGGAGTAAGTGTGGTGCTGCTAGACATGACGGCCACATCAACACTGTACAGTTGGGTTTTTTTTGCTGTTATGCATTTCAAAAAAGTTTCTTTGAGCTACAGCAAATAGAGATGCAGAAAGACACACACACACACACACACACACACATATATATATATATATGCATATGTATATATATGTAAACATGGCAAATATTCAAATATTAATATGAATGGAACTTATGTAACGCATCTACACCTAATGACTTAGCTCTCAAATTAGTTATCTATTAATTTGGTTCCTTGTACCTTCTCCAGTCCACACTACTCCCTCACTAGTCTCAGTGCTTTAAAAGAGAACCCATTTTCTAATAATGCTCGCACTGGTGACAAACACTAACAGCTAGCTAGCATAACAAACGGAAACCAACAATAGCCAGTTACTATAGCATAACAAAGGAAAATTAGCCATAGACAGTTTACATAGCATAATGAGAAAGCTAGCAGCAGTCAGTTAGCATAAAAATGAATGACAGAATCTGTTCATTCCATTATGTCACTACAGAAGCTCTTGTATTCATTGTAAGCCAGTTTGTACACTGATATGGACAGGTCTGTAATTCACAATTTTAGCATGGTTCGCTACAGTATAAATGGTTCATCAATGCTAATTGTACATTGATAACTCCAGTTCATTGGTACATTTTGCTACCAATGTTGGCTCCTTTTATATCTGTATGTTCTACACTAAGCAACTGATCGGAGGCCAGAGGGACTGTGATCTCCATTGCATGGCCCTCTATGGCATTGCCTGTCTGCCACACTGATTCCAGGCCAACACAAGCACAAAAGGCCCAGCCGGGGTTAGCCACGGCCCCTCATTATTAAAAAAAAACTATGGCCAGGGCCGCGCTCGAGACCTGTCTGCACAAACACAGGGTGATAGAGTCGGGGGAAAAGTGAAACGGCTGAGCGCGGGATGAGGTTTCAATAAACGTCAGGGAGCGACGGCACTGTTTGGACTGCAAATTATTGCTGGCTGAAGGTCTATTATTTTACAACCAGAGATCACTGTCGAGAATACGGTAGAAGGAGGAGAAGGAGAGAGTGGGGAGGGAAAGAGCAGAACAGTCTCTGGCCAATTGCCGACGAAGGGGAAAAGAGTTACAAAATATTACAATAATCTTTAAAAATATTGCAGGGCAGCCGCAGCTTTGGCTAAGAATAGGCCAGGCAGAGGGAGGGCAGTGGGCAAGATCAGTGGACAGCCGTAATAGTCCAGGAAGAGCAGCTGTCTACATAAAATCACTACCTTCTCCACCCTCAAACTCAAGAACAGGTGGCTTTACACCTTGTTTCTCATCTTCTTCTCCATTTCAAAAAAGTTCTGTAAGTTGTCAGTTTGTATACAGGGAGCCTGTAGTTTATTGGGTATATCTACCTTGCATCTACAGTCAATGAATCTAATCAGAAGGCCAACCATGTCCAGCACTGTGCAGCCAAGAAAATAGTTTCAAAAAAAAAAAAAAAGCAGTAGGTGCGTTTGTGCCAGTGAGCAACATTTTGTTTTCCGTATGTGTTACAAAGATGTTGGTTAGAGGAACACTGGCTTTTGTATCTGATCGTCTCGGTTCCATCAGCAGTGCCTGATTTAATTTAATGAACTAGTCTCCTGGAGAGAAACAAAATCCATGGTCTGTCTACAACTGCTGCAAAATTTGCTGCTCTCTACATCATTCATCGATAGAATGTGACCACCGCAGAACCAAGTCCTGCTTGGCTGTATTTCCACTGCACATTCAGAAACAAGAAATGTGAGCCAAAAGAACCTATGGTTCAGCTGAAGACAGCTAGAGCATGTTTTGCCACTCCAAAGGATCTAATCTGGCTTACTGACTAACTACCAAGCAAGGCAACCAAATATATTGGAAGATATATTCTGTTCTCTGCTCACTCTGTGTAATATAGCTTAGCACTAGTTGCTCTGACATGAATCATCATTTTCACAAATCATGTGCAGAATCAAATGAGACTTATTCATTTCTCTGATGCATGTGAAATTGTGAACAAAACACTTGTGGAGAGGTGCTAATGTTAACTTCCTAACTAGATTGCCTCAGCAAACTCTCTAGAAAGTGATTACTCAATCAAATCATCTGCGCAGGTTTCACGTTCTGGAAGTCTAAAATTGTCTTTTGCTTAATCTGCGAGTGTTACCAAAGATGGAAGAGAGCATCCTCAGACACCTTTAGGAAGTAATCAGGTGAGGAGATCCCAAAAACACTTGGTTCTGGACCTATGGCCAATGGAAATTAGCCAGTTCTGGTAGATTGTGCAGTGAAAACTAGTATTTCTTTGAAGATGCAAGACTATGACCAATGGGTCTCAGCTCAGAACCTACAGCATTCTGCCAGGTTGATCTTGGCTGATCCATATCACAACAAACTCTAACCACAGCTTTTACCAAAAAACTCCAGAAATGTTGTCCAACAGCAGCACTGAGAAACAACCTCCACTATCACCCTCAGCAGGTTGAGACATTGCGCAAGATACAATTATTGAAGGCGGGGAGAAAAAATGTCCAGCCATGTTCATGCTAATGGTCCAACAGTCTAATATTATGCGGCTTCCACCCATCTTAGACAAGCCTGTGCAATTTACCTGAGCCCCTAAAGTCAGGTGTAAATTCTCCTGGCCTTTAATTTGCCTCTGACAGATTATGAGAGACTCCAGAAGGCTTTTGTCTTCTTTTTTTATTATTTCTCCGAGCTGGAAAACACCAGGAAAAGGCGTCTGTGCCAACCCGTCCTGTCTGCAGCTCCGCAAATAGGTTTAAAAAGTCAACTGGCCAACTGGGACGAGCTGTTTTCCTACCCTCGTAAAATTATTTTGGATTTTAGTGTTTTTCTAACACTCTTGTGCAAGTTTAATACGTTCCCTACAGTCCACACCAAAATTGGAGTGGTGGCAGGGGGGGCGTAAGTTATAACAGAAGGGCCTTGCGACTGTGTCCCACTGAATTAAAAGGCAACACTATATCGGGCGAACCCCAGGTTATGTGCTGCTAGTTTGGAGGCAGTAACAGGCATTTGCTCCATGTTCTCAATTGAGGTAATAAATTGAGGGTGATGGCTAATTTTAGGCGAAACTCGATCCTTCACCGTAAATTGCAGGCCAAGCGGGACCTTTTAATCAAACTCTGTCTGGCTCTGTGGCCAATATTGAAATGAAGGAGATTTTTTTCCCCCAGCAAGGTGTTGTTTGGGTGGTTGGAGAGGTGTCTGTAAAAATCATGACCAGCCTATCAGTTTGACCCCCTAGGAGGAAAGACATGGAACATGCTGGTTCAGGACAGCAGGGGCTTTAACTGAGATCATAGCTGTACTGTGAATTTAACGTAATAAGATTTTTAATGGAAAGACTGAGAAGGTTAAAGCTCTGATCACACACAGTTGACAATGATCAGATAAATAAAAGTCATGAAGTTTTAGCACTGGAGCTACGAGGCCAATTTACAAGTAATGGAAGCCTGTACCCCACCAATTAGCATGGCGCTAACTGCACACCTAAATCGTCACACACAATCCTCAAACTTGTTAGTGAAGTTGGCTTTGTATTTGTCAGCTCCAACTAATGTGTAACAGCTGCACCATTTTAAGTGGCACAGAAACTGTGTGAATTCAACACGTAAACTTCAGACCTCAAAACATGATGACTACATTTAGGGTAAGACCATGGTGTGAAATGGGGGGAGGGGCCCAGGGGATCTGTGACCTCGTCATTTTGATACTTGTGTCTCCCCAAATGTCTCAGCAACAAAAATCCTCAAATGTTATTAGAGTTAAAAGATGTTGAGCTTGTTTTGTCTCAATTCCATCATCAAATATTTTATTTTTTCATCTTTTGCCCCCACTGTCTGCAAATATTTGTTTTCATTTCATCAGCCCCCCCCTCCACCCACTCTCTAGCTCATCAACAAATATTTGGTTTCATTTGGTCAGCCCCCCCTTTCCCTGGTCCACACTCCATCAACAAATATTTGGTTTTATTCTGTGCATCACTATCCAACCCCACTGGCACCATTGGCAAAAACATTTGCTGAAGGGTGGACCCCAATATTGAAGAATATTGTGTAAATTTGATTTTAAGGCTCTCAGTTTAACTGAGCATTGCAGGTGTTTAAACTCTGGGTTCCATGCCGCATATTTTATCCGTGCATGTTTATTAGAGCTGTTAGAAAAAGCCACAACATTCTGCCAGTAGCTTTACTCAAACGGCTGCCATGCATGTGTCTGTGCAGGCCCGTGTCAGAATGGGATCTTGCAGATTTTAATACTCTATGCTGGAGCTGAGCATGGCCATATGCTTCCTATCTGTGGAGGTAATTCTAGACTTGCAGTGGGGTACATGTCACACGTCGAGAGAGACCAGAATATCTGAGTGTTACGCATTAAGAAAATGCTCGTTCAGCCTTTTGATATGTCCACCATCCATTTTCACTTTACTCCCAGGTCAGCACAAAAAAGGGAAAGAATTAGTGTTAAAAAAAAAAGCCCCAACGTTTTTCGAGCCCCCGTCTGCATGCCAAGGAACACGTCCCGTCTGCAATCAGTGACACTCACAATAAACTTTGCGATATTTAATAATTAGGACCAGGAACACGGGAAAAGGTGCATGGCTCAACACCAGGAGTTTTTTGTTCCCGCTTTGAGCTCAGACTTCAACCTCCTGCTGACTCGGGCTGGGGAAAGAGAACCGTGCATGGATGTCAGGGCAATTAGCCAAAGGTCTCAGGGAGCAATGGGGCAAATTTTGGAGGGCTATCCTGCTCTGTCAGCTGGTCAGCAATTTGGAGGAGGGTGATTGAGACTAGTCTCTGATGGACTCTGGTTTTGCCATATGTGCAGAAACGAAGGTTGATATGGAGCTGCTCTTTGTATTTTTTTTACACTGCTATTGTGTAACTTTTATTGTGTAACATTTTTGCTTTTTTGGGCCTGCAACCTGAACTGATGCTTATGCAAAATGTAATTTTCCCCCCACATTTTACACACACACACATAGAAATATACAGCCTTACTATTTATTATATCTTCATCAAGATTACCTTCACAGACTTTCATCAACTTATAATATATTATATACATTTAATACATTATTTCAGTATACATTTTAGAAGGGATTATAATGCCCTTATGAAACCTCGAAACGCTGACAATCAACCAGCTGCATGTACTGAAGTATTAGCATTAAGTTCAAGACCTTAACACTTGCCTACAAAGCCAAGAATGGATTTGCACCTCCTTACTTATCTGCATTGATCAAGCAGCGTGTCCCTTCTCGTCCTCTCAGAGCTTCAAGCACCACTTGTCTTGAACCTCCGTTTCTTTTGTCTTGAACCTCCGTTGCTCAAAAGAAGAGGAAGACATGCATCAAGATTCTTTTCAGTCTGCCCCCAGTGATGGAACGAACTCCCTCTGGCGATCAGATCTGCGGAGTCCCTCGCTGTCTTCAAGACCCAACTTTTCAAGGAGCACCTTGGTGACGAACCAGTCCTCTTGTTTATCTCTTGTACATCTTTTCCTATATAAAAAAACACTCCGGCATTTACCCTCTTAACTGTTTTCCTTACTTGTGTATTAACAGCTGACTGTTTTCTTTCTGACCCTTTCTTTGTTAAGGTGTGTAACTTAACTAGCAGTAAATTGGTTAAAAGCAGATGTTGATTTGCGTCTAGCTATGAAGAACAGATGTGGAGTACTGAAGCACTGATGTACGTCGCTCTGGATAAGAGTGTCTGCTAAATGCCGAATACATTATATATGTGTTTTTATCGTAATCAGGGTGGCAGGAGGTGATGGAGCAGGTGCTCATAGGCCAAAAGCCAGAGAAGCACTCTGGACAGGTCACCAGTTCAGCGTTACTTCAGCGTTGTTGAAATTATGACAAACAAGGGCTCGTTGGAAAGGTGTCACCGAGCCCTATCTAACTGTGGATTTTAATGTATTTAATGTTAAAAAACACTATATAATTGTTGTGAGTGACATGGGTACTGTCCAATCACAAACAACAACTGTAGTCCCGCCCTTTCCCTTATCTGAAATGTGGGTGTGTTTCCTGAAATGTGGGTGTGTTTTTGAAATGTGGGTGTGTTTCCTGAAATGTGGGTGTGTTTTCTAAATGTGGTTGTGTTTTGACTCTCAGGGCCACCGTAGAAAACTCACTGAGAGCAATTTTCCCCTGAAAGGCAGAAGAAGAAACCCTGCCTAGCATTTTATGATGTGATGCTGCAGATATGTTCAGCCTTTCATTGTTTTTGACTTGGCTATAATATCAAAATTCCTTTTTTTGATCTGGAGAGTTTATGGAAAATTTCATATCCTTGTTTTTTTACCCAGTCAAGTACTGTGTTGAGCACACTTCCGGTTGAGTGAACGCTGGCGCGCTTGTCTGCCGCTGCTCACCGGTTGCTATATTTGTGTTTCTTTAGATTTCTAAGTTGTTTGCCGACAACTTGAATCGACTGCTTAAAGCGTAATCCTGACTCGATACGTTTTGCAAAGTTTGCGTGTTTATACTGCTCGCGCTGCAGCTGTCTCGTCGGACTTTCACCTAACGGGCTTCTACCTGCCGTCTATATTCAGTGCTCGGCTGTTTAAGATGTGGATCCACAGGGTGTGTGTGTGGTCCGTGCTCACCTGGATTGTTTT
>JBBPCX010000114.1:32076734-32100844 GCA_037974365.1 Hydrocynus forskahlii | reverse complement strand
TATATATATATATATATATATAGATAGATAGATATATAGATAGATAGAGAGATAAATATATATGTATATCTATCTATCTATCTATCTATATATATATATATATATATATATATATATATATGTCTGTGCATGTGTGTGTATATATATAGTGTCTATTTTGCAGAAAAATTGAAAAAGAAATTCTGAAACAGCGTGTTCACCTCGCAGCAAGGCACTAAATCACCCAGGTACTCAGACAATCTCGCCAGGTTAAAAATGAATAAAAGCTTGTAACTGAACTGGAAGACCTGATCAGTCTAATATCAGCTAACAATTGACTGTTTTCCAAAAGTTCCAAAAAGAGCAACTGAAAGTGTGAATCAAATGATGAGACTGTACAGCGGCAGTAAATAAAGGAGGTTGTCTGCAGCAGGCTAATCAACAGGCATAACTATATTATCATTGCACAGGTCAAGAGGTCAAAATCATCAGAGATAAGTTTATGTGGGTTTGGTAGTGTTTTTCATGCTGATTTCAAGTCTGTTTAGTTTTTCCCAAGCACGTACAGTTTTTGTGATGAAGCGAGTTATATATCGTATGATAGTGGTATAATTAGCATATAATAATCATATAATAAGCATTTTTGAAGAAACAGTGTTAGCTGACTGACACTGATCATTATATCTACACCACAGTGTGCCACAGTCTGACTTCGCACTGAAAATATTGAAACAGTTACTTGATTGGTGCCTGCGGTTTAATAAAAAACGCATGCAAGTCTATTGCAAATTAAAATTTACTCATAATTCAAAAAGCTGATGTGACATAATTCAAAAAGTTGATGAATGCAGATCTGAAATCAGCATGAAAAACTGGTTATTCTTTCTGTTAATGAGGTGGAAGTAATAATGGACTTTATACAGGTCTGTGTTTGTCTATAGGTGCTGGAAAGTTTCATAAATGCAATAACAGACTCACAACCCAGAACCTGGTTTCTGATTGAAGTATCTTACCCATTCAAGGAGTAAGACATATGTGAGTGCCCTTTTTATATTTTAAAGCCCCAAAGGTCTAGATTTTACCCTTTGAAGGGATTCCACAACTAATGCTGAGGACAGTCCCAAGTATTCCATTGTAATGAAGATGAGCACAGGAGGAGAAAGGACCTGGGGGGGGTGAGAGGTAGGTCCTACAGAATGCATTCAGGCACTCCCTCCCTTGATTGCTCCAGCAGCTGGAGGACTGGGATTTCTATTAAAGGGCCAACGAGGGGTCTCTGAATAAAACAAATCCCCATTTGAAAGGAGTGTAGACAGGTCTGGGGTAAAAGAGTGACCCTCAAGAGTCACTTTAGGGAAGTGATTCCCAATTAATGGACACGTTCCCCACCTTTACACATCCAGTCAGAACATATACCATACAGGAGTCAAAAGCTGATCCTGTTGAGAATGTTTGCTCCCCTGCTCCCTGCTTCTTCAGATGTTTGAGCTGAACCCCCTCTAGTACCACGTGGTTACCTAAATCACACTGGGCTGATGTGCAATTGTGGATGGATGGAACCAGACGTCTGCCTGTAAAAGCTCCCTCACAGAAGGTTATTCCATGAAATGGTCACTCTGTCTGATGTATAAGACATTGTTTCACCAGAGTTTTAAGAAGCTTCTGGCCCAAACTAAGGCCAGTCATGGTGGAGGGATACATACAGGGTGTTGTGAAGCAAAATAGTCCCCAAAGAAAACTGATTTAGTTCAGATTTGCCAACTATCTCACCATAATCAGGATGTCGTATAAACATTCAGAAGACGTGTATAGCTTCACTGGTGGGTTTAGAGAGGAAATAATATATATATATATTTTTGATGGAGACTTCACCAGCAATGTTAAAGGAATCATAGTGATGTTTCTTCACATTCTGTATTGTTCCAAAATTTTGAAATACTGTTCGTCCAATCCTATGTATTCACAACTTAATTACATAGCCAGTTACCTTTTTCTTTAAATCTGCATTTTTATGTCGGGAATTGGCGAAAAAAGGATATAAAATATGTTTGTTTGTAATGCAAAACCAAACTATTGAGTGACCTCCAGAAGGGACAAATATCTATGCATTATCTCTATCATCAGATCGTACATTTGATTGAACCCCACAACTATGATCTCTACTCCTGCCAAGCCGTCTTTCATTCCTACTGCTGCCATGATTCCTGTCCCTCCTTCTTGACTTGGAGATCTCCACTCCCTTGCTCTCACATCCGAATGCTTTAATCCGCCCCTCCTCCTGCCATTAATCCTGCACTCTCAGCATAGTTCAGCTTCTTTTCGTTCCACCACCTGCCGGCGGTACCGCTTATCTGATCCTGCTCAGACTCCAGCACATTCAGCTCTGCCTCTACTGTTCTCCTCTTGCTCCACATTAAGTTTTGCACCAGTGAATCATTGATTCAAGCCACTCAAACACACACATACACACACACATGCAGGCTGACTCATGGAAAAAGGCACATCGTTCAAAATCTGAGCTGTACACTTCCAATCTTAGGAAGCTTGAAGCACACAGGAGTCAGTTTCTGTTGACATGAGAAATGGTAAAAGGAACTGCCAAACAATTCTTGTTACAGTGGATGTTCTCAAGGGGCACTGGAGCTCCATTTTGCTGCTGCTTTTGTCAGTTTGCTGCTTGTTGATTTATCCACAGGTCACCCAGCAGCACTGTCCAGCTGGAGGTGTCAAATGTTTAGTTTTAAAAGCAGTATAAAACCTGTATTTGAGTGAGATGGGCTACGATAATGGACGCCATCACTGCCATACTGCAGGAGGGTTTCAGCCTGGAACTGCTACAGATGGGTCAAAGGGTCAAACTAAAAGAATATATTATTGACTTTTTAAAACATTGTCCCACTAATTATTTATCATGTTAATGTGTAAGTGGTGTGTCATTAGAACATCAACTTGTTAGTATGTTATTGCTATGCAATTAAATTGTAATTGACAGATAATTCCAATGAACAACAGAATTAATTGTTGTGTTGCTAATAATAACAACCTACAGTGGGTATAGAAAATAACACAATTTCTTCAAAATGTACTCATTGCTTTGCTGCCTGAAATGAAGACAAACACACACAAAACTTTTCCAGCTGTGTTTACTCAATGCAACTTAAAACATCCAAGTGAAAGACATATCAACAGAATCACTGAGAGAGTAAAGGATGACCCAACGCTGCAGAATTCTCAATCAGGTGAATCACCTTCTCAACTGCACACCAAGCCATTTGGCTTCCACCTGTGATCAACTATTATTGTCTTGATTAATTCAGCATAAAACCAGCAATTCTTGGAGCATTCCTGTGCTTGGTATTGCAACTGAAAGCAAACTATCTTTTGGCAAGGAACTGTCAAAATGTCTCAGTGAAAGTTGCTGAAAGGCACTATAAAGTCTATAAAGACTTTATCAATCCCTAGGAGCAAGTGAAGTCTGTAAATAAGCAGTGGGAGGTGTTTGGTATTACTAGGACCCTCCCCAAAACAGGCAGTCTCTTCAATCTGGATGGAAGAACGAAGCAGTTACTGGCAAAGAGTGGTCATTCTGTGAATGTGGCAACAATATCACAAGTGCTGCACAAACGTGGCTTACATGCAAGGGTTGCAAAAAAAAGCCACTCCTCAAGAAAGGCTACATTAAGTCTCGACTGAACTTTGCCAAAACACACCTTGAAGAATGTGAGGCTAAGTGGAAAAAGTCAAAACAGTTCACTATCCAAAGAACGCAGAACCAACAGTAAAGTATGGTGGTGGCAGCATCATGTTGTGGGGGTGGTTCTCTGCAGCAGGGACTGGGTCACTTGCCAGGATAGGGAGAAAAATGCTAGAAAGTTGTCAAAGGGAAGAAGGTTCAACTTCCAACATGTCAGTGACCCAAATCACACCCAAAATTGACCACACAGAGGCTGAAGGAGAAAAGGGTGAATGTCCTTGCATGGTCTAGTCAGAGCCCAGACTTAAACCCAATTGAATGACCTGAAGATTGCAGTCCACTATCAAATCTGACAGATCTTAAATAGTTCTAGAAGGAAGAACAGACATGTCTTGTACAGTCTAGATTGTGCAAAGTTGGTAGAGAAATATCTCAACAGATCCAAGGCAGAAATTAAAGCAAAAGGTGGTTCTACAAAGTACTGACATAGGGATGTGATCCTTTATCTGTCCAGTGATTCTGTTTATGTATACATTTATTTATTTTTCCAAAATAACATGAGAAAATACAGCTGGCTAGCAAAGTTTTTTTGTGTGGTTCTTAATTTCAGGCCACAAAATATTAATATTTTTAAAGGGTTGATTCTTTTCTTTAATCACTGTACACTAACAACAATCAGTGAATAAATGTGCAATAATACAAATTACACTGAAGACAATATTTAAATATGGCATATAATTTTCACTATTACTTTTCAGTTGAATGGCTGTTTTATGCCAAGCTGTGGGTGTGTTCATTATCAACACAGTTTTAGGTTCGCTAAAGTGTTCTACTTGGATTGGAGAGCAGCATTGACCAATTGGTGGACAGTTTTCCTCTCCAAACTGTTAAAAGCAAAGATAAAATCTCTTTTGGTCCCAGAGGTGCTTTAAACACCTAGTCAATATGAGTGCTGACATCACAGAAAGAGGAGAAAATGGGCATTGCCTTTGTCCATTATTGCCAAAAGATCTCAGTAGCCCAGACTGACTAAGAAAAGATCTGTATTGGAAACCTGGTGGTGGAAGTCGCCTGCTAGCCATGCCCATGCTGCCATGCTGGAGCCCAGCAATGTCACTAGACTTCCATGTAAGCTGGCAGCCCCGGGGAGCCACGGAGCAAAGCCTGCTGGTCAGCCCCAAGCATCTGGCTTCTTGATTTTCCTGTCAGCTCTGTTGTGGTGACTCAAACTGAAGACTAATTGGAGCCCATTACTGTCCACATCTGGGTAAAAAGAGCAGTGGATATACACCCCACTGGAGGAATTCAAACCAGAGGAAGAGCCTCAAATCTGCTTTACCGACACCAGAGGCAGAGGCCGGGGCAGAGCATGGGGATCCATAGAACCGTTATTCACCAAAAAGACTAGTTTTGCTCCCCAAGCTTGAGTGAGCGATGGGATGAGAACAGCATCATTGTGTGATAATGAATAAGCATTTAAGTTAAGAAATTGTGACAAATATTCTAATTTTGGAAGACGGGTGTTGGGGGGGGGTTGGGATGTTTGGATGGAGAGCTTTTTCCAGATTTTCTGTCCAGTTTCTGTCTCCATTTCCACCCACTAAATAGGACTCTTCACGCTCCCACCAACATTTGGAGGATGAAGATGTGACCATACTTTCTTTGAGTCATGTGAAGCTCCACCACAAACTGCTGAATGATGGGGAGAGGATTTATCACCTTATCCACCCAGAGAGTGAAGCAAGTTGTACTCTCTTGGACTCCTGCTAAAGAATGGCCATGGCAACACGGAGGATCCAAAATACAATCTCTTGATGATAGGACTAATGGTTAGACAGTTGTAGTAGGATTTTTGCTTCTACCTGTATATTATCCATCTATTCATCGACACATTCCATTTCCTTTCACTCCACTGGTTAAAAGACCATTCACAAAACCAAGAAATCTACTCAGAATGGGAGGGAAATGATTGTAATGTGTAGATAAATAAGCCAATGAAGTAAAAGCAGCAAGATTTCCTAAAATAAACAATAAGATCTACTTTTTCATCCTAAATATCATCACACTGGTGAAAGTCCTCAAAATGTTCCTCTTCATCCTCAAACTGAGTCTCAGATTACAGAAGTAAGAGAAACAGACTTACATAATAAAATTCTGGATCAGATTATTGAGCAGAAACCCAATCTTGCACACTTATTGCACATGTAAACTGCTATATTCACACATTTTTAAGATTTATGTTTTCTTGAAAAAAATACGTAAAATAAAAGAATGAATAGTGCACAAATGGAATAAGCAAAATTTGCTAAATAAAATTTCTTTAAATTAGCTAAATAAGTAACAAATTAACATAAATATCTAGATATTTAATGTACATTGGCAAAAAATGTCATAGCCATTAAATAAATTTCATTTCAAAGCAAGGTTTTTTTATCCACATATTTCTGCTTATTTCAAGGACTCTTTATTTATTCACCTTATTATGAGCATTATACTATATTAGCATTATATCGTCCAGTAGTATCTCAATCAACTTATAACTGTATTCATCTGGCTTAACGGTCAGTAGCGATGAGGTAGACCTGAAGAGCCAAAGCAGACAGATGAGGAAGAGTAGGAGAACAGTGGCACTCTGGAAAGGGACTCACCCACTAAGCAATGACAGCATTAAGCAGTGACTCGTTTATTTGTCACCTTTAACTCGCCAGTGTCGCTCCACATGACAGGGCTTTAGTAACTCCCGCCCGGACCAGAGAATGACTAACAGAGTGATTAGTGGCATATTCCCCTGTCTTGTAACTAAGTGGTACGTAATTATGGTGAGTGATGGTTACCATCCTGAGAATTACATTGCTGAATGGACCTTGGGTTACATGGGAACTTCACAGAAGTCGCGACTGAAGTGGAGAAGAAATTTTATACTAGTTATTTCATCACATTTGGTCATTTCACATCCAAAATAGCTCCTTTCCTGTGGTACCTCTCTAGAACATTCAAGCAACTTGGTCTCCTTTGTACTGATGAGCACCTCCACACGGATGGGGCATGTTTTCCAAGACCTCACAGGGTGATGGAGCTCCGAGGCCCATTATTCAAACTGTTCCTTCTAAATCAGCTTTTCTCCACAATCAGAACCTAAACTCTCAGTTTGCAAACCCACATTCATCACACCTCACTCCTTCATTCCTGACCACATTCTGAAGCTCCTCTTGAATTGCTCACAACTGTGCTTAGAACTGATTAATGAAAATGAGCATTTTTAATACTGAAAATGAGCATTTTCATATAGTAAATGTGCAGTGTTTTCTTCATTAAACAGTAAAACAGGGAGATTTTACTGTAAAATCCTCTCTATCTATCTATCTGTCTGTCTGTCTGCCTGCTATTTGTCTGTCTGTAGTCACCCAAAAGCTTGAATATACATGCAAATGTATGCATATTTAAGGAACTAAGCATGTTTACATATGTAGGTAACATCTACATGTATTTCTTAAATCATTCTAAGAAGATCACAAATCATCTGGTACAGATCTATGCAATTTCTAATTTCTTTAAAATGACCCCTGTCTCACCCTAAATGGCTGTAACTAGGCAGGGGAGGGCAGTTACAGTGGGTAATAAACATGTTTTAGGTGGTTATAATGCCTGTGACAGCTGAGGTGTGAGTGCACATGGGAGGTTTTTAATGAACACCCAACCAGTCCCAGCTGGCCAGCCGCTGACCTCTCACCCCATCCAGCAAGCCCAGCAGCTCTCCTGATTATCAGCAATTCGTGTGGACTGTTTTCTCAGGGAGCAAAATTACCACTGCATGAAAGGGAGACTGGCCAGAAAACATGAACGTTTCCATTTGGAGACGAGTGTGGCAGAGTGAACCACCTCAGTAGTCTGGCAGATCATTCCCTACTGAAAAAAAAACAAACAAAAAAACCCCACCTGGCCAGCTCCGGCTAGTTAAACTGACTAACAGGCCAAACAGCTTAGTCAGTTGAACAGGGCATGTGTTCAACTTTAACTGCTCATCACCATGACCAGCACCACTATTTTACCAGCCAAACAAAGGAGCCAAAAAGGGTTCTTTCCATGATGCCATGAAACCACTTTTGAGTCTCTAAAACATTTCAGTAGGTAGTTTTTTGTGATGTGTTGAAGTTGAAGAAAAATGGCACACTATGTAAAATGTCTGGGAAAGACAGTTAAATTGCTTTTTTCCTTCCCCAGTGGACTCTTTGTTTTATTGTACTTTAGATGAATGCTTCCATTAAATGGATTTGTGCATTCTTTGTGACAGTTCTTTACCAATTCGATGGTTCTTCCTAAAATCTCATCAGGAAAAAAAAAAAGAGTTAAAATTTTAATGCATGATTCTTCTGTTTCTGTGGCATCAAGTAGGGCCACGGAAAGACATTTAGAGTGGCAGGTGCTCAAATATAAGACGGGAAATGTCAGGTGAGGTTCTTTGTGAAAGTGTACCCTCTAATTGCACAAACGTTTTGCCGACGATGAGCACATTTTTGTTGCCAGGGATGGGAGTGGACACAGAACTGGGGGAGTTATGGACCAAATTTTTGTCGAGGGGGAGGTTTCAGGCAAAACCTATATTGTGGGTTTACAGATAAAATTTCTGTCAAGGGGGAAGTTACAGACAGAATGTTCGTAAGGGTTTGTATGTGTTCTAGCAATTTTTTTTGTCTATGGGGTTACAGACACAAATTCTGTCACTGGGGGAGTTACGGACAATGAATTTTTGGCAAGAGGGGAGTTTCAGGCAATGTTTTTGTCTGAGGGTTACAGATCCAAAAATTTGGTTGGGGGGGGTAACAGAATTTTTATTTTGTCTGAAGAGATAGACAGACAGACAGACAGACAGACAGACAGAAAGATCTTTGCTTTTAAGAAAGCTCTTCACACTCACAAATTCTTTAAGAAACAAAAAGTGATTCTTCCATGGTATTGCCTAATATACACATTATACCACATTTATTTTAAGGTGGTGTGTTTAGAAAAGAAAGGATACAGCCCGTCTCGGTGGCCTGAGCCAGTAAGGTCCTGTTAACTGCCCCTTTCTCCATCCAACAACCGTGATCATTAAACAGAAGTTCCATCTGCTGTTCCAAACTGGAGCCATTGTTCACACAGTACAAGGCCCAGAAGGGAGTGGAACAACATCATAAGCCGCTCTCTCTCACGTCTGAGGCAACGATACAAAAGCGAAAGACAAGTCAGTCAAAGGTGTCAAAGTACTAAAACAAAACGGTTGACATGGCGCCACCTTAAGATCAACTGTGAGGGACATTTCCAGAATGCAGTCCACCCCTGCGCCCTTTTTCCTCCCTTGCATAACATCGCATGTGTTTTGCTGCGCTGCTGCCACGTTCTAGCCGCTCTGCATCAAATCGAGCTCAAACGAGGCGCCTTAATGCATGACATAAATCAGTCCTCACTTGTTTGTTTTTATGTGGGTTTGTTTGTTTTCGCAGTTGTTGGCCTCGGCAAGCGCATTACGCCTCTACATCCGCGCGGCACGTTGCGTGCTGGCGTCAGAGTCACGCTGGCCTTCATGCAACCTGCATGCGCTCACCGCTGCCCATGTGGGTGTTGGAAGAAACCGGTACTTTTGCACTGATCTGGGGCCAGTCACACCGTTTTATTTTTCCTCTAATAATGGCTGAGGTCAGGACTAATGTAGCTGAACGCCATGCCGAAGGCCGCGCTGAAAGGTAACTTCTGTCTGCGGTTTCGGTGTGGCGCATCTGACGCGCAAGAAAGTGCTCACATAGGCCTGTTTGCGCCAAAGTCACTGGATGTTTTTGAGGCCCTCACCTGTGAGCAATGAAGCCCCTCTGATGAGCTTCTTGCAGTGTTTCTCAGGCTTGTCCTCTAAGACCCTTTGGTTCATAATTTTGCTCCCAGCTCCCAGCATGCCTGACCCAAGCAGTTATGAATACCTAGGATAGACATTCTTCTTAACCATGCTGGGGTGGGCTTTTGGGGGGCATCCTCCAAAACAGTACAGTCCTCCAGTACAGTACAGGATGAGGCAACTGAAAATGAAGTTTTACAAACTGGACCTTGAGAGACTCTCACAACAGTCCATATTTTTGCTCCCAACATTCCTAGTTAAGTGTAACAGTGTAAAACACCTGTTACACTTAATGGAATGCAGGAAAGCCTGTTCATAATATTGGCAAACCCCACAAGGTGTATTGTTTTGAGTTTCCAACACCCTTAAACCTCATAATCAAGAGCATTAAATACCAGATTCAGTCAGGGCCCAGCAAATATATTATTTTGTCACTCTGAAATGGAAAATTTGAACTGTTCTGAGCATTTCAACCAAAAATGAATTGAAACCTGAAGTTTGTTTTTTGGATGAGAAATCATTGGAGTATCAGAACAAAAGCTTCCAGGAAACTGATGATCAGTATGAATCACAAATCGGATGAATTGGTGACTCGCTGTCTGCTTGCTACTACTTCCATTGTGCAGCACCTTTGATTCATGATGCATCATTGATTACAATGGCTCCATTCAAAACTGGTGGAAATGCAGGTAGGTTCGTTAGATAGCACGAGGTTCAAAGAATCTTGAATGGAACTGGTTCAAGCACCCTTTCTCCAATCTGGTTCTCAAGGTCCCCCAAGACCTCAAGATCTTCCAAGAGTGTAATGTTTATGTTGTTTAAAACATCTCACCGTTTACCATCATGGATTGTAATGTTGTGCTGTCAATAACAACATATTTCTTGTCTTTTTTTGAACCATTCAGGATACTGTTTTAGGACAAGTAACACACCATGATAAATCTTAATTTGGGGGAAAGAAAATCTGCCCTAAAAAACTTCATGTGCCATAGTTTCTCCAGTTTCTTCTTTGATTTAATTCGTACAGACACGCAGCTCCAGCGTTGCCTCTCTGTTGGCAGGATGGGAACATGCTGTCACATTACTCTTTCTTTCCCTTCGTGGTGGGTGGTTCTTATTCTTTGAGGGATACCACGCTCGTATTGATTGGTTGGGTACAGGCTAGCATGACACATTCTTCTGTCCTTCAGGAATGTTGTAGTAAATACAGGCAGTGGTTACCACAGCAAAAAGGTTTTATTTATTAAATATCTAAACACTTTGCTCAGTTTACTCTTAAATGAGACCGGGAAAATGCTGCAGATTTGCCAATTCCAGCAACGACCAGATTATGTGGATGTCCATGGTACCCATTGCTGAACGTCTGGAAAACGTTTGTGGAGTTTGGATTCAGAGAGGCGCCAATCAAAACACGGTCCTCAACCATTCCCACACCACTTGCCCGAACCTGTTACGGGCATGACAGGGGCCGGAAATAGACAAGGAAGGTATAGACAGATTGGCAGACCGACGGGCACAAAAGAAAGTCTTGACGTCACTGTGCTTCATGTGCCCGTAGCTGCAATGAAGTGACTTAATGAACAAATATTTTTGGAGAAGCAAAACTACTCAGTCATGGAATTTAAAGAAGTGGATTCGGAGTCAGCTCCATCAGTGACGGAGCATTGACCTGGGAAGCAATGATCTCATCCGCAACACACATGAACACACACATTTGCACAACCTGACCTTCAGCTTTCCTTTGATCCAAGCGGACCAGTGAAGTCAGAATACACATAGAGGAACCACTCCCCATGGGGCTGAGGTCCTGACAGACACCCAGTCTGGTCTCTGAGGGTAAATATAAAGTTATAGGAATGAGCATCTCACTTTTATTTACATGTTGACTCAGTCATGCCGCCTAAAAATAGCACGCAGCACCCTCTGACTCACCTCTGGCATCCATGGGAAAAGGAACATTTCATATAGTTAACCAGCAACTAAAATACTGGTTAAACATTCAGTCAGGCCCAACTACAGAGTGCTGCGACATTTTTATACCCAGAGGTTCTTGATGTTTCTGGCGTTTCAGTGTAGTTTGTGTACAGTTCATGATGAACAGACCAGTAGAAATGGTCCAGAAGTGCTAAAACACAAATCTGAAACACAGATATGAAGGGATCATTTAGAAAAAAGGTAATTGTTCTCATTCATATACATATATGTACACATTGTCGGGTGGAAACCTCATGTGTCCAAAACGGCTATTTTTCAGGAAGCTGAATATTCTAAATAAATGAATACTGGGTAACACTTTATTTGAAGGGGTCTACATAGCTGTCATAAGAATGACATGGCACATGTCATTCACATTATTGGCATGTTATTGATGTTTATTGATGTTGTCATAATGTGTCATTCGGTTTTTGGAATGTCAAGATGACATTGTTTGGGTGTCATCATTATGACAACTTGACATTAGCCAAGATGACATTGTATGACGGTGTCTTTGTCATGACAAATTGATATTAGCCAAGATGATATTGTGTGTAACACATTTAAAATATTGTCATGACAACTTGACATTAGCCAAGAAAGAAATGCAAGGTGTTTGGTATGATGTTGTCATGACATCTTGACATTATTGTTAAATTATTATATGAACCAATTGTGTTTGGCCTGATCAATTGGCTGTCATGCGACCATTATAACTGTGTCATGAATACTTTCCTGGACCTCAACTAGAGTGGAACAGATTTGACTTGTCATTAAGCTGTCACAAAGAACTATTACACAGCAAAATACTTTCCTGACAGTGTCATGAATACATACCTTTGACTCAAAGTACAGTGAACCATCTGAGATGTTTCCTGAACATGTCATTAAGTGCCATTATACTATCATGTGCTTACATATGCCACAACATATACTGCTGCAGTATTGTGTGACCTCCCAGAGTGAACATTTACCTACATTGCACATCCTGTTTAATGACATCAACACTCAAACTCAAGTTACCGAGCAGCAGTTTAATCAAAACCGAGCCAAAGCCTGAGATCATACACAAATGGTCAACTGTCCTTAACATAGGCACTAAAACAATGAACAAAAATTACAATCTAAACAAAACCCCTGTTCTTTTGTCAACTCCGAACTATCAGGGGATCATACACATCATCCAAATGGACAACTGTCCATAACATAGGCACTAAAACAATAAACACCAATAACAATCCAAACGGTTACCAAATGGTTACTCAGCTATATTTATGAACAATAGGCAGAAGCCCCCCACTCTGTTTTTTGGCTGAGAGGACTGCGCCCATTTCTTCAGTTACAGCCTGACGGCACCTCTCTGCAAAATCGGCAATCTTTTCTGACTCAGCTACTTGAGCTTCTTGGACTGTTTTCAGCACATCAGGGAACACCATCGCCAGTTCCCCAATGATTGCCATTCTGGCGATGGTGTTTCTGTCCACATTCATCCGGTCAAAGGCACGTTTCATTGAGCCCACTTTTTTGAACAACTTGAAAGCTTCTTTGTAACGCCTTATGACACCTTCCACAGTAGTCACTTTAAAAGAAGAAACAAAACAAAACAAAAATTAGCTTTCCTAAGGCTACAAATGATATAGCCAGTAGGCCGCGGGCCAAATAGAGAAAGAGTGTATAATAATAAAGTGTTACCGAATACTGTGTCATCAAAATTGGTATAACTATTTTCAGCACTTTTCATTGGTTAATAATTTCTACATTTTACAGACCCACGTGGAGACTGACCAGTAGTATCAATTTATAAAAAAAAAAAACAACAAAGACGAAAAGTGGAGTTACGAGGATTCCGTCAGACAGCGACAATATATATGTATATAAATGTGTACATATATGTATATGAATATATATATACACATGTATATGCATTTTTTTACTGGAACAGTGGTGAGTAAATACATTATAGGCATGTTTCGTTATAGATTTATAAGTGAAGAGCCTTTGAGGTCCAATTTGGATGTACCTTCCTCTGGTGATCCTGCAGCACAGCACAGGGTCTCGGTAACGAGTCGGCATTATTCTGGGGTTGGAACCTGCGGAATGGGGAAGGAGTGTGGGAGTCTGCTCTGTTTTCACAGACACACGCTAAGCAGAGCATGGTTTAAACATTCATTTGAGTGTAATAATCTCACGTTCGAACTCTATTTATTTTCACAGCTCGGGATGGCGTGTTTTCTTTCCCTCAGCTCGGCGGTTGGCTTATTACAATAGCCCAGGAGGGCCAATTAATTATCCTCATTAGGCCAATGACAATCAAATGGGGCCTATTATCCTGAATTAGATGAAACAGAGAAGAGTGTGACCGTGTGCGAGGGCAGGGGCGTGCGGGGGGGGGGGCGTTGCCGGGGAAGGAGGGGTTCTAGGGGTCTTAAAGGTACCCATAGCAATTTTTTCCTCGATTTTCACTGACTCTAAGATTGCAATATATGAAAATAAAAAAGAAAAATATGAGAACACATATTCTTCATAATAATTTATTTAAATACCATCTAAACAGGCATGAGCACTGACTACCGTGCAGTCATATACAATATACGTGCATTTATAAACAGCTTATGCTCGTAGTCACATATGATGACATAGATGCTTTAAGAGATCAATGACAGACATCTTCTCCCTTTAGTGAAGTGAATGTGAAGTGACCATCCTGTCATATGTGAACACACCACAGCACACAGTGTGAATAGCATGAAATTCTTCCTCTGCATTAAACCCATTTAACCCATTCACCAAGTGAAGCAGCGGGCAGCCAGGAACACAGTGCCCGAGAGAGCAGTGTGTGGGGACGGTACCTTTGCTTTTTATGCATGTGTTATGAAGTCCCTATGCTGGCCGTCCTAAAACAGCATTTCTTTAATGTAGCATTTTCCACTGAGGCCTACTAATGATAGGGATCCTGTTGGCCTGAATCACGTCTCGTCTAAGGAATTATGACAAATGCAGCTCTTTTTTCTGATTTGCTTTTACTACCTCATGTAGCAGCTCTCCCCTCTCTGGCATGTTGTCTGCACTTGCAGGTGCCTGATTTGAATAAAATGCCAGGGGAAATCTGTCTGATAGATTAACTGTCAGAGATCCCACTGGCAGGCCATGGAAGTAGCCTCGGGGCAGCAGCGGCTCTCAAAATGAGGCTGGCACCCATACCAAAATATGTCATAAATCTTCATTTGCCCCGGGCCGACCAGGACAAATCAATCACAGGGCCTTGTTGTGACTGGCACGGCCCTGAGTTTTGACTTGATAGTATGTGATGTATAAATGCAATGTCATGGTTGCTTACATGGATGTCAAACGCGGTCAGAAGGAACACTGGTGGCCTGAGGTAAAGGATTGAGTCTGTGATGATCTTGGCCTGCTGGCGTGATGGTGAAAAATCATCAGCGTGGACCACTGTTTTCCAGGAATGAAGTAACAGACCAGGGTTGAAGAAAGAACTGCAAGGAGAAGGAGAGGCCAACACACTGATAGGCCAAGAAGTCATCCTTACTGCAGCCACCATCAGCTGCTTCACCAGTTCCCAGTCCCGGTAGGACTTTGCCCCCTCTAGTGGCACTAAGACTGAACTGTCAATTTGTGGCTGCTCATCCAGAAGCTTTGGGTCTGGTCTGTAGGATCACGACCAGTGTCTTTTTCTAAAGGTTACAGTCAGTATGATCCTTGTTCCTCCATACAGTAGGTCCATCTTTTGGTGGAGCAAAAGGGTAACTGAGGTGATTGACTACCTCTGGCACCTTTGTTAAGCTCGCCAAATCTCTCAGGCCTTACCAAGGCCCTGTTTTTCTTTCCTCCTCAGCAAGGGGAAAAAATAAATGGACTTAATTGAAGTCCAAATTGAAAATGTATGACACAAGTGTTGACTTGGTCTCAGACAATATTTACCCAATGGCTTTATTCAAACAGCTAGCGAGCGCCCGGCTCAGCCAGCCGGCTTAGTGCAGAGGCCTGGAAGAAGCTAGACCCCGAGGAACGAAGGCCCAAGTTTTGGGGGGGACACTCTGGCTAAGGTCATCTCTCGTAGCCCAATTACACTCTGTATGCCATTCAGAATAAGGGAATAGCCTTGCACAGGCCCCCGATGCGGTGACCTTCATGGATAAAAACGAACCCTCATCCACCAGCTGCCTCTCCATTGCTCATCCAGTCTTAGTGACTCACTGGAACCTGCTGGAGTAATTGCGCAGCTACTCTAATTGCGCCAGGCGCTAAGTGGGCTGTGGTAATTGCAGCCGTTTTGGAGTGCCATCACTCACTGCCACGACGTAAAAGCACTTAATTGGCAAGCTCGGCCATTTCGGCCCTGTCACAGGTTAGAAGAAGTGTTTGTGTTATTGAGGAGCTTGGTGGGTCTGCTGAGGCTCCCCTCCACAGCTTTGGTGGTCTGTTCCACAGGGGCATAAGTACACACAGAAAGGGTGGGGGGGCTGAATTCTAATCTGAGATCAGGTTTCTTACTGCAGATACATTTTTTTAAATATAATGAGGAAAAGCTGACAGCTTTCTAGCGTCAACTTGATCTGTTATCAGTTACAGAACAGAGGTGGCCAAGGAGGCCCATTACTTCTTGAAGGCGGCTAAAGGTTCTAAATGGACATGGGATTTTTTTTTACTCATGACTATCAGATTCACAGATGCACTTAAGTGGTTAAAAATGGCAAATTGTCCTTTATTGTAAAAAAGTCTGTGAATCGGGCATTCATGAGTGAAATACAAAAAAATAATCCGCTACAGGTGAGCTGTTAGCTAACTGAAGAGAAGGATAATTTTAAAATATTTTGGCAAACAGTCAAACCTCCATCACTCAAGATATGATTGGAGTCCAAATTTTGCTTCTTTAGTTCAGAATTGGAGCTACGAGCCTAACATTACAAACACTAGAAGTCAATAGACACACAAATCTTTTACTGTAAATGCATCCCTAAATTCTTCTGGACCTGCTGAAACTGCATCCAGCTCTTTACTAAGGTGGATTAGACTTGTGAACATCATTTAGGATGCAGTAAAACTTACTGTTAGCTGTAAAAATGAGCTGAACTTCAGCGTGTCACAGACCACTGCGGGCTGCCTGTTTACTCAACAGGGTCTGATTTCAAGAACCCCCTCAGGAGCAGGGGCACTGACAGGAGTTTTGAGATCTGTCCTGCTTTTTTAGATCTGTCCTGCTTTTTGAACATCAGCCCTGGTGTGGTATGAAACAGCAGCCTGTAGCACTGAAGTTCAGTTTATTTTTACAAAAATAATATTTAAAACTGTTTAGATGAGCAGAGAGTGTTTTTTCACATCAGTACTGGTGGCTGAGTGGCTCGGGCGTTCGCCCTGCAATCAGGAAGTCGTGGGTTCAGTGAGCAAGGTACTGTCCCCACACCCTGCTCCCAGGTGCTGTGTTCTTGGTGAATGGGTTAAATACAGAGGGAGAATTTCATGCTGTTCACGCTGTGGTGTGTTCATGTATGACAGAATGGCCACTTTCACTTAAATATACTAAAAAGAATAAATATAAATAGCATTATCCAGTAAACTGTGATTTTACGTTCAGTGTATCAATGTGTTCCTTGTGGAAGTCCAGTATTACTGTAGTTTCCATCAGAAACCTGGTTTGACTCAAACAGTCCTTCATTAAATTAAATCATTAGCTGCTGATGGAGTTTCACAAATCCAGGCACAGGCTGGAGGAACCGAGGAGGAATCTGGAACTGAACCTGTGTTCTCCTCACCAGCTCACAAAATATCAACTACTTTTTACAGACAAAACAAATCTTGGTGCTTTTTACTGCTTTTTTGTTAACTTTACTAGCAGAAAGACACTATCACACGCTGAGAAAAGTGTCGTTAAACAATATGCACAGGCACCTAGTATGTTTGTACAGTACTGCATACCATTTTGCTTTGAATCACCTTGTTGGTACAAAAATGTTATTTTATGCCAATCCAACTTTTTATCTTTGGCATATTGAGTAGATTAAATGACAGAAATGGGAACAACTGTTTTACTGCAACAGGCCTAAATAAAGGAGCCTAGATAAAGGTGTCCCAGTCGGCATTCAGCACCACCAGTATACTGATCATCTGGAATTATTTGCGCCTGTTTCTTCACTGTTTCAGGACTTAGGTTAGGTGACTTTGTTGTGCTTGAATGATTCATTCGTAGGTCACTGCAAGGCATAACAAACAAAAAACATTCCTCTGAAACTGGTCAGGCTCAGGAACTTCCTTCGAGAAGCCTGGAGAACTTTTCCTCAAACTACACTAGCGTTACAAAAAAGTCCGGCTCTTTGGAATCCAGAAATGAGGGGTGGTACAAGACTTTTGCACAGTACTATATATATATATAAAACCTCTTTGTAATATCCGGCTGTCATTCATTTTAGGCCAGGCTTTGCATTCCAATTCTCCAGTTCCACCTTAAATTTGAGCAGTTGTTCTGATGCCCTCCTTCTGCTGGGGTAGCTGGTGTCCTAGTGGTCAGGGAGTTGCCTCGTGATCCGAAGGTAGTGGGTTAGACTCCCAGGACTGCCAGTGGCACCACTGAGGTACCCTTGAGCAAGGTACACACACTGCTCCCCGGGCGCTGCGTCGCTGGGTGCCCACTGCTTCACTTGGGTAAATGGGTTAAATGCAGAGAAGAAGTTCACGCGATGTGCTTTACTCTTATCATTTCTTTAATGCACTGAAGGAATTGGTCCTGACTAAGCCTGAGTCCTCTCTTAATGTAGCCTAACCTTAGAGACATAAAACAAGAGGTCTGGACATTACTAACTGCCCAGATTAAGGTGTGTTGTATGCATGTTTGTCTAAGAAAGATTTTTAGTTATTAATTTTGTTAGGTTTTTGAAATGCAGGGTTGTTCATAAAACAGCTGGGTCTATAGCCCACAATACCGAGGCGACATCCCTTTCTGCCTGCCTAGTGGATGTGGACTCTATCACAATAGCCACAGTCATCCATTTATACCAGACAAGGAGCTACGTCAGGCAAATGACGACAGTGCTAACGAAACAGAAACACGCCGATCTCTGATGGTATTGACTGTGTTGGCACCGGGCACACCTCTCCAGAATCAATCTGTCCACTGTGCTCCTGTTACCTGTCTTGCATTTTTTTGGAAGATGGAATGCCTTCGAAAGCCCGTGCTGATTGCTTCACTAATTTCTAATTAATGATAGTGCCAAGGGAATTATTAATTAACCAGTCAAAAAGTCAGAGGAGCCGCCTGTTTTGGCAGCGTGTGTGTGTGTGTGTGTGTGTGTGTGTGTGTGTGTGATGTCCTGTGGCCATTGCCCCCCGACAGGAAAGTGCAGTCAGGGATGTGTAAAGTGGAATTAATTGGGAGGTTAAAACTGTGTTATTTTATTTTGAGTGAAAACAGTCTTGCTAGCCGGCGCGGAAGCATCTCCGTATTCCACAGGCAGTCAGACGAAAAAAAGCAGGGAGAATAATTTCTGCTCGTTATGAAGCAGGTAGGCACAGCATTCTTTCCACCCACAGCTTTTTTTTCTTTCTTTTTAAAGAGCACATATCAAGGGAAAGTTAAACACCCCAGACTGTGTAAAAACTGAGATGTCCATATAGAAACTGAGAGGGCCAGTTTTGAATTCATTCGTTTTTATGATGTCACAAAAAAGCATTTATTCATGCCCACCTGTTCAGCCTACATTTGTTTGGCCTCGTCCATTCGCAGCAAAGTTACGAGTTTCTTGACCTGGACTGTTTTCTGAATAAAGCATAACAGCCAGTCAGAACAAAGCTCATGAAGCTCTTAAAGGCAAGGTTGCTGTTTGATTCCAAGAGGTAGCGAGAGGTTGAAAAGTGGTGTAGAAATGAATTAGGATGCATTGGTCAATAAACTCACACAAATGTAGAGAATAATACGAGAGAATGCTGTTTGGACCGCCAAACATTGGTTTTATGGCCCAAAAGTTTGTCTTTAAAAAACGAATTGTATTCACACCTCGGATTCAAACCAGCACTCTTGATTCAGTGGCAGGTGTTCTACTGCTTTTTATTTATTTATTTATTTTATTAACCCTTATAGTCACACGTGAACACCACAGCACAATGTGAACTTCTTTTCTCTGCATTCACCAAGTGAGGCAGCGGGCCGCCAACGAGGGGCGACCAGTGCTCAAGGGTACCTCACTGGTGACACTAGCAGTTGGGATTCGAACCCACAACCTTCTGATTGCAGGGCCAGCGCCCTCACCACTAGGCCGTCCAGCTGCCACTAAAGCCGTTTGTGGTTAAGGACAGCTGGATGCACACATAGGTACATTCCCAGACTGATTCTTGATTAAACTACAACAAACAGTGACATACATCTTTTTAATAACTGATCTGAGCTTTAGTGCCTTGAAGTCTGTTTAATAGTCTGCTGTGTTTTGCTGCATGTTTGTTTCTGTGGAAGGAGAATGGGTGCCAAATTCCAACTATGAAAAGCATAATAATAATCATAAAAAAGAAAACTTAAGAAGAACAGTTGTATAATTGCATATCCTTCATATCGATATCCTAAGGGCCTATCCAAAATCAGCAAAAATACTGATTGATTGAAGAAAAACATTTTAAATGAATATTTACCTGAACCCATTGGAAAGTGTATGTGGGGTAGGGTGGGGTGTTGGGTTACAAAAAAACAAACAAAAATGAGGCATATAGGCCCTTTAAAGTCCAGTACAGCCTACAGAGGGGTCCCACTCTCTTCCAGTCCCACTCCTTCATTCCCCTGCCGTCCTCAGGTTCCTCTTGTCCATCAGATGGTCATACATCACTGCTGCTGTTTGCCTCCATGCAGCTGGATTTATAGGGTGTCTATTATGGCTTAGCATGTGCGCAGTGAGCCGGCTTGACCGCATTGCGACAACTCACGCATGGCCACGTGGTCACATGCAGTGAAATAAAAACACTGCCCGCCCTTGCAGTTCCACAGGTAACAGTGCACCCCACAGTTTACGACCAACAATGAGGGTGTATCGGACTGCAGCGAATGTTCCAGCCAGTCGAATATTGTTTAGAGCAGCGCAGTGCAGTAGATTAGATATGCAAGTGGCCAGTAATGTGAGTCTGGTCCTGGTATGGCTTCTAAACACTATGAAACACAATGTACATAAAATGTGCTTAACCTTACCCTAATTTACCCCTGAAAATACACCACACCCCTTAATTTGAATTAAGTGCCAGTTAAGTTGTGATACCAACCCCTTAATTTTTACCTTAAAATTAAATTCAAGGCATGAGTGTGAAACCACTTAATCTTAAATTTAAGGCATTCTATGATTTAAGGGGCAAATTTGAAAAAGTAAGGAAAAAATTCAGTAATTTTACCCCTTAATCAGCCTTCATCTGTGCACCGTTTCCCTTAATTTCCCTTAATTTCCCTTAATTTCCTATACGGGAATATAAGGAAAATATTAAGGAATTTTAAGGGGTATTTTTAGGGGGTTTGGTTTCAGAGTGAAACCAGTGAGGAGGAAAGCAAACCTAATAACAAACTGTAGTTAGGATTATAATAATGTATAATGCAATATATTTCTGTTATTGCCATAAATTGCTTAAAATGTGAATTTCATCAGCGCAGTTGGCAGAAATCCTTCTAAGCTGTTATGCAGTGGTTGGCAGGCGCAATATTGTGCGTGAAATGCTAATTCCATTCATTTACGCTCTAACTCTGTTTTTGTAGAGCTATTTGATCATTTATAGGGCTGGGGGGCATCTAAAACCCATCAGCAGTCCATACAACTCATTTGTATCCGTAATATGACTTTTATTTCAACAAAAGCAACCAAAGTGTTGAAAGGACAGTATAAAACTCAAGCTAAGATTTCCTTCATGGTTACTTTAGAAGCAGTGTTACCATGTGGAGTGTGGTTTAGGGTTCAGGAAATATAGGCTGCATATAAACGCACGTCTTTAGGCCACTTATGAGGACTGGAAGTCCATAAAACCCGCTATCAGATATCCACCTCTCTTCACCTACTGTACGAGTTATGATGAATTGCTCGAGGAATCCCCTTGATATAACTATGCAAAGGGTCTCGCAAATATGACCCTGGTATACAGCCTGCTGAGTATATCTGGTAGCCCTCGGAAGTCCAAAGAAAATATTACCCGATTCCATACCCATTCCTGCTGCAAATTAAGTCAATTGAGGGTTTTCATATGAACCTTAAAACTCCTGTTAGATTTGTATTTTCTTATTTGTGTTTAGAAATTTTCAGATTTGTGTTTGTAAATGTAAAATGTAAAATTTTTCATAATGTTGCACAGTCATAAAAGGAGCAGCTCAGGATACATTTCCCTGCATGCTGCACTTGGATATCTATGGGTGTGACAAATAAAGAATCTTGAATCCTTCATATATATAATCCTGTAAGAAAATTTAATTCATCAAGATTTTTAATTTCAGCCTTAAACAGGACTAAAATTATGGCTTGAACCAGTTCGTAGACCAATTTGAACCAAACCAGAGCACCAAATGTACATGTCTGGGGCAAAACTTTGTCCAAAGCAACTGTAGCCCTACAAAATTCAGTCAGAACTGACTCTAGCTCCACAAAATTCTTTCTAGGCCAACTGGAAAGCAAAATGTTTACATTCACCTGTAATTAAATTCTTCATCAATCAGTACATTTAACCAACACTCCAGAAGTTTTATGTCTGGTAATACATTGTCTCCAATTGGTGTTCATGGAAAAAAAAAACAAAAAACACACAGCATAGAGGAGTAAAAAAAATGAAGGCAATAAAAATAAGGAGAAATGCTGGCCAAAATCCATTAAAGGTGGGAGATAGGCTACGTGAAACGTGAATGTGAAATCTGAACCTGAGCCCAAGAAACGTTTGAGAAATTATATCCGACCCCCACCAAAGTCTATATGAATAGTCAGGTCCTGTCGGGTTTAGACAAATATTTCAAACTCTTTCTCCAGCTTGGCCTTGACAGCTATAAAATGTTTTGTGACTCACTTTGTCACAAATAATCGTCTGTATTCGTGACTCAGTCTTTAAGACCAGTTTAGACCTTTGTGGAATAAAGACTGGGCAGGGCTGGACCTCTATGTATCCCAGAGGGCCTATGTATTGCTGCTGAGTGTTACACCCCCCTCACCCCAACCCCCCCACTGACCACGGCCACATCCCAAATCCGTGTCTAGGGTCCAGGGCAGCAGACCAGTTCTTGACTTAACACTGCAGAGCTGAGTTCACCCGACATCTCGTTAAATGGCACATTAATCCTGTGAAGAAATTGCATCAGGTCATGTTTCATTTGGTCACTTTTGTCACAGAACCCAGAACGTCCAGGTTACATGTGGTTCTGTTTAATACAGAGGCTCTACAGAAAAGCTATGAGAGGCTTTACAAAAGCTTGGGTCTTGTTCAAGAGATTTCAGTGACAAATAAATAATTTCTTGTAAATGCATATCATCGCTGTCGGAACAAAACCTCCACTGAACACTTTTCAGTTGTTCTGTTCAGTATGGAATTATGATACAGTGTAAAATGCATTGGACAAAATAGAAAGACAGGGTATTGGTCCAAAAGTGACAATATATCAAATGACCCTAACATGATGCATCCCAATATGAATGAATGAACAAATAAATAAATAAATAAATACATTTGACAGTTCAAGTGTTTCCACAAGTTTGGAGTAGCTGGGACAAAAACCTGTTGTGTTTTTGTTTTGTTTTTTTACCTGAATTTTTCTGACATTCGAGAATGAACAGACCTGTGATACTGTAAGAATAAAGAAATCCATTAAACACCACATCCAGACTAACTAATATCCAGAAATGCTTGTAACTAAAAAGTACTAATCAAATGTTCAAAAATAACTAATCAATACTATGTCAAAAAATTTCTGTGAATGAATGAATGAATACTTCCAGTGTATGTTTGTATAAAATAGGTATCCATGGCTCTCTTTAAAGCATGAACAAATTAAATGGAACCCCCCGCCAGACATCTAACCACTTAGGACAAGTAGGCTGTTCAAGGTCTCAGCCCACACTTACAGCAAGCATGAGTTTTTCTGAAGCCATCACGATATACAATCTATTCAAAAACGTGCTGCGATCACGCCTTTTTTTTCGTGCTAGGACAACACATCACTATCCTGTGTATTATTTATTGCACACTGTGTAACACCGCCAGTATCAGCGCTACCTGGTGACTGAAGGACTGTAGGAGAGAAATTTGCGCATGTCGTCTTAAAAGAGTTTTTCACCGTCTTTGCCTCCAGTTCATGCGAAGTTGTCTTCTGTTGTAGTCTATGAATGCTTTTATGCAATATTGTGAAAATATACTACACATTTCCCCCTTAACAGTATAATAATAATGAGTTGATTCCTTATCGTTTTTGTTTGCAAAGCAGATGAAACAGGTTGAAAGGCCGTGAAACGGGGAAAGTCCCTAACCCTAACCCGGACCCTAACCCCAACCCCAACCCTAATCCTAAACCTGACCCTGACCCCAACCCTAACCCTAACCCTGACCCTAAACCTAAACCTAAACCCTAACCCTAACCCTAACCCTAACCCTGACCCTGTCCCT
>JBBPCX010000114.1:32043024-32067205 GCA_037974365.1 Hydrocynus forskahlii | reverse complement strand
AGTGGTTCTTACACGTTCTTAAAAAGTTTATCCTCTTTAGTCTTTAGTTCTTCACAGCCGTTTTTCCCCATGGGATGAAGAACCACTGAGAGGAAAGCAAAAGTCAAAACCAGAATCTCCTGAATAGCATAAGGAAGAACATCAAAACTCAAAATGAGAAAGTCCCCCATTTCATTCCTTTATTTTGGGGAAGTGGCTTAAAGCGTAGAGCATTTTATGGAGGGGACTGAACCAGCGAGGGGCGGCCTTTTTGGGGGTACAGTGCAGGGGTACACGTGGCCCTTGTTCCCCCTCCATGCATCTCCCATTGAGGGAGGCCCACACTTAACCCATGACAAGAACTCTGGGGCTGATGCCAGGTCAGTTCAGATTCATTACCACCTTTATAACTGGTCGAGCCATGGTGCACCGCAATGTCAAATGAAACACGAGGAAACACAGACCATTAAAAACATGCCACTCTTTAAAAACGTCCACATGTACCACATACACGAAGAGCAGTAAATCCTACAAGGTTTTAAACTCAACCTTAACCTGCTCCTGTTTATTACAAACACCTGATTTTATTATTGGTGCATTCTAAAAGCAATACTTTGACTGAAAACATTATGTTTTGGGTCACATAGTGCTTAGCACCAAAACTAGTGGATGTACAGTGATAGACCTGGAAATATACATTAGCATTAGCCTAATCCTAAATAGAATTAGCAGAGAGTCATTCCTGAATGTCTGGTGGCTCCCTCTTCAGTGGTAATTTAAATAGCTGAGCTGTCCTGCTCCACATTCGTATGAAGGCATAAAAACAAACCATGCTAGACCGACTTATTCCCATACATTTTTATACCATACTAAAAGGAACTGAATCTAAAAAGGAGGAACTTGCTGAGAGCTCAAGGAACCACTGAAAGAACGAAAAAACAAACTTTCTGAGAACATGTGGAAGAAGCTCTGACAATAACCAAGACCTAACCAAGGATAACCTCTCTAATAGCATTTAGAAAAATGCTGAGATGAACAAAGGCTCAAGAGGAGCACCTTTCTAAAAGCATGAGGAGGAACAAATGAGGAAAATTCAAGACTCAAGAGGAGAAACTTTCAGAGCATGAGTAAACATCATTGAAAAGATCCAAGACCCAAAAAGAGAAACTTCTTAAGTACATGTGGAGGAACCTCTGAAAAGAACTAGGTCCCAAAAAGAGAACCTTCATGAGAACAGGAAGAAGAACCACTGAGAAAAACCAAGAATTAAGAGGAGAACCCCCCCCCCCTGAAAAGCAAGAGGAAGAACCGCAAAAAAAAACAAATACTCAAGAGAAGCACCTACCTGAGAACAT
The DNA here is from genome assembly GCA_037974365.1 of Hydrocynus forskahlii. Classification (NCBI taxonomy): domain Eukaryota; kingdom Metazoa; phylum Chordata; class Actinopteri; order Characiformes; family Alestidae; genus Hydrocynus; species Hydrocynus forskahlii. Next base: position 32,065,871 of record JBBPCX010000114.1, on the reverse strand, counting down.
GAAGAACAAATGAGAAAAAAAACAAGACTCAAGAGGAGAAACTTCTTAACAGCATGAGGAAGAATCACTGAAAAGATCCAAGACCCAAGAAAAGAACATTCTGAAGAGCAGAAGAAAGGACCTCTAAAAAGAACTGAGACTAAAGTGGGGAGCCTCCCTATGAGTATGAGAAAGAACCAGTGAGAACCAAAACTCAGGAGGAAAACATCCCTTAGAGCATGAGGAAAAACAAATGAGAAGACCCAGGAAGAGACCCGGGAAGAACCACTAAAATGAACCAATGCTCAGAAGTGGACTTAAGAGGAGAACATCCCATGGGGAAAAACGGCTGTGAAGAACTAAAGACTAAAGAGGATAAACTTTTTAAGAACGTGTAAGAACCACTGAGAAGAAGGAAGACTCAAGAGGACACATTTCCTAAGATCATGAGAAAGAACCTCTGAGAAGCACCAACAATTTAAAGGAGAAACTTGCAAGACTGATGGCACCATCTCAGTGATAAATTCAGTGGCCTGAATTTTATTAAGCTTTAAAATAATCAGTGCATTATTTGACCATTAGTATAATCAGCAATGACAGCCCTGGATATTTTGTAAGCTGGTAGAATTTAAAACATCCGTTACCTTCAATATCCTACAAATCACTACAACAAACATTCACTCGAGAGCCATAAAAGTCTTGGAGCTCAAAGACAATAAATACTGACCTCTGCACAGTTACCAAGCAACTAACAAACACCAGCAAGGAAACAATGCTGGTCCAGAGCTTCTACCCCGATGACTCCAACACAGTTCATTACTACGCATGGAGATCGGTTGACTTCCGCTGAAGTCTCTGTGGGTCAGTGATGATATTAGTCATTAAATCTGTGAGCCAGAAAGTGCAAAAACACTCAGTAAACAGCAAGAGCAAACATCTTCTCTTTGTAGCCTTTTCAAAGTGCTCTCTGCCAAGGCCCAGGTCTGGAGACCCGATCTCAAAGAAGCCCTGTTCTTTATTCTGAACTTTCACTTTTTTTTTTTACTTTTTTTCTAACTTGACTTTAATTTGATACAGTAAAAAGCTCATTCAGAGCCTCTACGTCAGACACGTGAAGCAGATTGGGAGCTAACATGTGAAGGAGAGGTTTAATATTCTGTACGAGTCATGAGGAACGGCCACTATAAGGCTGCACACAGCAGGGCCGGTCTCAGTAAATTATCAGTCACTGGTTTGGCATGGGCCTTCTCAGCGAGCGACTCGACCAGTAGCGGTTCAAAGTGCAGCCTGGAACAAATCAACCTGAGCAGCTTAATGAAGGTTGGCCTAAAACTAGCTCTGTAATTCCCTGGGAGGAACGGTATTGGGGGTTATTACTTCTAACAGGGAAAAAAGGTGAGAAGATCCTTGTTATCTTAATGCTTGAGGACACTTTAAGGGATCTGTTGTTGTTCACAATACACCCGAGTATTTTTTTAATTTATAAAACATATCCCACTTTTAAAAGTACTCAAAATTCACAAATATGAACACACAATTCACCAACATTCTGTATTAATGCGCCAAGATATAAAAGTAAAATGCTACATAGACACTTAAAGGATCATTATATTGCTTAGCAACTATGGCTGTTACCTATATAGTGGAAAAACGAAATTTCTTTGAACTCAAAGTTCAATTATTGGTGTACTTTGGTCATGTTGTCCTAAAATCTGATTTTTAAGTGCAATAAGCCATTGGTTTACCACTTCTCAAACTATGTGTTGTGCTAAAAGCTAACATGCTATAAAATAAGCTAATGAAAAATACATCTTTCTGGCTAAAAGATTGTTAACACATTCAAAGAGAGCTAACAAGCTGAAAAGATAATCAGGCAGAACAATAACTAACAGGTTTCTTTGTCTCTTACATTAATATCCTATAATGAGAATTAAGAAAAAATGGAAAAAAAATATGGAAAAAATATTACTATGGGAGGACAGTGGGAAAGAAGGCTAGAATATGGGAAAAACCCTGGCAGGCCTGACATTTTAAAACACAATCACTGTTTATTTGCTGAGTTTAACATTAAATGGGAAAACATAAAGTGTGGCCTGTGCAAAAGTTACGGCACATTTTTTTTCCCCCAATGTTTTGAACAGCTTCAAATAGAGGCACTAAATGCTCCCTGCAAAGGACATTTTTAAATCATTAATGTCACTTGACATGGGATAGCACTACTTAATCTTGAGGTTTAGTATTTAGGAAAATGGTCACAATGCTGCACCACAACTCTGCTTTTAAAGTGAAGCACGAAAAATATATTTGTACTTTATATATATAAAATTTGTAAATGGTGTGCCGTGATGAATATTTGCAGTGTAATTTGATAGTGTTCCAAAAACAATTTCTTGTGGCGTGCCACATGGTTTGACACAATATTATTGCAGAAAGCCAAGCTTTATTCCTTAAAGCCAAGAGGAGAGTGGGGAAGCCTTCATTTCTATAATGTTTAGTCTGTACATAAGAAATCAGCTCCACTCTATGGAACAAGGTGTTCTACACAGGCCCCCGACAGCAACCGAGAGAAGCTAACTAAAAATAACTCTGAAGCGAAGAATAATATTTTCACAGCGCACTGTACATGCACATGAGCGTGACTTCTGGACAGAAAGGAAAATACACAGAGATGATTTTTAGAGCTGTTTGCTTTAGACCTCACTCCATTTACCATGAAAATATTGTATTGAGTTGAGCTTAGCATGAATACCAAGGGCAGAAGAACGAGTGAGTGACGAGCAGAGCGATCCCTGAGAGATCCAATCATGGGTGGACATGCGAACATTGGTAGCATGATTGCATTAGCGTCCGGGCGGCTGAGCCCTGCTAGCTTTCAGTCTGTGGGTGGAATGTTCCTTTAAAAGTGATGCAGCTCCTTTGGCATGAATTGGAGTGGCCAGAACTAATCACACAACGTCAGTACCGGACCTCGCTAACGCTCTCGTAACTGAATGCAATAAAACCCTCCCCGTAATGTTCCAGAAATCAGTACTTGGCCTTGCTAAAGCTCTCATGGCTGCAAGCAAAATCTCACAGCAATGTTCCAACACCTTGCATTCAGTTGTATGGGTGGACATGCTAAACTAGTGCGGCTGCAGAACCCTCCTAGCCTTCATTTGGGGGTGAATATTCTTCCAAATAGAAGAGGATTGCTATTAATATAACCTAGTGCTGTGTATTTTTCAGATTAATTCAGAAATCATTTGTTAATTGTTTAGTCCAGACAGATGCTGTCGTTAGGGAGCATGTTTGTAGAGGTGTGAGCTTGTGACATTGAACAGGAGGCGCGTGGATGCTGTGAGACGTTGAGGCCGGAGGCCTCCCCTGCTCCAATGATAATTTGTGGTTTAGTGAGCGTACGCCTGGCCCACAAAGAGGCTTCAGAAAAGTTCTTCCCTGGCTACGGCATGCCTGTTCCATCCCAAATATGAGCCGCACTCAAATGGGGAAATCTTCTGACCATATCCCACCCAATTTACTCTGGCCCACACTGCTGAAAGCAGGTTTTTTATATGCATAGCTCTAAAGCTCCTGCTTCCCCGGCAAGGAAAAATATTAAAAAAAGGAGGCACAACAAACAAAAGAAGAAACAGCCAGCTATTTATACCCAGCCTTGTAAAAGGTCGATTAGGGAAGTATTTAGAGGACACGTCCTAATATGTTTGCTTTGTTTAATCATGGCTTTGCTCGCTAGTTTGCCATGGATGGCACATGGTCGCTTAAAAGGTCCCAAGAATCTCCAGATGGCCATTAGAGCAAGCCCTGTTCTTAAAGAAATGGCGTCTGGACCAGAACACCAGATCACAAAGTTTGGTTTGAACCTAGGGACAAAAAGCATGCTGTTTCTGAGCTGTTTGGGTACTGGGGAGGGGACAAAGATGGAAAAACTGCTGCTACCTGAGGTGGGAGATGAGTGGAGTGCTGTAGTAAACCTGCAGGCCTTATTCTGGTGCCTGTTTTTAAGACTTTTTTAGATTATGGCAAGGTGCGTTTTAAAAAATAAAAATGTGTTCAGGTATGCCCATTCATGGCATTGCTTGTATAATCTCTGTAAAAAAAAAAAAACACTGACTAGTAAAACAGCCAAAGGTCACCATTTGAGCCTAAGGTCACCATGACCATTGGGCTGTGGAGTTCTCTGGAATAATGAAATCACACTCAGTGCCTTTGGGATGAATTGGAGTGGCAGTTGTAATCCAGAACTGATCATCCAGTACCTGATCTTACTAATGCTCTCAGAGCTGCAATCAGATCCTCACAGCAACATCTTCCCAAAAAAGCAGAGGCTGTCTCTGCAGTATCGCTACCCAGAAGAAACCCTGATGTCTTCACAGAAATGGCCATGTACTTGAGAGATGCAGGAACAATGAAGCTCAAATAGGGTGTCCACCAACAGTAAAGGTATTCTAAGACCATGCTCACCCACTAGGAGAACAAAATCTGCCTTAGAATTTTCTGCCAAGGGAGAGACTGTTGACTAAACAAAAAGCAAAATTCTGACCAAAAGTGACAATAATGTCAGATACAAACAAACCTATTCAGATTGAAACCAGCTATCTCTAAGCAATAAATCCTCCTAGGAGTTGAAGACACCTGCCTTCATTTACTACAATAAGCTAAGAAAGTGATGAGTGAAAGCCCAAAAGAAATTTGCCTGCCGCCCACACACTCCGACAGCATTCCCAGCCTGGCTTATCAGTAACAATAAACAGAAGTGATCCAACACCTGCGAGTTATGGGCTAAAATCAAACAGACATAATGGAGATTGATGGCAGTAGATGCCAATGGCTTCACTTAGCAAGCATGTGTTCAGCTCCCTCGGGTCAAGTGCCAGGATGGCCCTGCCCTTTGAGGGCTAAGAGGAGAGGGAATTCTTGTTATCCTGAATGAGCGAATTGCTTAAACATGAGAAGAGGATGCAGTAAACGTGAGTGAAAGCAGAGATAGGGAGCGCACTTCACAGTTGACCATTGCTCATAAAAAACAATAGAGATTTGATAAGACATGCTAGCAAGGCCTTGCACTAGTCTTCTGTCTGGGACACTATGGGATATTCTGAGAAGACACTGCTAGCATGTTATGAAACTTCTGCCTTGTTTATATTTGTTAGAAGGTGTTTATCCAACCCGATCTCACGACTTTTCGTGCAGCCATCACAATATACAATGTAATCAAAATACGTATTGTGATCACGCTTTAGGCCTTTTTTTTTCATGTGAGGACAATGCTTCACTACCTTATGAATTTGAATGCGCACTGCGTAACACCGCCAGTATCTGCACTAACTGGTGACTGTTAGGGTTGAGGTTAGGGTTAGGGTTAGGATTAGGGTTAGGGACTTGTTACCTGTTTCAAGCGCTTTACAAACAAAAATGATAAGGAATCAACACATTATTTCTCTCCTACTGTCCCTCATTCACCAGTTACCACTGATACTGGCGATGTTACGCAGTGCGCATTAAAATACATAGGCTAGTGGAGCGTTGTCCTAGCACGAAAAAAAGCCCTAAATCGTGATCGCAACCCGTATTTTGATTACATTGTATATCGTGATGGCTTCGAGAAAACTCGTGAGACTGGGCTCGTTTATCAAGCATTTATGTTTGTATTTGTCATGACTGAGTATTCTACATTATCCTGCTTTGGGGAACAAACAGTCCAGGGTTTGCAAGTACATCTTATCCAACACCATGTCTAGAATAATGGTGAGATTATGCTGACAAACAATGCCTCAGGCAACAAATAGTCCAGGCTAGTTTTCCCACACTTTGTGTCCTCAGAATTCCCAACTCCAGTGTTGTTCAGCTTAAGCATATGTCATAGAGAAGTATATCAAAACAATGCAGATGTTTTTCCAAGAACAAACGTGACACCACTGTCTGCAAGAGACTGGGGATTTAGTCCACCACAATATTAGCATATGCAACTGACAGAAAGGTCGGTGTTTATGTTTATCCACACTTGAAAACGATGTGGTTCTTTCATTCCACTGCCTCATATGCTATACTGTCCTAAGAGCACGTACCCCTAATTCTGATCTCAGTCGAGAGGGTCCGAAGGCCCACAGCGTTCTCTGTCCACATCTACACCCAGTTTCCCCCTGGCTCCTGGAGGATTCCATGTCCTGGGGGGGTGTTCTCTCATACATCTGCTCTAGTGCTTTTGACAGGTTTCCATGGTGCCGTGTAGAAACAGGGGGGAAAAAGGGAGAAGGAGGTCAGGGAGCCTGTTTGGCCATTGATCTTTCTGGGTTTCACCAAAGAATAGAAAAGAAACCGGCCTTGCAAAAACGTCAAAACAAATTTACTTCTCATCTGTACTGCTATTTTGCTCTGGCTGCACGTATAGATTATGACTTATTTAAGAGCAATAAAAACCCTCGTAAAAATAAAGTCCCTGCCTCAAAGCTGGACAACTGTTTTAGCGTCGCTGTAAAAGTCGGAACAGTTTCTTTTGTGCCTTTCTTGTGGACACAGGTGTGTTTCCAGTGACCTCTCCTCTGCTCTGGGCTGTGACCCCTTTGAGCCAAAGTTAGCTGTGCACCAACTAGCTGCCCTGGTGGCAAATTTCCTTCCCATCCACCCTGTTGTTTGGCGTAATCCATGATAAGTGTTTGCAGATCCTTCCCTCCCACTTCGGTCAGGTCAACTGGATCTTCTCAAGCCCCCCGTTTTACTTCAACGGTGACCTGACAGACTTAGAACTGGGGTCAGCTAGCCTCTCTGAAACTTTGTCGTGGTTGTGTTTATCTAAAGCTCAGTGGAGCGCACGGCTCGGAGAATGGGGAAAGCAGGATTTAAAAGGTGGACTAAGCTTGGAAGCTGTTAAGCAAACAGTATTGAGGTTTGTGATGGATGGAGAGGAGAACTTCATCCCAGGGTGAAGGGGTCACCAATTTTAATTATGTATACAATGGTATAATAAAGATTCTACTAATTGTGTCAATAACCAGGTCTGATTACTTTCTTTTGGTGGCAGTAAAGTGTCACAGTCTACCTGTGTTGTCTGCTAGCAGTTCAAAAATTATACTATTTTAAGCAACTACTTCAGATGTTTGGTAGAAGTTCACTTTTCTTCTTCTTCATCGTCATCATCTTCTTCTTCTTCTTCTTCTTCTTCTTCTTCTTCTTCTTTGTCTTCTTCTTCTTCTTCTTCTTCAACTAAATATAGATTAAATGTAACTGAACATATGGATGAATGTAATAGATTTGATGAAATCCAAACTTAAACCTAACCTTAACCCTAACCCTAATCACAACTTTAAGCCAAATTCCCTCCGTATAGTTTGTTGACACTCTCAAATAAAAATCACTCAAAATAAAGTGAAACCATAAGAATCAATCCATTACTGATAACCTTCTAGAAAAAGTTTCTCTACTTATTACTTTACTTCCATGTTACTCTCTAAAACATTCATTCTTTCAGTTACTCTGCAAATATTTTATAAATTACATCTTAAATGTGGCATGAAAAAATGAAAAGTAAGATATAGTAAAAAATCTCCATACATCAGATTAATCTTGGTTAAATTAATCTAATTTATTTAAAATAATTAGTTAAATAAAAAGAGTAAAACAGTCTAATCTAATGTATCATTATCCATGCAACAATTTTGCTGTAAATATTGGCTGAAAAAAAAAAAATGAATGAAAAAATGTTTAAGTAGTTGTTTAATCATAGCCTAAAAACTTTAGTTTTAAAGTAAAATGAAAAACATTTTAGAAACGTTGAAAAACTCAGGCGTGAGAATGCTTCCTCTCTATTTTTAAGGCTGTTTTATAGTGTCCAGAGTAAACGGGGGATTCTGCTGTGCTCTTCTGTGATTCATGCCTTGAGAGAGATCCGCGTGGTTTATGCGCGGTCAGTGACACTGCGATCAGTGCCATGCTGCACGCAGGGCCAGTGTTTGGCTAACCTGGATCCCTGCAGTTATATTACTGGTCCATGTTACACTAGTCCTGCTAAACCAACACACCTAGCTTCCGCTGAGGCCCAACACAGGCCCGGGGTTACTGAGCTGATAATGTGCGTGTCCCTCAGTGTTAGCTTTCCCCCTGTGCGAAAACATTCTCGTGAACTAACATTTGAACTCATAACACTCCCAAAGGGTCTCCGGCAACCGTGACTATGAGATAATTAGTTCCCATCCCAAAGGAAAGAAATCATTCCAGTGCCGCTGCTGGATTGGGGCATCAGCTTTGAAATTGACCTGCTTTTTCTTCAGCACAACAAAGAGCTGAGAACCAGACTGATTTTTTCAAAACGTGCAATGTACAAACTCTTCCTGAAGTATGAATAACATTTATATATAGTCATTTTGGTCATTGCATCTACTGGAGCTGACTTTTAACCTGCTAAATCTTGTGCTTAGTATTCAGCTATCAAGCTAAAACTATTCAGAATCTAGTATGAATTATTTAGGATGTACTACTTTATTAATCAGTGCCTATGAATTATATAGAGTATCTACTACTATGAATTATTTGGTATGCACCATAAATTAGTCAGTAATTGTTTTGAATGATTTAGAACTCACTTATTTAGTATTATCTTCTATGAAATATTTAGTATCGATTCTGAATTATTCATTGCATGTGACTGATTCAGTATCTACAATGAATTATCCAGAATCCACTAAGATCTATTTGCTATCCACTATGAATTCTTCAGTATTCACTACTAGTTATTCAGTCTTTGTTAGAAATGATTCTATATATACTCTGAATTATTTAGTACTATGAATTGCTCTGTATCTAGAAATTATTCTGTATCCACTATGAATTATTCAGTAATTGTTTTGAATTATTTAGTAGCTATTCATGATGAAGTATTCAGTATATGACATATTTAGTACCGACTACAGATTATTCAGTGCCTATGAATGATTCTACATCTACTATGATTTATTCAGAATCCACTAAGAACAATGTGGTATCCACTATGAATTATTCAGTGTCTACAATGAATGTTTCAGTAATTGTTATGTATTATTATTCAGTTTTCACTATGAATTATTCAGAGTCTGTTATGAATTATTTGGTATTTGTTAAACATTATTCAGAATCTACAGTTATTCAGTACTAAGTATGAATTATTGAGTATCTACTTTGAAAATGGCTTGTAATTTTTGTACTTATGAGAATAGGAAACTGGAGTGTGGATCCACATACAGACCATTAGAAACAGTTCTCATGGTGTCATCTGCATTATGCTGATTAGGAACACTTTCTGATTTACAGTGGCAGCCTGGCGAGCGCCAAAGGAAGATTGTAGTAAAGACAGAAACACAAGAAGCAACAGGTAAAGATAAGAAAATCTCAACATAAATATCACAATGAAATGGTTCCTAAATAGGCCCATTTCCTAAATAGGCCCTTAAAGGTCCATTAAAAGACTACCTTCAAGAGGTTAATCGGAAAAAGCAGAGGTGCTGATTGATTTCTTTTGGCCGGTAGATGAGGGCCTTCCCTTGTCTAGGACATGGACATGGAAAATAAAAGTACTTTCATCTCTATCTCGTTTAATGCTGATGCCAGATCTGCAGGAGAGAAACCCCCTGTGGTACCTCCTCATTCTCTTTTTCTCTCTCACTCTCCCTGTCTGAGGATCTTCATAGGTAGCACCCACTCAGGCCTCTTTGCGGTTCCGCTCTTGACCACGGCTCAATGAGGCAGAGAGGACTTGGCCAGTCTGACGTGGCGGGGTCACGGTGAGATCAGAGGCCACCTCGGAGCCTTGCCATTGCAGGAGTAACAGACGGAAGACACACCTAATTACAGAGCATGTCACGGTGTCACAGAGTGGCGGCATCAGGTGGGCACTTCAAACGATGAGGAAAGCAGCCGCCACATAGGGCCGAGGAGTAATGAGCAATGTCCATTTCACGACCAAATCCTGAAAACAAAAGCCAATGTCAACACAATCATCCTCCCTTGGTGGTCTGTATGTGTCCCAGACACTGAGTGAGGTCTGGTGATGATCCTGCTACGGGTTTCTTGGAGATGCCGCCATGGCTGGAATGCACCAGGAAACAAGACCAGATGGGATTTTGGTCTCCAAGTTGGTTTCCTCAGGTTATATTCCCGGCTTTAGTTTGTTTCATTATGTTAGGCCTCCTTCCCAAAACCAGATGCTTAGGTAACACCCTCATGGTTGTGGGAAAGTTAATGTGTTTTGGGACAGTTTAGGGCAGTCAGACCTACTATTTACTATGAATTTTCTGTAATTGTTATGAATGGTTTAGCATCTACTATGAATTGTTCAGTATCCACTTCAAATTATTCAGTATCTACTCTTAATTATTTAGTCTCTCTCATAAATTATTCAGTATCTAGTGTGAAGTATTCAATATTCATTATGATATATATTCAGTAGCTACTATGAATTATTCTGTATGTATTTTTTACCTCCTTCCTGAACCCACATGCTGAGGTTACACTCGTGTAGGAGCTCCAAACTCTCAGCACAAAGCTCTCAGTCACGGAAAAGTGAACGTTCACGAATGTTGGTCAAAGGACACTTACTTACAAAATACAAAATATCTTTTATATGTTCAACCTGTCAACCTGTGTACAGAAATAGAGCTTTAGAATGAAATAGGTGAAGACAAACATCTCACTCCATCAATTGATAAACAGTGCACTGTGGTGAAATGATCTACTAAATCAATAGCACTGCATGATAAATACATGTGTTAAAGTGGAATTTAAACTTGATTTTGGGTGGCTGATTGTTGTATTATGAAATTTTATACACATACGCTTGTGTGCAAAAGTATGGTACAAAAACGCGTGAAGGGACATATATTTTATGTTTTATTTAAAGTGTGTTACTTTGTCTAATGAGTTCCGCATTCACCACATGTTTAATCCACCAAGAGGCCTTTATTAAGAACTTTCACCAATAGAAAACTGTATGATCATCACATTTAAAGAGATCTTACTCACCCTGGAAAATATTATCATCAAACACTCCACACTGAGCAGCGAATGGCCTGAGAGAAGCAGCTCCACATTTTCTGTGTGTGAGACGTTTAAAGGGACATCAGCAGCTAAAGCTGATTAAAAACACAAACTGAAAGTGAAACACTGAGCGAATAAATAGAGGATTGTGGAGTAAAATGTGCAGAAAAGCCATATTCGAGTGTGTTCTCTGCAAAGTGCAGAAAACCAACAACATATGTCATTTGACCCCGTATGTTTGTATTTTTGCATAGTTATTTATTTGTAATTTTCTGTATCCTTCTATTTGGGGGGACATCATGTAATTAGGTGTTATCCTACTAGATTATTGAGATCAAGTCAGTTTTAGACCTCAGTGATGTGGCCTGTACTGGATTAGGATCCGACAAAGGGGTCTTATACTGTATTCAAATTCTGTCTGAAATTTCAGAGGAGTCAGGAGCTGAGATATCACTAACTTTCTAAAAACAAGGTGCGTATTTATCTGTATGTGTGGTTGTTTGTTTTTGTTTTTTAATATTACACAGACAAGAAACACACTCGTCACTTTGTAATTTTATTATTGGGAGAATGGAAAATAATAATTACATTACCTTCTTTTACAAGCTGGAACCGGAGGAGGTGCTGGGCAGTGGGGACAACAGCCCAAAGACGGTCAGTGCCCTCTATGACCAGCTCTCAGAAACCATGGAAACCAATGAAAACGAGTGAAAACGAATGTTTACTGGAACGGACTGCTGGTGTTTATATGGAAAAGACGAGGTCATCTGATCATAGATCATGGTGTGCAACCTGCTGCTGAACATGTGGACCACACTCCAGACAGCATCACTGTTTCCTACTAAAGCCCACAGCCCGGAGGAGGCATGAAGATAGGAGAAGACAGATACTCAATAACACAATTACACAAATGAGATTAAAAGACCAAATAAAAGTCTTTAAGAAGATCACATTAGCATCTTACACTGTTAGTGTACATCAGTCACTGGACTGTTTACAGTATTTTAAGGGAAAAATAATTAAAAATATATAAAAACATACATACATACATACATACATACATACATATATCACTTTAAAAGATTTATGATGCAACTAAGCTGTGAGCTCCTTATCTATGTAAATTCGTTTATATAATTTGTGCATAATGTGTTGTTTTGGGGGGGGGGATCACAAAAGTAATTAATTCAAAACAGGACAACTGCAGCTTTGTGAATGGTACACCAAACTTAAATTAAATATATGATTATGGGCCTCAGTCAAGAAATATGACAATAGATCTTGATAAAAATCCCTGTAAAAGCTTATATAAATATATCAGTTTAAATTCCTTCATGGTCTGACAGTAATTTGAAGATAATAGATCATTATTCAGGGTTGTTTAATTATTTTTGATTTCCAGCGTTGTGGAAAATCTGTGAGGTTAAAATAGCTAAACAATAGAAACTCAAACCTCACCAAGCTGGCATGGTGTTAACTACGCGTTAAAATCAACCCACGTGTTTGTGAAGCTGGTTACCTATTTGAATGTTCTGTTCTACCCGAAATGGTGTGGCAAGAATGTAACAGCTTCACCATTTAAGGTGGACCGAAAAATTAACTGCACCCTTAAATCTTCACACCTGTTAGCAAAGCTGGCTTCCTATTCACCAGGGCCTTATTTAAATTTTTCATTTCACCTTAAATGGTGCAACCGTCACTTTCTGGTGCTTACATACTGCCATACAATTTAAAGCAGAACCAAAAGTGAAAACTGGAAGACAGCTTCACTAACACACAGTTGCATTATGCTAATTGGTGGGGTATAGGCTTCTTTATTTAGATACCTTTATTATAGTACTTATACCATTATCCTACTTATAAAATTATCTTACAAAAACAACTAGGGAAACTACCTTAAATAACCTCAGATTACCCTATTAGCTACAATTCAGGTAAGAACATGGTGAATGGGAAGCCAGCTTCAGCTTTGTGTAGCTAGCACAGCTAAACTAGTACTTGAGGTCTGTGCACTTCTATGTTCTGTAGCTTGTAGCATTCTAATTGGTGGCCAAAAGCTTCTTGTCCTCATTAGCCCCAATAGCCTCATAGCTCCAGGGATCAAGGGGCAGAGAAAGGAAAGTACTTTCACTGCCACACATCAGACTGGGAACATTTGCTGGTATCTTCCTTGTAATCCAAGAATGGGGAGCCAGAGTGACCTACTGGAGGACACTGATGTAGATGAAATCTTGCCAGGTTGCCTTAAATACATAATCACCCGCTCATTAGGAGCTCTTAAAGTCTCTCACAAAAGCAAACACAAGAGAAATGTGAAGACCAGGCCATCGCCAGGCCGGGTGAGCTCAGCTGAACAGGAGTGTTTGCCCCTGGCCTTTGTCTCGTAACAGCACACAGACGAGCCGCTGCCTTCAAAAAACCCCTCCGCTGTTTATAGCCTCCTGATGACATCACGAGAGAAGGAGTTCTGTACAAATACACAGGCCAAGCGGCCCACTCCCCTGTAACACCACTGTCGTTTTCACAGGCCATTTATTTAGTCTTCCACTGGAAACATAAACTTTTACTTAAGCTCACATTATTAACCGTCAAGGTATTTTTCTTCATTTTTAAGAGATACAGCCCCCACATTTATAAACGTCATTATATATTTAGCATTTTATTGATGACACTGAGCGCCTAATATTTTAATTTGTTAGGATACACATATTACGATACCGCATGCTTGTAAAATACACATTAACAAGCAATGAAAGTACAGAAAAAGACAAAAATAGAGTGATTTTTTCATCTTTTATGAGCACAACATACTGTTTAAAAAGGTATATTTGGACACTAAACTGCAAACTGGTTTGTAATGTCACCATCTCCACATTTCCATATTATCCCATATTCAGTCAACGGCAATTAAGCCCCACTCATTCACACTGAGCTTAAAAGAAGTTTGTGGCTCAGACTGCTCAGACTGAACTAGGATATTAGGAGAGAGCTCATTAATATATAGCCATGGGCTCAGATGGGACCAGGGACAGATTCAGATCCCCAGTCAGAATAGCCAGGGGCATTCTGGGAAGCTCCGTCCACCAACCCCGCCAAAACGCACTACACTACTAAAGCACTTATACTCGGCTGCGCCACCTGTGGGGTGGAGATAATAAAAAAGGAACCTATTCCCCCTGCCCCCCGCCGATTCGTCCCCCCCACATTAAAAAGAAGTTTTACATGCACAGTAACAGAAACAGCCTCTGAAAGCCATGTTCCATTTGAACTGGGAGGTTTTTAACATTTTTAACTGGAACGCCTCCTGAAGTCCGATTTTTGACTCAAGGAACCTCTCCAGCCCCATTGTCAGAATCCAAGATGGCTGCTTGGTGTATGAGTGCTAGTAAAGACTGTTTACTAGCACTTCCGTCTCATTAATGTTGTATATACAGGTCTGTCCAACTTCTATTTGTGGACTTTTGCTGTGGTTTTTCTGCAGTAAATCCTGTGTGATGCATTATGAACTGGTATTCCTAACAATCGCTAACCAGACAAGAACCTGGATTCTGACTTTACTGGAAAGTGGACATCTCAGGTGTGAAGACACTCTCAGCTTCAACTTTCCATTTCCAAGGTAAATGAACCGCAGTATAATCATGAAGGATTGAGGGGTTGGAAAATGGTCAGAAAACATGACTGTTTTGGGTACATAAAACCATATTTTGCCCTCAGAAAGAAAAAAAACACAAAAATGCAGACTTTGGTTATTTAAGGTTGAGTCCTCTTTCTGTTCATGCTGGTGGTTAATATTACATGTGAGGCTTTCAGTCCAGCTCCTATCTGCCTGGATACCACAAAGAGAAACATCCTTATTGGATGATATTATTTTAGGTGTTCCAGGATTGTAATACTTTTGTTTCCAAAAGGACCTTAACAATAAAAGACGTATTATTCAGTATTGTACTGTTGCTTGTAGAGTTTAAAAACCTCCCTCTGAAGGCCTGAAAGAACCCTACAGTTGCTCACATTGCCAGTCACAAGAAAGAGGAAGAAAAATTGTGGTGAAAGTGTTTTTACACTCATCTGTTCAGACATTTATTAGAAAGCCCTTTTCGTACTGACCCCAGGGGTCGCACTGGAAAACTAATTCAGTCAGGGTTACCCAGTAGCACATGGGCCTTTGCCGTAGCACTCCTGGCTCCTCCATGGGCGTGTGGTGGTGTGTTGGCTCAGCAATGTTCGATTTGAACTGCGGCCATTGAAAACACATGTGCTCTCCGAGGCCTGTCAGTTCCCCGTTTCCGTGGTGTGTATGTTTGCACGTCGCCGCCCCGCTGCAGGGAGCGGCATGACATGGTTTACTAGGTGTCTGGAGGGCCCACCAAAACAATGGCAAGAGGATCCGAGAGGATCTCAATCAATCTGCTCGCAGCACGAGCCCCGATACCAGATCAGGCTTTTGTCTCACAGGTCCTAACGAGCGCGATTCTGAAAGGGCAGGCAAGCCAAAATCAGCAGACTCACCCTGAGTTTGGAGACTCTGATCTTTAGCAAGCAAGGAGAGACTGGGCTTTTCTCATTCACAAGCTACTTCTCAGAGCTGTAGCTGTGGAACCTCCCATAAAAGTGCAGTATTAATGTCCTTCGGATCTGGAGATTCTTTCATGTTATTGAGGTTCCTTTTAGATGCTATAGAAATAAGCAGTGTTGAAACTGCAGTCTACAGATCCTATTCTTGACAGTGAAAGACCCCCTCCCACACACACACTCCCAAATGTAGTCGATCGACTGAACCATGTTTGCTTCCTTAGTATAAGTCCTAGAGCTACAGGGCTAATGTAGCTAACAAGTTCTGGTAGCTTATACCCCATGACTTAGCCGGATGCTAACTGGATCATATCATAAAGACGGTATGACAAACTGCTATCAAAAAAAAATGGCCAGAAGCTTCAGGCTCTTGTATACTTAGCTACACTAATGTGCTTCAATCAAGGATTCTAGATAACCCCTATGTCATACTGTGCCAGAAACCACATAAGCAAGTCTATTAGAAATAACTCAAGACCGCCAGCAATTACTGATTCCGGGAAACAAGTAATCAAAGCTAACATGGTGCTAACTGCAGGCCTAAGTCATCATACACTCACCTCAAAGCATGTGGAGGAGACAGACTCTCTAAAAGACTTGCTTATGTGGTTTGTGACACTGCATGAATTGGCATTTTCAAAAAAACATGGACTACATTTAGGCTTCAGGGTGTCTGCTACTGTTTTGAACTATGCTAGTGTACTTCACTCTGTGGTTCTAGATAACAGTGAGTCACACGGGTGTCAGATACCACATAAACAAGACTATTAGAGATTACTGAACACCTCCACATAGGACTGTCTTCGTCTTGGAGTGTTTGTGTTGCCTTCACGCAGAGTGAACTGAGAGGAATGTGGTGGCAGAACTGAGCCACAAAACACTTCACAAATTTGCTTGTGCTATCTGGTCAAAAATACTTTTCATATTTTTGATAAAGTGAACAAAAAAAAATAAATGATGGGATCTAAAACTTTATTGTATGTGCCATGATTGGGTGGCATTCCCCTTTACTGATCAGTTAGTTTTGTTGGTTAGTGTGTGATGCTAAGTGCTAACATAGCTGTCTGTATGGTTCTGTCTGAAAATATTATGAGGTGTAACGGACAAGATTCATTTTAATAAAATAAAATGCCATTTTACTGCCAGACTCCAGGTTCTGGTACACATATGAGGTCATAGAGCAACCCACCAAGCTGACCACCTTACCAGTGACGTACAAAGGTCCTTGGCACAGTCAGCTCAATCTCAGACGCCCTGCTGTAGACATGATTTGATACACTGCACACATTACGTTACATCCTGGTCTGCAAGTAATGGCAGGAAAAGTCCAGAAGGAAGAGAATGTTGTTCATAAAGTGCACTGGCACACTACTGAGGCCCACATTTCAACCCATCCGGCTGCCTAAGGGGGAACGTGACTTATGGCAGGCCTGCGGCCTGAGCTCAGGCCTAAATCACCCACTGCCAGCTCAAGAATAACACTGGGGAGAGGGAGATTAACTGACTCAGACTTCACCATATATCCACTCCACCATATGTAAGGATATATATATATATATATATATACATTCAGAGGTTTTGTTCCAACAGTGGTGACATAAAGGTGAATAGAAGCAGAACTATCTTATCCAGTCAGGACCAGGTCAATGGTGAGGAGTTAAAAGAGACACTCTGGCCAAAATGAAATATGTAGCCAGGACCACATACACTGTAAACACACCACTTTTCCTCCTACAGAAGTCTCCCTAGTGTAGTGTAGACCAGGAAAAGCCTTTTCTGATGATGCATCGTGAAGGCGTCAGAAACATTTGGAAAGCTATGACTGCTTTGGGAGAACTATTGATTTATTTATTAACCTGAGTTTGGCTCCATTTCTCTGCCTGAAAGGATGAAATTGTCCATTCCATGCTGAAAGAAGATAGAACCTAATTTTTCTTGGTAGTTTTTGTTAGTCTCTACCTCAGTGACTAGTCTTGCAGTTAGGAATGTTTAATGTATTTGCACAAAGCAAGCTAGGTATTGTAATGAGAGAACATAAATGAAATCATAGAAAATTATGAATTCCGTTTATGCCTCAATGCTGCACGACAGGACATGTGACAAAAAATAGAACTCTGATAGTTAGATGACTGGGTCAGAACATCTTTACAAAGTCAGGTCTTGTGGAGTTTCTGGTATGTGGTGGTGAGATCAAAAGTGCTAAGAGGAAGGACAACCGGCAACAGGGTCACGGGCACTCAAGGCTCACTGATGCTAACTGTTTTATGTCTGTCTATATATGTTTTAATAAAATTAAATGAAACACCCCTCTTCCATCAGAAAATAATATAATTGTTCTGCCAGAAAGAAGAATGATTTAAGACTTAGTAACTTAAAACATTATAAACAACGGGACGAGCATCTGTCATGGCTTGACTGGCCAGGTTTTCCCTCTGGGATTTTAGGTGGCAAAATGTTCTCCAGTGCAGTCAACAAAGGTCAAACCATAACTATGTGGGAAACCACAGCAGGTCCTGGCAGGGAATGTATTTTCTGAATCCATAAGTGACAACTGGTCCTGGATGAGGACAGCTGGGACAGTTTCTTGTGCCTTCTTTCATTTTCAATTGTGGACCTTCTACACTATAGTGCAAAAGCTGGGGGTAATAGAACTGTGGTAGCCTTGCATGGGTTTCTCAGCTCTTGCCGCCATGAAAGAAGGTAGATGAATTTGACCCCCTTTTGGGCCTTATGTTTTTGGTTCACCATGTGTTTGTTTTTTGTCCTCAGCTGGTCTAGTTTGCCACTATGATTTTTACTTTCACCTGCCTCAACTTGCCTAGAACAATTAGAAATGTTACATTTTGGGGAAAATTCAGAAATCCACAGAGAAAGGATGCCTTAGTTTTATTGATGTTTGTCCTAAAGCATTCACTGATATAGTGCATTGTCCACTCAGGACACTCTGAAAGCATCACCACTTCACTTGACAGTTTCTTTGTCTGCTTACAAAACTGGCCATACTCTAGTAAATGTACACAGACGAAAGCAGATGGATCCGCAACTGCAAGATTCCACCATCTGGCCAAACACTGGCTTATCAGTTGTTCCTGAGAGATCCTCAGCTCCACCACAGCATTGTATTTTTTGTGTTGTGCGAAGTTCACAAATAAATTGGTGCAATAAAGGTTTCTGGTTTTTACCGCTTTCATGGATTTCATAAATCATTCTCCGCGGATTTATGAAGTAGAGAAGAGGACCGTGCCCAAAGCTCCTGCACCTTACAATATACTGTCCTGTAAATGTTTCCTGTGATAAAGAGTGGCCATCTAGCTTAAAGAAGAAGCCTCCAAATCTCCAGGCAATGTTCTCAAAGTTCGCTCAGTCATACACAGTCTCCCCCAATACTACAAAGCGTTATAGAAGTATGCTATTAGGTCTGATTCTCAGTCAGCTCAGCAATTGCCTTACACCTGGACCCTAATTTTGTAGACTCCTGCTAGATTGGAATCAAATGTATTACTAGAATGATTTTGTCCCGCCGCTGCTGCAGGAACAGCCTCTACTGGATGGCTGAATGTTGCTGAGAGGATTTGATTACAGCCCTGACAGCATTAGTGAGGTCAGGCTGGGTGATTAGTTCTGGATCAAAAAAGGTACTGGATGGAGTTCCGTCACTCCAGAGTAAGCCAAATGCTGGAGGGCTTTATATCCCTCAATCACCTGGGCAAGGTGACTTCAAAGTCATGTGTGGTGCATTCTTATGGTCAGCGCTTTCCTACAGAGATAAAAGCTGTGAGCTTAATGTACTTATGCATTGAAACTTCTCAACCACGGCCAGACCTTAGTGAGACAACTAATCACTAATGCCACAGATGAGTGAAGACATACCCAGTCAGTCTCACACACGCACACACACACACACACATACTCACACACACCTCCATATACTCATGCGGGTACTGCAGCCCCCTGCCTCAGGTCCTGCTCCCTGGCAGCGGATTTCAGGGAGTCAGGTTTTTATTAAGCTGTGGTCTTGGCTGCTGCTGCCAGAGGATGGGAGGAGGGAGGGAAGTGGGATAAGTTGCTCTTTGTGGAGAGAGACAGAGGTGAAAGGCGGACTGTGGGGAGAAAGGCGGGGGGGAGGGCTTCAGGATCAACCCTCCGGCTCCGCGGCTCCTGTCCCGGCACTCATGCTGAGACCCACACTGCTGCTGCTCCTGCACCTTCCGCCAATAACCACAGCCCCGTGAGACCCCTGCACGCGTCTGTATGTGTGTGAGAGAGAGTGCAGAGGATGTACCTTCAGCCACTAGCACGAAAGATATCTGGAGTTGAGCGTCAATGCATGAACACGTCTTTATGAACATATGTATCCTGTCAGATGCATCCCAGAAAGGAGTTGTCTCTCTCAAATCAGCCTTATCTTGCAGGCGTGGGAGGTGTATGGGTATATAAAGGCATTTTTTCATCAGGAAATGTACCAATCATAACTCTGAACTATCTGTACCCTGTCCTTTGCGTAACAGAACCCATGGAGCCTCATGATTTGTCTGAGGATGCTAGTAAGCACAGAAAACAGCAGCAATTGCGGAGAAGCATCAGGTTGTGGTTTAGCTTTAATTGCATTTGTTTTCAAGTGAGGAGTCACTGACAGCAATTCTGGCTGGTTAAAGCATTCAGTTTGTCAGGCTTGAGTGACGATGCATGACAATTCTGTAAGGGCTGCTGCGTGATGGTCTGTATGATAATGAGCATCCCATTCTAGAATAGCCAAAGGGTTACCAGGAAGGATGAATTCTCCATGGGTAAGATGAAAAGAAGAAGATGAAGATGTTTCATCTGCTGCCACAGCATCCACTGGAATGTAGTTTTTACTTCAGTACTGAAATATCTTTATTGCAGCTTTTATAGCACCGCTGGTACCTGTGGATGTTCAGTCCTGGGTACATTAGTTAAGGTCCAGGAGAAAGAGACGGTGCGCTTTGCTGTGTGATAAGGCTGGTATGCACATTGGAATGGCAATAATTACAACCAAATAAAAGAATTCAGATATATTTGCAGATAAGCCAATGTTCCAACATACTGCTGTCTATCACGTCTTGAAAGCAAATTTCAGGCCTTTGTCATGTAATGTGCATGTGAAATGTTTCTAACATCTACAGATGATATTCATGTCTGTTGACCGCAGCCTTATGAGCCACTAGGGGGTAATTTAGGTGCCTTTGGGTTTGATACAGTCTTACAGTTTTTGAGCTGCTCTCTGTCTTACCTCAACCAAAGCCTCTCCTCCACCCTGTCATGTCCCGTCTCAACACTGCCTTGTTCCCTCAGAGAGCGCCTACTGACCAGGCAGCCCTTTAATTTCACTGCAACCCCTCTGCAAAGTGTCTGAAACGTCCCGTTTTTATACGAGAGGGCACCGTCGGACACATGTGGTACAAATTATGCAACAGAGCCGCAGCTCTGAAAGCCAATGAGCTATGAAAACCTGCCATGTCTGCCTCCACGTCCCGTAATTCTGTCGGGCCTGGGCAAGCACCGGTCATCCTCTTCCTCTAGGTTTCCTGTATTATTTTCTGTCTCATTCAGTTTAGGCACAATGAAAATGTTACAGTGGCTAGGAATCATTACACTCCCTACAGCTTGTTGTATGTTTTTGGTTAAAAGGGAACTTCCAAAATTCCTGCACAAATAATTGGTTAAGATGTGAACAAAGCCATTCAGAGTGGGTTTGGTGGCAAGTCCTAATTGTTCACAGTGGTGGTGAATGGAACCAGACGATAGCCTCTAAAAGTTCCCCCACATAAAGTTATTCCATCAAAAGGTAATGAATGTGCTGCCTGATGTCTGAGACACTTTTACCAGAGTTCCAATTAGCTTTTTGGCCTAAACCTAAACCCATTCATGGTGAAGGAATACATGAAGGTTATCATGACGCAAAGTAGACCTCAAAGATTTCAGATGTATTTTTTACTATATGTATTCTCAACATTTCATTTAAACACTCAGAAGACACATCTAGGTTCAATGGTGGCGGATAGTAATGGCTATATTTGTTTTGAAGACATCTTCGTTCCATTCGTAAAATTTCCAAACTCCATATTTGTGAAATATTGGTGGAATTCCCCTTTAACTTTTTTCATGCATGCTTTCACAGTGTTTTACCTCATTTAGGGGTTGGGTTAGTATTGTTCAGCTCCAATAATAATACAAGGTTCAGCTGAAAAGATACTAATATGAGTGTCCGTGTGTGTGTGTGTGTATGAGAGTATGTGTAAGCTTGGCACTGGCTGAAGCCAAACACAGGACCTCACTCATCTGATATGATGCTGGGTAGAGTGCCAGAAGCCTGGGTCTGGTATGCATGGCTAGCACACGTAATTACACTCTAATGCTCATGTCAGCGAGCACGCTTATCTCACTGACAACTAATGAGGCAGCTCCAGCTCCCCGCCTCTCCCACCGACCGCTGTACCTGCCTCGTAGTGACCTGCCTCCACACTCCGTCTGATGCCTGCTCAGTGACTCTGAACAGCCTGAGCAAGAAAAATGGGCCGTTTCTTGTGGAGAGTGAGGGCGAACTCAGGCCCAAAAGTCTCGAAAGATGACATTAAGACCATGTCTGCACATACATAGGTATTTTTTTTTGTGTGTTCTGGCCTTTTGCTCACATGCAAACGTTTTAGCTCACCGAAAATGGACCTTTTGGAAAAAAAAGTCCTTCTGTGGTGATGTGAAGTCAAGAAAACTGAATCATTGGCTCGTAACATCGGAGTGTGGTGCTCATCTCTTGTGTTCAATGGGGCGATTTTATGTGAGGTCGGGCGGAGCCAAAATAGTTTTAACCTGCTAACAGGACTTTTTCCATGTTTATATACACATCCAGTTCCTCTTTCACTGTACTGAGGACCAAAGGGGCCAGGATGAACTACAGAGGTCACAACAGTCTCAATTATTCACTATAGCACCCCTTCTGATCTGTACACCCGGATTTCTCCTGATCTGTTGACCACAGCCTCCGTAATACAGCAGTTTTGCTCAACTATTTGGATCGATAGCAGACCCCATCGCTAGCATCGCTGGTTTTGGAGACCATAGTGAAACAGGTAATAACTTGCTTCAGGCTTCTGATTGACCAAGATGACCTTCCAATCAATGTTACACAGCTCTGGAAAAATAAGGGACCCCTGCAATTTAATTTTAAATCAGCATCTCTATGAGTATGGGAATCATTCCACACCAGTGTCTGTTAAATTCCTACACAAGCGCCTCATTCTGCTTTATGAGGTACTGATTAGTGATCACCTGAATCAAAT
>JBBPCX010000114.1:32027323-32039827 GCA_037974365.1 Hydrocynus forskahlii | reverse complement strand
GGGGGTTGGGGGGGGGGTGTCACACAAGCACACAAGCAGAGAAACCACCAGACCAAACTTTTCAGTGTTTATGTATTTTTTTAAACAAATGGTTCCTGGTGGGTTTATGTTAAGGGTTGGAGAGAAATTTGAAACTGTATAATATCACAATAATTTGGGATTTAAAATAATATTGACTCACTAAAATGCAGTTTTGTCTTACTCCAAAAGATGGCAATGGTGAGATCATTGCAGCACTAGACTAGCCTGCTCACCTGTAACCTAGCAATGACAACAAGCCACTTAATCAAAATCAGTATCAGAGAAATGTATTGATACTGGAGGAAATGTTCAAACAAAACAGTCGCAACAAAATTCATTATAAATAGCGATCCTGCCCTATAGACCTACAACCCACAAGAACACAGAACAACTCCCTCTGTGATTAACTATCCTCACCAACTCAGCTTAAATATTGACGTTTATATACTGCAGTATATATATATATATTTCTCCAGTGCATGGTGGAAGCACCGGAATGGGGATGAGGACAGTCTGGCTCATGAGCTGTAGGAGCTTCTTTTATTGTAGGAAAGACATTCATCTATATAACAGTAGTTTGCTTATACAAATCCATACTTTTTTGGTTAATTTGCTTACATTTAAATTATAACTTGCTCAGTTTAAAAGTCCCTAATGTCACTACTGCAACCCTGTGTTAAAGAGTAAGGAGATGTCTCTCTCTCTCTCTCTCTCTCTCTCTCTCTCTCTCTCTCCCTCTCTCTCTCTCTCTCTCTCCCTCTCTCTCTCTCTCTCTCTCTCTCTCTCGCTCGCTCTCTCACCTTAGTGTTGAACTTAGTGTTGAAACCCACCCTCCCTAAAAAAAAGACCATGATGCTAACACAGGTCGTCACCTGTAGCACAAAGAGTGCCTGTGTGAGGGGGCATGGGCATTAATAGGCCTGTAGTGAGACTGAGAGATCAGTTTGTTTAGCGTAATTACCCAGCAGTAACACTACGGAAGGGGCTGGCACCTCTGGCATTAATGCATCTGCACAAGCGTTCAGGTTCTACTGGTGTTACACAAGGAGGGAGGTGTTGGAATGTGAGAGTGTGAGGGTTAGCAAGCCAGCCCTCTGGTGGTGTTTTGTCCCTTAAGTTAGCCAAGAACCACCTGCTTCAACAAGAATGGGCCATCCGCCTAATCACAGAATACTTGTTTTTTGCGTGATGAACAGAAGCAGGAAGGTGGTGCAACAAAAACACACCATCAGGAAACAAAGTATTATGGGCAAACATACCTTTTGTAAGTGGAGCTTCTGAGGGCTGACAAGGTTTAAACTGGGGTATCACTCACCAATATCAGTGGTTTGTAAACAAATAAGTGGAATAAGGAGATGTGTGTCAAAAAACTAAATTTGCTAATAATCAATTGCCCCAGACATTTTAGGGTCTGGCATTTGCTTCTTGGCTTATTAAAGCTATAAGACTATTGTGTCTTACAAGAAATAGGATCTTACCTCACTAAGTTAGGCAGTACACAACAGTGTCAGGAACTTGCAGACATGCTTTTGTGGTTTTTGGAACTGTATGACTGACTCAGACATGGACCTTCTTGAATAGAAAGGCCAGTATTGGGTGGCATACTGAGTCAGGTATGGCCTGAAATTTCTGATGTGTAAGGCAAAGCTACATGACCAAGAGACAGATGCAACATGATCAGAGAAGGATTTCTCACCACCTTGAATGGGGTGAGGAGTGAAGAGCCGATTTTTATTCTGAGGTTGTGATGGATAGACGGTTTGGCTGGGATAAGAAGTTCTGTCTTAGCAAGGTTCAGCTTTAGGTGGTGATGGGCTACTAAAGAAGACCTCTGTTTTGAAGGTTTGTGTCTGGAAGAGGCGGAGGAAGAGAGAGCAATGTTTTGAAGGTAGAAAATAGGTTCCAAGCAGCAGGGCTGCTGTTAATTTTGTCCTTGTGATGCTGGAGAAGAAGGAGGACAGGAATGACTGACATCCTTTAAGGTCAGCCGGACAATAGATTATTACAAAGAGTTTCACAGGAGCAGATACCAGGACAATATTGTATGTAGGAGAGGTGTAGTTGTTAGGAGGAAGTGGTAGTGAAAATTTCCACTTAGTGGAAATAAGAATGCCTGGGGTTGCCAGATCCGGGTTTTATTTAGAGCAAGTATATCAAGGGATAGCTGGTTTGCATACGCCACGCTTTACAGAGAAGTCAGCTTTATTGACTGTGGACTGGCAATTCCATAAGCCCATATAGAAGAGGGTAGAAGTGAGAAGGTTGAATATTGTGGTGACCTTAAGTAAGTAAGGTTTCTCTGTCTTTTGGGACAGTGATAGTGTTTGCACATACCCATGAAGTGGAAGGGTATTCGTGCGCTGGGGTGAGTTGGGCTGATAGCTTTGTTGATGTCCATGCTCAGTGGACTTGCACAGGAAGACTCGCTGGTCTTTACTCAAGAGTTTTCACAAGAGTGGGGCTACACATGAGGGCTGATGCTGACAAACACGGTTCTTCAAAAAACTGCTCATCTACACTGGTTCTTGTATGGCATCACGCAAAAATAACCTTCAAGCAACCACATCTCATTTACAAACATGGTTCTTTTAAAAATCTTTTTTGAGGAAGATCTGCTCTAGCTGGGTCTCATTAGGATGTGTTTAAAATGACAAAGAAGGACTGAAAAGGGTCTCATGGGGATTTCATACAGAGTTTTGGCTTTGTTCGGTTTACTCATTGAGAGAACTAGAAAGAAGTATGCTCTCAACTCTCACTCCTACCTCCGATGTCATTCTTATTGGCGAGGTGGTTTAAGAATTACCACAGGGACCAAAAATGGTTCTTCTATGGCAAGGGTGCACAAATTTAGTCCTGGAGGGCCAGTGTCGAGCATAGTTTTGTAATTTCCCTGCTCAAACACACCTGGATCAGTTCAACTATTAATCAACCAGATTTAGTGAGTGTGTTTGAGGAAGGAGACCCCCACACTGTACTGGACACCAGGACTAGAATTGGGTACCCCTGTTCTATGGCATCGATCTTTCAGGCACCCTCATTTTTAAGAGTGCACAGTAATTTAAGCATAGTTTTTCTGAGCTTTTTACACCATTCAGTAGAAGTATTGGCTAGTCTAGACAGAACTTGGCTAATCTAAAGTAAGCTTATTTCATTGTCTGCCTCTCTGTGCTCTTACAGTAAATGGGTTAGTCTGTGTGCACTTGTTGAGCTGTGAAATTAATCATTATTATGACTTGGGCCGAGACTGTCACTCTGCCTCTGTGTCAGCCTTCTCTTATCCAATCTAAACCCAGCTGGGGACCTCCACACAGCTGCCAGCACACAATCCTTGCCTTTGGGCGTGGGGACGGTAGGGGTGCCAGAATTACTGAGCGAGTAAGAATCAGTAGGTTCTGCCGTGTTGACTGTGTGAGGCAGCGGACTCACGCCGAGTGTCTGTCACACTCTCTCACTCATACTGGACCTTGGTGCCAGAGCGGGCGGATCCATTGTATTTGCATTGTGAGAACATCTGTTTTATTTAGCAGACATGCTCAACTCTGGCTTGGATAGTGCAGAGAATGAACTGGAGACATGCTATTGCTCCACAGCATTGTACAGGGGGCTTTCCACCCCTCCAGTTGATGACCATGATGACCTTGTGTGATTGCTCCTGATAATTAGCATCAAAATGAATTATTGGGTGGGTTGTAACCCCCTTATCCCCTCTAAACATGGCTTCTGTGGCTCTGTTCCATGTTTGCATTAATGCAGCTTTTTGACTGGAAAATCAACATTTGCAGCACAAAATAGTGATTGGACCACCCAAAACAGGTGCCCAAACAGGGTGCAACACTGATGTACTAACAAGACAAAGGAGGCAGACGAAAATGAACCAATCAAATCTGCATATTAATAATCCTAATAAATAGGCTAATTACATTTTTTCTTCGCCCAGGCTTAAGAGGTGTCATTTTTGCATGACCAACTACACATGACAAAGCTCGCTTAATCGTGCCCGCCTAACTGGGGAGCGCTCATCCTGCAGCAGGCCAGCAATATGAGCTCAGAGCAGCTGCTCTCTGCGGGACAGATGGGGTCTGTGCCTCAGCTGGAGCCTTGGCACCCTCGCCAGCATGTCCGACCTGCCAGACCCCAGAGACAGCTGCGTGCCAGGGCCGAGCCACTTCTGCCGCACCAGCTTTTTTTTAATGTATCTGCTGCTTTTGTCATCTACGTTGGGCTGCAGTGAGTGGAGTTTATGACCATTACTCCATGCTCTCCAGCCAGAGATGCCGCAAAATAAACGATAAACGATTAAAGAAGGTCAGAAGTAGATCTCATTTTATTGCTGAGAATAACATTGACAGGCGAGTCAGGGGAGCTTTTCCTCCTCAGTACCTGCGCAGTACCTGGAACAGTCAGTTACACTGAGGTCTGCATTACCGCTCAGGGGGCTGTGGGGAAAAAGCAAGAAGAAACAATAAATGTAAATCTCTTCAGGGGCCTGCACACTTTCCCTGGCCTAAAAAGCTCATCTGCGTAATTCATGATGAAGAAATAATCTGGGGAATCTGAAGCTGAAAAACTCCAGAAACTGCTCTGCAAATCCTCCATAATGGCCAACACTTTTATCCGAACGCAACCTGGAGCCCGGACTGAACTTGCTGGCGGTTCGTGTGAGCTATAAACAGGCCATTCAAGCAGCCTGATGTGCCCCTTCCAAGGCCGGCACATCGCAAAATGTGCGAGAAACAGACCCAACTTTGACCTAATCTGCTGCAATGTGGCTTTCTAATGTTCCTCTGAGCTGTGTGTCACTCATATAAAACAAGGCTCTCTCGCCTTCTCGCATTGCCCAAACCAACACTCTGACAGACAGACAGACAGAGAGACTAGCCATATCCAGTTTCGGCACCAGCGCAGCATGGCTATTGCACTCTCTTGCATCATGCGGGTCCTGTTTCAGCTCGAAGCTGAACTTCACTGCCAACTGGGAATTGCAAAGGGGTGGTGTGTGTGTGTGTGTGTGTGTGGGGGGGGGGGTCGGAAGCAAGTGCAGTGCTGATTCACTACAGCCATTTGCTGACCACATCTCACAAGGAGCAGTGATGTCATGCTCTATCTACGGAAAATGGTCCAAATCTGAGCACACTACTACACACTTAATCATGAGGTTCTTCTGGTTTAACACCACCAGCGACTGGAGAAATGAGCTCTGTTCAAATGTATTTTGTTTTTGGACAAGCTGTCTGAGTTCGAGACAGAGCATATGACCATCCCCGAGACCACTCCTTACATCAGGTCACATGAGAAACCTGGCTTTCCAGATGATCCAGTGAGAACATCAGTATATGTTCCTCTAAAAGGAAACACTACAGGCAGAAATTATTCAAAATTGTCAAAATGTGTTTATTTCATATGTTTAGTTAGCACTCACATCTGACTATACTTTTCTTTAATGAAGGCCTGGCTCCACTCACAATATTTTGCTAGATTTTGGCATAAACATGTTTTTAATAATAACAGAGCAGATTACACAATGAACCAGTGAAATTTCAATAATCTGTTCATACGTTTGTCTTCGCAATGAAATAAATGAAACAATGTACTTGTATAAGAACAATGCAGGTGCTTATGTAATTAATCATTAGCCTATTGCTTTAAAAAAACTACCCCATTCACCTGTAGCCTCTCACCTTAAGAAGAAAACCTGATTCCCAGCCAAGCAACAATGTGATTAATTTAATGGAGTTGTCACCGAATTAGTGGACCATCTGAGATGGACCACAGTTCCAAAACTGAGGTGCTATCCTATGCACATAAACACATCTGCAGTAATTCACAGTCAGCGACTGCATTGTATTGTACTGCATTGCACTGCACTATGCTATATTGTATTGTATTGTATTGTACTGTAGTGTACTGGATTGGGTTGCAGTGTACTATATTATATTGTACTGTACTGTCCTGTATTGTACTGTAGTGTACAGTATTATATTTCACTGTACAGGGCAGCCCTGCATTGTATTATTCTGTATTTTACTGTATTGTGTTATACTGTACAGAACAGTATTGTACTAAATTGAATGGACTGCACTGTGCTGCGCTGTATTATATTGTACTGTATTGTTCTGTCCTGCATTTCATTGTACTGTGTTGTCCTATACTGTATTATACTGCACTGTATTGGACTTTATTGCACTGCACTGTATTGCATTGTACTGTACTGTATTATATTGTAGCCTATTGTACTCCATTGTACGCTATAAATCACAGTAGTGGAGCATCTGAGATGAACCAGAGCTCCAAAAATAACTGACAAACTGTCCTGTACACCTAAACACTGCAGTGGATCATTTTCAGTCAGCCACCGGACTCCGTATAGAAGCTAGGCTAACTGTTGCTTCCAAAGGATGCTTCCCTTTTATTGCAGATGGTTTGGGTCACCCAGGCCACAAAAGGACAGAAACCAGGCCAATGTGACATACGGAGACATTTATAACATCACCTGGGGGAGCCTGATAGGGCTTCGCCCCATTGTCACGGAGAAACGGTCTCTGTTAGCCCACCGCAAACGATGGCAAGCCAGATTATGGGGGCTGAACGTGAGTAACCTGATCTGTAGCTCATTGTATATCTGCCATACAAAACCCTTTTATGAATCATAACAATATTTCAAAGTCGGCGGGCCATATCTAAATCAGCGTGGCCTGCTGTCTGAGAGTAAGACGTGAGGACCCAGGCTGGGGTGTTATTGTTAATTATGAGGGATTTCTGCCCAAGATTAGCCCTGAGGTTACCCTTGGCCCTCCTTTTGTCCCAAGCGAGCCAAAGTTAGATTCATCCGGCATAAACGTAAATATTACCAACAGTCGTTCTGAAGCATTACCTCCCCGATGTTCCGGTCCACATGCCCGCGTCGACAAGTGATTTTTGGAAATTAAGAAGGGAAGCAGTTCATTTGTGATTACATTCTTTGACAATGCAAAGGGAAACAAGAAGTGGGGGTTGGAGGGCTTCACGGTGCTGACGTTTGGGCCTGTATGTGGAACCAATTACAAAGCAATAGAAAGCAATTACTGGGTTTTTTTTCTCCTTGATTTTTTTCAGGCCATCACACACAGGTAGACGTTGAAACCTTTGACTCCTGAACTTCTCCCAGTAGCAAGACTTTGCTGGCAGGTTGCTTAAACTGGAGCGCTGTGCACACTCAGAGAGCTCATTGAGGGGAATATGTCAGTCTTAAGTCTGTCCTGAGACGATCCAGCAGTGTTGAAGGCCCAGAAACGGTGAATTCTTGACCCCGGCTTAGATAGCCATCTTACAATCCCGTAGATTCAGTGCTTAGAGTGAATTCATGGACCATTACATCTGCAGGTTATCCAAACTACGTGCTCATATTTAAGTGTTTTTCTCTTTTTTTGGAGGCCTGTAATGAATTGCCAGCAAATTCAATTAACATCCCTCAGCACTAATTTGGACTAGCTTAAAATCATCACCATGCACCAAACCCACCGTCTACGCACGGCTCTGGAGGTGAGGCGAGGTGGATCTGGGTGGCCGGGTTCATTAATAAACACAGCAGGCGCGCACAGATTGCTTCCATGCCGCTGCAAAAGCACCATGAGCGTGCATATTCAATGGAGCAACTGAAGCAACTCTTCTCAATACTCCACACAGTCACGGAGTTGAACTATTCATGCTGGGGTCCTCTGTTTGTGTTGACCTCACCATTATTTATGTAACAGGGCAATGGCTAAGCAAAATATGGCTGACCACGTAACGGGTCATATATCGCGTTAGCATGCTAATGAATTCATTAAGCATTACATCAGATTCGAATGCAAAAGAAAGCAGAGCTTTCACACCTGAGAGAAATGGTTCAAGTCTTTAAATAAGGTTTTAATGCTTCATAATGTATAAGGGGTTGTATGGTATACATAGTTGAGAAGGAGTTATATTGCTTTTAAATGGCTATAATTTTACGCATAGCACTTCGTGAAGCAGGAATACGTGACTTTGTAAAGTTGTAGACGCTGGTATAATACACTACAATTACTTACACTCCTGTTTTATACTTGTAACAAGAACTAATTCTGAGCATTCCTGAGAGATTCTTCTTCTTCTTATTATTATTATTATTATTATTATTATACAGCTCCAATTATGCCAGTTATTATAAGGTACACCATTATATATGCCTTATGAATACATTTTTTGAAGCATCACAAATATAAAAGTCATAGGAGGTATTTTTTAAACAAAAAAATCATTAGATAAGAAATTCAAACTACAAGTTTTACTCCACCCCATCTGCTGCCTGATACAGCCGATGCAGATACTGTTCAAAATTTAACTGTAACAGAGATGTTGGCATCAGCTGTATCAGACAGCAGAAGTGGTGGAGTAAAACTGGTAGTTTGAATTTCTTGTCTAGTGATTTTATTGTTGAAAAGACCAAAAAATCATCAATACATGTGGTGCAGCTGGTGGCCTAGTGGTTAGGGTGTTCGCCCTGCGATCAGAAAGTTGTGGGTTTGATTCCCGAACCTGCTAAGCAGCTCTGAGGTACCCTGAGGCAGGGTGCTGTGTTCCTGGATACCTGCTGCTTCAATTTCCCACTGAGCCCAGATGTGGACAATCCGCCGAGACATGTTCAGAGAACAAATCCAGCCTCTTTAGTTTAGGACTGAAGCTACAAGGCTAATGTTGCTGTCACCCAGATCTCTTACCATAAACACATTCTCTAAATTATTCTGGACCCACTCAAAGTGGACTTGTGGACGTGGTTTAGGACACAGTATGATTTACTGTATGCTGTAAAAATGAACTAAACCTCTGGGTCTTCGGTGGAACAGAACTTCTGGTAACTGGATTAGCACCGTCCTTGTTTGCCTGATATTTTCTATTCATACACACACACACACACACACACACTTATACACACACACAGGGGTGTTTCATGGACAGAGGCCAGAGTCAGAGCCATCATTAGGCTGAAATGAGTGAAAATAAACCTCCGAGGCAGACCCTGGAGCAGCAGCTCTTATTATCGCTATTAATAACAGAGAGCAGGCGTAACAAACAGAGGTAGCCACGTTTTTCCAAAAAAAAAAAAAAAAAAAAGACATTTACCTCCATCTTGGAGTTGGGGGGGATTGCGGTGGTGGTTGGGGGGCTGTAGGGGTGGCGAAATAGCTCCCACATGTGTGAACGTTAGTGCTCTGGTCATTACCCATAAAGACCTGCACAGAAAGAAACTTGATTAATTGGGCATGTCCTCTAAGCCCTGGAAACGCCAGCTGCCGACAATGCAATTACCACAGGGTTTTCAGTGTTTATTTGAATTGCCCCAACAAACCAACGCAACGATGAGCCTGGCTTTATAGATGCAAAAATTAAAATGTGGATCGATTCAGACGAGCCCTTCTCTTGTAATTAGTCACATTTCCAGGACCAGCTGAAGTCAGAGAGCGGGGGGGGCTGGGTTAGGGAGCGTATGTTTTCATTACGAGCACAGCTGATTGAGAGTAATCTGGCCCGATGTTGTAATTGGGAGACATACTGGCAGAAGCTGTATCAGCCTCAAAAGGCTGCCAGAGTCACACGCCCAAGATTCCTGCTCCAGCCTGCCAAACCTCCGGGCTGTGCAAGGAGGGGCTCGCATCGTCATAAACGTGGAGAAATAAAGTAGAAGACCACTAAGCATCAGACCGCCAGAAGCCCTGGTGTTGTTCTGCTCTCTGACCACGGACAGTAGACCCTTCTGCAGACTCAGCACAACTGGTATATGACGTTGCCCATAAAGAACTATATGTCTCAAATAAGAGATGCCTTGGAGAACATTGAGGTTCTGCTGAGTAAAATTTTTCCTCCACATGTGTGAAAAAATCACAAGTAGTATTATTGTTATGGCTGTCAAATGACCTGAAATAATGAATCATATTTCATTGCAATTGTTTTATCGGCTCAAATTTGAGCCTAAAAAAGATTTTGTTCCATTGATGACATAATTGTGTAAGGTATGTCTGGTACATATATGATTTGATCATATCTTATATATCATGTTTACCGTCCTACAGTGCAATCGTAACGTCTCACCCCATTCTGCTTCATGTCTGTTTCTGTTTCTGTTTTGATTCCTGGGCAAGCGCCCTGTCCTACATGTTTAACTTTCTATCTCAAACTCCACCTCTGTCCTGCCCTCCTGGTTAGTGTCTGCACCTGTCTATTTGTAACCCCGCCTTGTCATAGCTGTTCCCTGTTTACTCTTGTGCATCTATACCCCTGTCTATAAGTTTGTCTTTGTTGGCCCACCGTGGCCTCTGCCTCTTTTCTGTCCATGCTTTCCTTGTCCTTCTGTGTTCCCTGTAACCTTTTCTGTGTTTTTCCTCATAGTTCCAAGTCTATCTTAGTTGTGTTCCTTAGTTTGTTTTCTAGTTCCAGTTTCTTATTCTGTGTTTTTTTTTCTAGTTTAATTCCCTTGTGTTTTGTTTTTTATTAATGAAGTCAACACCCACACATGTCCGTTTCTCATCCTCCCTACCCACCGACAGCAATAAATGATAGAGGGTGAGGATACATCCAGCAAAAAAAATTAGTCTACAGGTGGTTTACTCACTTCAGTCTGAAGAAAATCCTGTTTGTTGTTGCAAGATGTAACCAGTATAACAGGAATGATCCCCTTCAGTTCCTACAGGCAGCAGGCCTAATTACAAAACTCTCATCCATTCAAGATTGATGTCAAAGTGGGTATTTTCTTTTTTGAGAAGGATATGCATCAGCGTTCAGCATTTTCACAAGCTATTTCCCTGCGGTTTCCCCCATTTGTGTAATTTCAGCATTTAAGTCAACATGCAACTTTCCTTTCAGCCTTCTGTGGATCTATTTTCTAAAAAGCACTGCGTCAGTGTTAACGTGGCTACCACAAAACGCTCCCTTCCAAAGCCTATTAAAATGGAACCAGGGAGTATTTACGCATGCTATTTTTGTTTTTGGCAGAGAAATAAAACCACCTGTAGCTGCAAGCCGAGAAAGTGAAAAGTCAAAGTCAATTAGGCGTTATCGAGACATATGTTATGACATATAATGGTCGAATGAAGCCTCAGTGTTCTCCGCATCTTGGCGGCTCTGCTTCTCCTCAGTTCATTCATCGGTCTAGACGAGAGATAATAGAGCCAAGCGGGACCCTGGGGAGCGCTGTTATGTGTACCTGGAAATATCATTGCGTGGAGAGAGATACAGTGGGGGTCTACTGATCCGAAAGCACCAGTGAAAGTCCTTTTCTAATTTAACACATTATTTTTTATCTCAGGTGATGTGATCAGACATTTAATCCGACAAAGTCAGTAAATAGTGGAGTGTGTGAAATATTTCTAGGAGTTTCTCGATGCAGCCCTTCTCCTTTAATGACTGCCAGACTCAAACTCCACATGTTTGTGGAGAAAACTCTGATGAGCAGATCAGATCCACCTGAGAGTCATCTGAACACACACTAGGCTCACACACACACACACACACACACACACACACGCTGGCCACAACATGGTCAGTGTCACAGCGACTGACAAAAATTTCAGAATCTAGAAGATCTCAAAAATTTCAGAATCTAGAAGATCTCAAAAATTTCAGAATCTAGAAGATCCCATTTCTGTAACCTTTTACTCTTTATTCACAGATTTACATGATTTATAAACACATTTTAAGTTTTTTTTTTGGCCTCCACTCTAAGGTAATATGACGTATCACTTTATAAACATGTTATGAATGTGTTATAAAATTTGTATGTAAGTAGTTTTAAATAAAATCTATACATAGCTTCATCTCTATATAGCTCCAAAAGGATTCTCAAGTTTAAGAACCCTTTCTGGGTTCTGTACAGAATCGGTTTAGCTAAGAGCCTCTTGCAGCTGCTGAGAAACCTGAGCCATGGCCATCTACACCAAACCTGTCATTAGAAATCGTTCGGAAGTTTGAGGGGGAAAGAAAGTCATTGCTGATGAGTTCTCAAGTACAAAAGCCACGTGTATCTCTGAGTAGACCTGTAAAATACATCTTGCAGAGTTTGATTTGCTGGGCAGGGGAGGAGCAGTGTGCCAAAGAGAGGAGGAAACATTCTGCTTTATCGATTCGTCTTCTACGCAGACCAACCACAGGTGAACCATTCCTGGGAGCACTGAGCCCTGCAAGGGGATGAAAGAATGCCACATGGATTTGAGTCCAACTGCTCAGGAATGGAGTGAGATGGACGAAGAGCAAGGTGTGGGGTGTTCTTCACTGACCAATCTGGTACAGCCTGTATATGAATCACAAATGTGGACAAGAGCTGCTGTTTGAAAATGGCTGTATGTCCAGTTTGGACACCATCTGCATGAACCCTCCAGAGCAGGGGTGGGCAACTCTGGTCCTGGAGGGCCAGCGTTCAGCACAGTTTGATGGTAGTTCTCCTCAAACACATTCACTAAACCTGACAATTAACTGGCGAGGTGAACCAGGTGTTTC
>JBBPCX010000114.1:31986458-32018948 GCA_037974365.1 Hydrocynus forskahlii | reverse complement strand
CTTCTCATCTTCAGTACTCCTGCTCCTCATCTTCAGCACTCCTGCTCCTCATCTTCTCATCTTCAGTACTCCTGCTCCTCATCTTCTCATCTTCAGTACTCCTGCTCCTCATCTTCTGTACTCCTGCTCCTCATCTTCAGTACTCCTGCTCCTCATCTTCTCATCATCTTCAGCACTCCTGCCTCTCATCTTCCTCAGCACTTCTGCTCCCCATCTTCTCATCTTCTTCAGCGCTCTTGCTCCTCATCTTGTCATCATCCTCAGCACTCCTGCTCGTCATCCTCTCATCTTCTTCAGAACTTCTGCTCTTCATCTGCTCATCTTCCTTGGCACTTCTGCTCAATATCTCCTGTACTTTCTTAACAATCTATCTCATATTCTTCAACACTTCTCTTCTAGCAAATTTCCCACTTGTGGGACTAATAAAGGTTTATCTTATCTTATCTTATCTTAGCTTATCTTCCTCATCTCAACACTTTAATGAGTAGCATCAAAAGCTCCACCCACAGTTACTTACACTGATGATATGATATTTACTGAACAAGACTTTTCAAGAATTTAGAACAAGAATTTTCTCCCACTCTGACTGACCTTATGAGTGAATAGGAATTTCATGATGAAACATTTGTCTCACATTTTTGAGCAAAATTAGCAAAGACGTTTGTTTTCACATTTCTGGGGCTTCTTATGTCATTTCTATTGAATTTTTCGTGTCAGCTTTTCTAATAATGTTTTAAAGCATTTTACATTATTTATTCATGTTAAGACTAATCAAACTGAAAGCATAGCTACTTGAAACACTGGAATGCTGCGAAAGAGCCGAGAACTTGATCAATAACCGTATTACGGTTGCTAAGCAGTAAGAAATGTTAGATGGGGGTTGGGTTGGAGTAGCACCATCAGGAATGGGAAATGTAATTCATTTGATTGGTCAATGTGTATATCTTCTAAAATATTATTATTTAGATTGCCAGCAGTTTGTGTATAATTTGTGTACATTCATCACACCTCCCTGACTGTCCTGTACGAAAAAGGGGGCTTTAGGTCTTCTCAGGGCTAGTTAAAAGCTCTTAATGTCGCGTGGAGCAGAGAACCAGTGGAGAGGAAGACCATGGCATACACCTCCTCCAATGAGTTGGTTTCTTAAGTAGCCCTAGCTTGGTGAGACACATGGCGCAGCTGGACCTTGAACCTAAACTGCAGCATTAACTTTCATCTGGCAGGCTGCCTGAGCAAAACAGTTAAGAACACGTTGCAGTGCGGTTTATCTTTCTCCTACAGGCCTGTGTTTCCCAATCACTTCCAGCTGTCACTGTCTGGGTTTTCCAACTGCAGTTTATCTACCCTCATCTCAGCTACTCATCTGACCTGGCAACACACCTCCTGCCTTTTATTTCCCCACCAAAATCACACTGCAGTTCCTCTGTGATTTATTAGTGCTCTGGGAAACAAGGAACTGGTAAATCTTATCACGTTCCTTCATTGTTCTCAGCTTTTCCAGTTGCCATCAATAAGGGCTTCATCCTTTGGCAGGACCACCAAGAATATGGCGGGGTCCGTGCGTAATAAAACAAATTGTAATCCAATTTCAAACATGCACAGGCATTCGTTTTATGTTTTTTTTTCCCCCTGCAAAACATGATATGTCACAAACAAACAGGACATCTAAGAAAAACAACCATCCATTAATCTTCTCAGGAGCCCTTCTGTCCTGCCATCAGAAGAAGGTTCCATAATAAATTGCCTTTCCTGTATCTTCCCTCTCTGCATGCAAGAGCTTGACTCCCGACAGCAAATTATCCACATGCCTTTGGTTTAAAGTCATGAACGTAAAGCCCTGCTCTATAGCATGATGGTAAGTAGCGTTCCAGGAGGGAATTTCACATCCCAGCTGCCTCTGCTCTTTTCCAGAGATACTAATTGGCTGTCTCTTGTCTCTTCTTCTTCGAGGAGGCTCCGGGAGAGCTTGGCTGAGCCGTGGATTACATGGAACCGGACCAGAGCCTTAGTTGGGTGAAAAGTTGTTCCATCAGCTGTCAGCAACGGACACAGGACATTGTACGGCAGGGAGGGGGAGGAGTTCATTAGCAGGCTGACGTGTAGTGGACCCCACCCCTCCTCAGGCTAAGATGAGGGGTCCAAGACAAATAAGTTTTTCAACCTAATCTCTATCTCTATTGTACAAATGACCTATTTACTTAAAAAAAAAAACACACATGATGCAAGCCATTGGCTGCATTCACTCAGAAACACCCACTCACACAGGTTTAATACAGTTACTGAATAACTAAACCACTCGGTCTTCGTACTTTCACTGACCAACCCTGTTCACTCACCCAGCCTCTACTGAATAACAATGCCCTCTTGCTCAATAAAACAATGATGTTATGTCTCAAATTAAATTTCCCTTAGCAAAGCTAACGAGAAACAGGGGAGTTTCCCCTGTGAACGGAAGGTCATGGGTTTGAAGCCCAGGAAGGCCAGTGGCACCACTGATGTACCCTTAAGTAAAGTATCGTCCCCATACACTGCTCCCCAGGTGCTACGTCGCTGGCTGCCCACTGCCTCACTTGGTGAATGGATTAAATGCAGAGAAACGTTTCATGCTGTTCACATCGTGTGCTGCGCTGTGGTGTGTTCTTGTGTGACAAATGGACGCTTTCCACTTAACAGGCCCGGGTAATATTCGGAAACTGACTTTGATTTTAAATGTTTACTGAAAGATCAACATTCAAAGTCAAGCATATACAGCTTGAGTGTCTGTTACAAGTCTAAAGAGCTGCTGTAAAATATAAATACATACCGCTGTTAGCCTGGGGCTAGCCTTCCATAAAAAATATAAGGACAATTGTAGAACTTCAATTAAGCATTAATATAGGAAAACAAGAGAACAAAAGTCAAATACAAGAATTCGGCACGTACGGTCTCCATGCACTGTGCTTCACCACTGTCATACGTGGCGTGTTATCCTGCAAAATACATTAAGCTCAACCTGTGGATAAAAAACACAGCAAGCAGAACCAGATCAAAAACCCTGGATGAAAGGTGCATGGTTTCACTCCAGGTCCAGCTAGCAGTCAAGGGAAGATAGCGTCAGCTCTTGTGGTCTCTTTATGTTGTCTCAGCTGTTTCTAGGCTTGTTTCTCACCTGCGCCAGAGCTTCCACCTGCATGCTGTGGCGAATGGGGGAGGAGGATCAGAGGACACTGTGATGACAAGGCACGCGCCCCTGGAGAGAGCTAATTGAAAGGGATCCATGCTGATGTCAGAAAGGACGACTCTGGCGATGGCGCAGGCCGGATCGCCGGAGTTCTAAAGGCAAGTTTTACCTTGCCTCGCCTCCCCCCGCCATTCACAGCTGCCAGCACACCTGGAAGCCTCAGGAGATGTGAGGGTGTCAGTACGCGCTGACAGGGCTAAAAGGTTACGCAACTCTTATGAAGATCCAGCGGGTGATCTGTTCTGAGACACTGACAGTGCTCACTCTCCAAAGAGCTTAACAGTTTTATGATGCTCTGTATTCTATTTCATGAGAGGAGGGGTAAGAGCAAGAGGCTCAATACCATTGTCATATCAAAATCTTTACACCAACTGATTCTACACATCACATTTCCCCCATAATTAAGTGGTTGAGGAGTACCTCAGAATGGGCTTGATGTGAAACACTCCATTCTGAAGAAACTATAGTCAGAACAGTTCAAAGTGGTGGTGAGTGGAACCAGACGTCTGGTTCAAAAAGCTCTCTCACAGAAAGTCATTACATGAAATGGTCATGAATATGCTGCCTTCCACCTGTTTTGAGTTTTGAGAGGCTCTTTCCCAAAACTAAACCCATGCATGGTGCAGGGGTACATACAGGGTACATACAGGGTACAAATAGTCCTCTAAGGTATTTAGTTCAGATTGATTATTTTACCATCATCATTTCATATGAAATCTCAGCAGATACATGTTGCTTGACTGGGTTCAACAGGAAATGAAAAGACGTCTGGTTCCATTCACCACCAGTGTAAGGAAGTCTATATAATGAACCATTTCAAACCAAACCCACTCTCAGCGCTCTGTTTACAAACACTGAATTATAAGGTTTTTTTGGGGGATGTCACTTTAACTGCATTCATTGGAGCATGCCAGTGAAGTGCAGATTTCTCATGACAAATGAACCTAAATGGAGTTTCTGGGAAGTCTTGAAGAAGGTTTTTTTTTTTTTTTTGCTTTTGTTGTTTTCTTTTGTCTTTATTGTCAATATTTTATTTATTGTAACAGCATGTGAAAAAGCACCATGCAGGACCTTTGTGAAGATTTTTTTTTAAATCGTATTCTTATATTCAATTCTTTATTCACAGTGGTGTTATATGTACCAGAAGGCAAGCGTCCACATTCCCAGTCCCGCATTTTTACAGAGCATGCCGGTCAACAGGATTTTCTGCTCTTCGCATTTCTCCCTGGCTCCTGAAAGCTGATGGGATACTGTGCATCTGAGCCATCTGGGGTTCCTCCAGGCCTGCAGCGCCGAGAGTCCACCCACACAGCCGGTCCCACCGGGCCTGCAGCCTCGGAGATTACGCGAGCCTCCTCCGCTTATTTTGTCTGACTTTCATAAACAAGTCCCGGGGTCAAATAATCTCCCCATATATCTGTCTGCGACTCATGCCGGCTGTTTTCAGTATTTGGACAAGCACTAACAACCCCCCCTCACCAAAGTCGCTGCTCCAACAGGCCCTTTTAAAAACTCTGGTGACCGTGCAGGTCAAGCTTTGGCTTCCCTAAAAACAGTTCCATCATGTTTTGCTGTAGATTTGGGCCACACTGGATGATTACAGTGCTTATTTAAAGTTACTTTATCTGCCGTCGGCAATACACTTACTGATCTCACCGTCCCGGTGGAGGCCGGATGATGTCATCAGCAGAGTCTCGGCCACTTCCACATTCTGGGCAGCCAAAAGAGGGCCTGCTAGTGAAGCGGCAGCATTTCTCCCACCGACTCCAAAGGTCCTGAAGTAGAAAAGAGTTACGGATTAGGGCCCAAAACATAACTTTTAACTGATTTATTTTTTTCAGCGTTACTTTAAACTACTACTGTTTTTTTTTTTTTGTCTTTCAGTGTTTAAATTCTTCACGTAATGTGTAATGTTCCCAAATCATTTCATGTTAAATGTGCAAATATGGTGAGTCAATGTTTTTTATGTTTCCTCACCTGTACCTATTAAATGTCCCCTTGAATGAAACAAAATCAAACTTAAAAGTCACGAATAAGTTAAAACACATTTTATAAATGAAATGCCCATGTTAGTTATTTATTTGCTGAGCTTAAATGTAAGAGACAAAATTCTAAGGTTTTTTTTGCCACACCTGATGTTTCCAGTATATTACGTCGAAACCTTTGCAAAAGGCTGTATAGCTTCAAAATCCATCTTTTTTGTGTTGCAGAGGGCCGAGAAAGATGTTGCTTTATTTATTGCATGGTAATAAATTACACTGATGCGGCCATGTTATTTATAGCATGGTGATAATTGAACAATACATTACGATGAGTAAAGTGAGGTTAATAAGTTATGTACGGTCTGGGTTAGGGGGTGGGGTTAGGGTCACTCTCTGAAGGGCCTCATGGATCAGTTTAGGTCAGTACTGAGTTATTTGCTGTCATGTCCTGCGAGACATTTCATTTTATTTTCTCTTTTAAAAAGTGGAGATCCCTTTTAGTTATTTTCTTTTTCTTCCCGGCTCTTTCCTCATGCTCTTAGGAAGTCTTGGTTCCTCTCACTGGTCCTCCTTATGCTTTTAGAGAGGTTCTCCTTTTAAGTCTGGGTTCCCTCCACAGTCCCTCAAGCTCTTTTTACCTATTTTCAAGTATCGGTTCTTTGCAGTGATTACATTAAGACAGTGACTGATAATTGTTTGGAACAGACTGTGGGAAATAAATACACACCGGATTTAATGTTGCACATCCATGGCTACGTGCGAGAAACGTGCGTGTGAGAGGATGTGAAGGCACTGAGCTCCAAAACGGCGGAGAACCAAAACGGATGTAGTGTTTTACATTTAGATCCATCCTGGGAAGCTAAACAGTGTCTCTATGGTGTGCTTGTGCATACATGCTGCGTGTGTGTGTGTGTGTGTTGTGGCCCTGTGTGTGTATTGGTGTGTGCAGTTATATAATCAGCCTGGAGGCAGCCTGTCTGTAATTACGAGTTAAACACCTTCACAAGGGCCGAAGGCAGGGAGAGGCGGAGCACATATGGTGTCAATACGTTTTAATTACTCTCTCTAATTCCCTCTTTCCTGTGCTGGACGTGCTAAGACACACTTCCCCTCAGAGATTTATCATCGGCCTGCCGGCCGCCTGCCCAGCCTCTCCAGTGGAGCCACAGTACCCTCTACTGACGGCATGCGTAAAGGCCAGTTGGGTGATGATAACCAGAGAACGCTGCGGTTTACAGAGTAACGCGCTATTTAGTCATCGCATGAAACCCTTTACACCTAAATGCTCAATCACCATGGCAGCCTACGACCCCGGTTAAAAAACAGACAGAAATAGTTTACCTCTGGAGTTTCTTGATCGACTCAAATGTTAAATTCAGACATTTCTGGTGTTGTAATACAAAATGATATACATGACTTGATTGACTATATGACTAAAAGTTTATAGGCACTTTCTCCTCTGGTTCTCTGTGTGTGTGTGTGTGTGTGTGTGTGTGTGTGTGTGTGTGTGTGTTCCATTTGCTGCAGGAACAACCTCTACTCTTATGTCAGTATTTAACTGCATTCAGTCTCGAGAGCATCAGTGTGGTCAGGTACTGATGCTGGAACATTGCTGTGAGGATTTGATTGCATTCTGGCATGACAGCACAGCAGATCATGTTAGATGGGTCACAAATGCCACTCCAACTTGTCTCAAAGGTACTGGATGAAGCTCCAGAAGCTGCAGAAAACCACACAGCCCAATGCTGGGGGACTTTATCCTCCTTTAGCCCACGGTTACAGTGAACTTAGGCCAGTCAGTGCTTTTCTCTGTGTGTGAAAGCTGGCATCAGCAATGGGGGCAGATTTAAGGAGCTAGACATTGTGATCCTTCAGTTTAAATTTCTTGTCCAACATGTTCTCAAATCTAACGTGATGTTTATGTTTGACAGAAACAGTACTCCACCTGATTTTCTTGCTTGAAAATACAAAAATTACTGGTGCCCTTTAGAGAATGAAGACTTTTTTAGTCTTGGTTCTTCTCAGCAGTTCTTCCTTAATTAATACTTATGAAGGTTCTTCTGTTAAGGGTTGATTCCTCTCGGCGGTTCTGCCTCGTGCTCTTTGGATGTTTTTCCTTTTGAGTCTTGGTTCCTTCAGCAGTTTTTCCTCACGATCTTAGGGAGGTTCTACCTTTGAGTCTCGGTTCCACCAGCAGTTCTCTTATCTCTGTCTCAGCAATACTCATTTACCCCTTCATTTCTCTAAAAGTTGCTTTGCCACAAAATGTATGTTTTAAAACATTTTATTAATGTGAATATCAAAGAACATATCCCTCTCTGCATTTTTGATGCAGTGTGTTACTGATGAATTCATTTTCTTCATTCTCCATAATTGCATTGGAGGACCAAGAGAACGAGGAATATAGTGTAATGCCAAGAAGCAGCAAGATCTGCGTGAGTGCCAGAAGCTCTAATATTGCAAACAGATGACTGAGGACTTTTATGGATGTCTCATTTTGACCTCCAGAGTTCATTCATGTGACCCTCTCTCAACCTATAACTACCTTGGTGTCTCTATTAAAGCTCAATTCACTCCCATTAGTCGGTTAGGCCTTGCCATGAGCCTTTATCTTTGCTCTATTTGCAACAAGCCGGTGTGTAAGATAATGACAGAGCCTTTGAGGAGAGTTGAGGAAGGTCTGATCTGGATTTTCTGTGATCTGGTCTCATTTACCTTCGCCTTATAAAAGCTGAGCAGGAGCAGGAGTCATGTTCACCTGTTGTTTTTTTTTAAATGACCCAATGGACTGCGTAAAGAGAGGAAGTCAGCGGGCCTCTGTAAATGGCTAGAAGCTGAGGGTCCAAGATGGGAATCATAGTCTAACATACATACTAATCCAATGCTGCCATGATCTGGCTCTGTGGGTTCTCCGGCATAAAGTATACAGATCCAAGAGGGGTAATAGACTGAGGTTTTCCAGTGATAAATGAGGATGCAGACATTGCTGAAAACAGATAGTAGGCACCCTTTGAGGTAGCTCATACTCAAGATCTCTTCTCAACCAACAATGTCCTTTGGCAGTCATTTGGGAGTGACTGATGATAGCAATAGAATGTGCATGAACATTATGTACTTTGCAACAGTTGCATAGCGGTACGTGGCAAAAAGAGAATGTGGAAGCTGAGACTCTGCTGCAAGATCTGGCACAATGTAAAATAAACCTTAATATATTAAGTTACACATAGCAAAAACAGCGAATATCACTGGCTTACCGCAAGCCGGGCATGCAATAACGTTATGCCTCATTAGGAGTGAGTACCTACAGGTTGCCGTCCTGTGTACTTCAGTGGGCGGCCCATGGGCTCCCCGTGCCAAAGTAATGAGCCCTGCGG
This sequence comes from Hydrocynus forskahlii, assembly GCA_037974365.1. Taxonomy (NCBI): domain Eukaryota; kingdom Metazoa; phylum Chordata; class Actinopteri; order Characiformes; family Alestidae; genus Hydrocynus; species Hydrocynus forskahlii. Next base: position 32,010,372 of record JBBPCX010000114.1, on the reverse strand, counting down.
TAGCTGGATTCTACAGTAATTGACATGAAAAATTATTGCCACAGAGAGGAAAACCATAAGCTTAAATACCACTTTACTTCTGTTGTTTTCCATGATGGGATTTCTAGCTCTTTTGTGTCGAATTCACCTATGGATTTCTGTGAATTATTGAAAGGGATTAAGTCCTGAGCTCATTATATCTGTAAGCAGTTAGAAATATGGACATAGGAAATCTGAACTAAGTACAGCATGGCAGCCAGCCAGGTATCCATAGATACTTTAAGGTACCCCCAGGTGTGCAAGCATAGACCAACAGAATGGCCTCTGGAGCAGTGGCAACCTGAGGTCAGCAGCAATATAAAGCTCCACAGGAGTTCTCTGTGCGGGAACTCCATCCAGAATGTTGGGGATGAGCTGGAGTGGCGTTTGTGATCCAGAACTGATCATCAGTCTCCAACCACGCTGAAGCTTTCATGGCTGCAATCAAATCCTTACAGAATTGTTCCAACATCAGTACCTGATCTCACTTATGCTCTCATGGCTGAATGCAATCAAACCCTCACAGCAAGGTTCCACCATCAATGTTCCAATGTAGCAACACTCTTTTTAGGGCCATCTGAGAAGTAGGACATTAAATGAGGGAACACTGTGTTTTGGTACCAGGAGGTGGAGTCTATTGAGATGTTTAACAATGGCAAAGCTCCTGTTTAGCCTAAGTTCTGGTTTGGTAGCTCCACAGGAGATGTTGCGTGAATAAAGGAAACATTTGCCATTTACAGATTGATTGTGTTTGTACTGCAGTGAAGGATTTTCAGGCCAGTGTCTTCTACTCAGACAGGAACCAGCGGGCTGTTGTTAGCCCGCTGACTGGGCAGACGGTGTCTGTAATATCTTTATTTTCTCTCTGAAGAGTTGAACAAAGAAATAACAATGATGGAATGTCCAGTCGGAGCAGAGTGCCAAGTAAAACTGCTGCAGATGTCTGAGGAGGAATCTCACTTATTCTTGAGAAGGCTCTCGGGAATTTCACCAAGTGAAGGAGTCGTGAGGAGCAAGAGGGGGAGAGGAGGGCTCAGCAGAGAGCCGGACCATGTGGTGAAAGCTTTTGTCTGAATCTGACCGGCCCTCTTGGGCAATGCCATTGGGTTGAGAGCATCTTGAAAGCTGTTGTTCTCTGAGAGTTGTAGGTAGCTTAAGTGAAAGTGCAGGAGTGCAGTTGGACGGCAACAAGACATGAGCAAACCACAAAGACACTCTGCAAGGCTGGAGAGAAAGGCAAGTGACCAGACTAAACAACACAGTCCCCGGTCCAAACAAAATGCAGAAGTGTTTTGCATTCCTAAAATGTTCTCGTGATGCTATAGCCTCTGTGTCACCTTACATCCACTATTGAACGAGGATCCTTTGCCCGCATTCACACCTGGAATTAATGTGTGTCTTGGGTATTTCAATCAGTCCCAAGTACGGGTGTGAATGCATCCGAGATGGAGGTGGCCACCTTCTTTTAGCAGCATGTACGCAAATGTTTCCCGGGCCATGCTGAAGGACCAGCCACTCTACTGGACACCTACATGCGTGAATGGTTGTCTGTCTCTGTATGTGGCCCTGCGACGTGCTGGCGACTGGCCAGGGTGAACCCCGCCTTCGCCCGTAGCAGCTGGGATGGGCTCCAGCCCCGACCCCGAGTCTGGGACAAAGGGGTAGAAAATGGATGGATGGATGATTGTGGATGTAATGTGACAGCAATCATGAATGTAACATTAATATAAAAACAGGAATTAAATTGGACCCCCCCTGTCACCATCTATACATACTTGATGTAGACATTTGCAAGTGTAAACTACTTTTTATGGGTTTAAAGAAGCTTCACATGATGCAAATTCTACACTAATTCCAAGGCTCTTCCTAAAATCTTTAGAACCTTTGAAAGTCATTTGAACATTTCTTTCCCACTCACACATCTCATTTGCACAAATGAAGCATCTATTGAAAGGTTTTTAAGGACAGGGCTTCGAAAAGCACATTTGAAAAAGTGATTCTCAAAGGGTTAGAGAAAGTTCTTAGTATGGTTAACTGATCCAGAATGGAGAACATGCTGTATAATTATAAAAGATTCTTGAAAGGGGTTTTCCATTATTGTCAAGTCTTTTTGGTAATATGTATAAGTTTTCTGAGTGGAACCCTTTTATGCACCTTTAATTTATCTAACTACATTCACAAAATGCTCATGAATTTGGGGAAAAAACAGTATTTAGGTACATCCCATGAACCACAAGAAGAACTTTATGCTCTTTATGCCCATGCAAAACCCTCAGAAAGCTGCGCTGGGAATAGTAGGAGGAGCTAAACCAAACATGCCTTAGCTAACAGGTCCCATACTGTTACTCCAAACATTGGGTCATCCCTAGTGAGGCAGAATAAAAGGTCAGGGGATGAGGCTACAACTTCTAAATAGTGCCTTGGCGTCGCTACACCAATGTTATCCTTCCATTACTTAAAAGCCAGTCCTGCCTGGCTCCAGTCTCTCTCGCTCTCGTTTTCTTTCTCCATCTCTCTTTCTCTCTCTCCCTCTACTGAAAAGCTTTAACTGACCCTTGGGAAACTGGTGCAAGCTCTAGCTCTCCTGCTGATGTCTAGAAATGGTCAATTGCCTTTGCACTATGAAGAAAAATATTTAAGATATAAAATGGATTTTATGGTGCTATTCTTATTCTCTTAGAAGATCGCTCTCACACATTGCCCGTGACAGTCTGATCTACTGCTGTTTTCATCCTTTCTCAATGCAGTCGAATAGGACACTAAAAAAAACAAAACTGGTGATACGTTGTGCTGGAGCACTTACTTGAGGCAGGATCGTTTCAGTTACCCAGTTTCCAAATACAAGTAAATTATAGACATGCACCATTCATATCCACATACATCCAAAAAGACCATTAGAACTAAGTATGAGAGGAACAACCTTCTGGCCCAACAGAGTATGAATTATCCTATGTGCAATTCATCTGGTGGACAATAGGGGAGAACAAATGGTACAGTATGATACTTTGGGTTTAAAATGTGTCACTATATCAATGTTTAATATGTTGAAGTTTTTAACCTGCATTAGGCTATTGTTATGTTACCTCTCTCTCTCTCTCTCTCTCTCTCTCTCTCTCTCTCTCTATTATAATTGTTATTTCTCATAAAAAAATATATATATATATTGTAATACCCAGCATATAACAAATCATGACTAAGTTCCCACGTGTCATGTCCTGTATTATTCCACCTATATGTCTAATCTATTCAGTAAAGTAATTTACTTTGGTACAATGCAGCTCAAGATTGGAAGAAAAAGGCAGTAGAAAACGTCTCCATGCACTGAGGTGGCCACGGCCATGCCCAACTAACTTTAATAGTTTGGTTTATTGGGGTGCCAAGTGGGGCACATATAGTGAGGCATCTGAACAGGTATCCTAGACATCCCTCAAGCTAAATATTGAGCTGGTGAAGATGAATCCAAGTGCAGGGGCGCCACTGGACAAGCATGAAATCATCCACATGGGAGACGGTAGGACCACGCTAAGGTACGTCCCGTTAGCCCACATCCCAAACCTTCGCCTGGTGGCTCATTACCACCTGTAGCTGAGAACGTTTACAAGCCTCCCTCCCAATGGTTCCCAGTTACCCCATAGCTTTACTACCTAGAAAAGGTCTGGAAAGAAAGCAAGGGTAAATAACATCCATCAAGTCCAAATTTACTGTCCTTTTTTGCAGTCGGTTGCAAATATGATCCCTTTTGCTGCTCCTTGCGGTGGGGTTCTGGTCTTTGTATGTCCTCAGGAACATCGCTTAACAGTGCCCTCCCCACGTATGAGTCGTTTGTCATGGGACAATCTATCACTCTGAGTAATGCTGTGGATGAAGGGAAAGGCTACAGTGAATTTACAGAAGGAGAGGTAAGGAAGCTGTGGGTGTGGGGAGACAGTTAAAATGCCCGGCCTCAGCAGCGATTGGTTCTGAAGTCATGCACCATCAAGGGGCCACCCTTGGGGTTCTGATTTGGCAAGGTGCTCTGGTGGGATGTTTTTGCAGTGTAGCAGTGAAATTACAAAAACAGCTCTTCTTGATATAGAGCGGTAGATTATGTCAGATTTATTTTTCTTCAAGATTTAAGCTTCACCTTCTCTATCTCTGTTGCTCTATGTGTATATAGTCCACTCTTTTTCAGAACAGATAGGAGGAAGTTGAATAAAGGGGGGTGGGGTGGTTTGCAAGGGTTTACAGTTCTTCCTAATCAATCCTCGTCATTGATTTCTTGGTAATGGTTCAAGACGTAAAGTTTGTGTGGAACATGGAGAGAGGCATTAGCAATACCGCCTCTTCTGTTCAGTGGCATTTGCTCAGTGGCACACCGGGAGGAATCTTGTCTTTGGCCACTGAACATTTTCCTTCACATTGGAGCAACACTGGAAATGAACGTATTGATGATGATCTTCGACTCTGTGGTCATGACAATGGTCAAGCCACATACATGTATGACCAATGAGACAAGAAATACATTTAACAGAGAACAGAGAACGAATGTTGGTTTAAAAAAACTGGTTGGCCAAAAGGTACTTTTGAACTTAAGTCTGTGAAGAAACGCTTTTTGGCATGAGGCAAGATTTATGCCACTTGGCTACTTAGGCTAACAGGGTACACACCACCAGCCCAAACCCACCGACCTGGTTAAATGATGTACAGTACATATGTTCAATCACGATGTGTAACACTACTATGAAAGCGGTTGTCAAGCTAATAACATATTTCATTTGGAAATCTTTTCACCTCATGTAGGGCTCCTTGAGGGATGCTTGTATGAACTCTTCCATCAAATTTTGTCCTGTGCTGTAACAGACTCCATTCTTTGGGAAGGCCACTCTCTGTGAGGAGCATTCAGGTACGAGAGCATTGGTGAGGTCAAGTACTGATGTTGCAACATCCCTGTGAACCTATAACTGCATTCAGTGATGAGAACATTAGTGAGGTCAGGAACTGATGTTGGAACATTGCTGTAAGAATTTGATTGCATCCAACCACAAAATCATTAGTAAGGATCAGGCACTGATGTTAGATGATCAATTCTGAATCACAAACTCCACTCAAACACATCCCAAAGGGATTGAGAACTCTACAGCTCAGTGCTGGCTGGCTTTATACCCCTCTAGTCCACAGGCATGGTGCCATGAGACTCACTAGTCACTTGCATAATAAGTGTAATTGATTAATTATGGTCACTTTGAGAAACATGTAGGCCAACTCCTGCCCCCCAGCTTTCAGCGGTGGCTGAACTGCTTTCAGTATACACACACAAAGTCTGGCACTCTCAGTGTGTAGACTCCTTTTGAAAAGTGTTGAGAGTGCAATAACATGGCCCACCTGTGGACTATATCTATCGCAGTAAAATGGAGAAGGTAAAATAAAACTCTTTATGTGAACAGTTATGTTGAGGAACCTGTGGAAGTGAAAAGACAAAGAAAAAGAGAAAAGCGCACCACTGCAGGACCGAGGGTGCATTTTGGTTTCACTATCTTTCAAGTGAGAGAAATGACCTTACAATCTAAACTGCATTAGTCATCGTGTACGATTTCCCCTTCTGATAGTATAACACTTCGTCTTAGACGAGTCTTTGAGGGTTGATGGATGACTTACTGTCAGCAAGCACTTCATAAGGCTTTCTCTTATTACATAATTGGCTTACAACATCATAAGGAAAGGGATCTGTTTGATATTTCATGCCTTCAGTGGGTCTTTTTGGCTTAGAGCAATCGACGAGTCCACGAAGGAAAGCGCCACTGTCCGTCCTGCGGGTTTTGTGTTGAATTTATCTTGGCCGCCAGATGCATTTCACTCTGATGACATTGCGCAGACATTTCCAGCTTTCTGTTTTACCACCATCCATCTCTCAGCCTGTCTCCCTCCTGCTCTCCTCGAGAAGAGAGTTATGTCTCCCAACATGTCCTCTCTCAGGCTTGTCTCGAGTGTATGATGGGGCAGGAGAGTGTGCCTCATGCCTCCTCGTTCCCATTTTGGCAGCCTCAGGATGTTCCTGCACCCCCATATGCCCCTAGGTCCTATCTACTGATGAGTGATGGGTAATAAAAGGCAATGTCCTGCCCTGGAGCGTGTTAAACATCTCGCTGGCAGCTGGGAGGCGATTCCTCACTGTCTGGTTATCCTTGTACCCAGCACTCCACAGGCAAGCACGGGGGGATTTGAGCTTTGGTAAAGCCATCAGGATGTAATATCAGTTAAGAGCCAGGCACAGAGCACAAATAGCACTGAGGAAAAATGAGATGCTGACCTTTTTCAGTGCAGTTTCTTGTGTAATTGTGGTATAAAGATTTTGATAGATAAAAGGTATCAATAAGAATCATCAGTTGTCAGCTGTCAAGAATCAGTCTGTATCAACACAGCGACCAAACACCAAGGAGGAACTTGTGTTTGTTGGTAGAAGCTATTTTGCAAGAGTGATGACAGGTACGCACGGACATGGGCATGAGCAGAATCCCAAACCCTTCAGCGCCTTCACTCAAGGTATCCAATCTCGACCCTCCGGTTTGCCGCTTTGTCCACATCTCAGGCTCTGCTTGTTAAAGCAGATGATGACCTTATGTAGGCAAAATGGCATAGAGAAAAACACATAGCGTACTGAAGAATGAGTTATGAAAGCCCAAAATGCAGGTCCATCCTTTGGTTAGTAACTAAGTTTTTAAGAACAAGAAGAACTCTTGCTGCCTGCAAACATTACTGTCCACAAGTGGTTTTGGCATGACCAGCACAAAAGGGTGAAAAGAGTACTGGAAAAGGAGAATGGGATGTGGCGTTGAGTGAGGATCTTTGCCTGCAAGATGTTTGGGTTCACCTCCAACACAGTGCTTCTGATTTGGGACTGTATACCGGGGGATGCTTCGGGAACTGGAGTTGACAAACACTGCTCTGTCATCCGTCACAAAGTTAGTAGCCTGTGTGTCATGGAGTCTTCTACCTGTACCTGCCCGGTATCCTCTGTGCCTGTCCTAGGTCATTCCTGCCCGCGTTCCCAGTTTTCTTGTTTCACTATTCTATGTTTTTTCATGTTGTCTTCTGGGCAAGTACCCAAAGACACTATCCAGGCAAGCACAAATAACATGGAAATGTTTCTTCTACCCAAAGTTCCTCAACATTATTTGGGGAAAAAAGTCATGATGGACAGGTCTGTGCAGCAATTATTCTTCAAAACAATTCTTATCAGGGCTGACAGTCACGAAATAAACATGTCCACTTTTCACTAATGAGTTATTTTATTACTGGACAGTGAACAGGGATCACTGTATTTAATATAACTTCCTATTTAAACAATGCCCAGTTTTGGTCTACTCTAATATACCTCTATTGTCTTTTCATAGTATCCAATTTGGTTCCTGTTAAACCAGCCTGCCTATTTTCTAGCGTCTAGGGCCATTTCTGAACCTTTCTGGCTTCACATTGCAAAATACATTCCACTGTTGAACCAAAGGGGACTCAGAGAGTGTCATGAAATCCATGCCACGGCTGAGCCTTAGGCTATGCTTGATATTTCGGTTGCATTTTTCATGGATGGGTTTAAGAAAACTACCCACCATGATGTGAGCTAATCTACTAATCCCAGACACTAATTAGTTTTTGTTTTCTGCGGTGTGTTTGGGCCCTCTGTGGCTGCTGATACTGCTGAAATGACCTTGCCTGGACTTAGATAAATCATTAAATATTGTTGAATTGCTCTCTTGTAAAGCAACTCTCAAACAAATCACTCAAAAAAACAGCTAACACAGGACTCATGCTGTCTGTTATACTGCTGAAACTTGAAATTCACACTCTTTAATATCCATTGTACATCTGAGAAATTTAGCAAAAGTCCACACCCTAGTGAAAGTTAATGTTGCTAGCTATGAGGTGGCATTTTTGACGGATGCATGCTCTGATTGGTTGCAAAGACAAGACTTTCTGTTAAGAACTGGAATCTCATTGGAAGCAATGGGAACCCCAAAGGCCCAGCAGCAGTTAAAATTTCTTAGATAGCTGCTACAACTGTGTCCACAATCCCTGACATTCTGCTATTCCCAATCTTTGCAACTAACGGTGACTAAACTAGCTTTTTTGAAAGGCTCTCAAGACTAAAACAGTGCGAGTCCCTGTGCTCCATGCTGACGTCATTGCCCTCTTTTCCGTTATTTAAGACTGCTGATCTCCTTCCCTAGCGCGGGGATGTGTAGGCCGGCGCTGTGCTAGTTTTGGCTGATGAGGAAGCTGATATTTACATGCTTTTTAAAGCCTCCAGCTCCTCCCTTGGATGAAGGATTACAACTACCGCTTGTTATGGAGCCAAGCAATCACAGGTAACAGGGGCCCTACACAAACCCACCCGAGGGTGAGGTTATGCACTTCATGGAGAACTGACTTTATATTGAGTCTCATAAAACACTTGTGCTTTCTCAGCGAGGTTACCATGGCAGCAAATAAACTGATGTGTTCCTTTCCTTCCTTTCCGGAGTCGGGAGCGAGATGGTCACAAGCCGGTCAGCATCCCTTTTGGCAGCGCTGCATAGGTGCGCTCGGGAAAGCGCTCCTCCGAGGGTTCTTGGATCATTAATAAAATGTAATTGCAGCTACTCGAGCTGTTATCGGCTTCTCCCTCAACAAGCCACGCGGTATGAAACCCGAGAGTCGCTGCTCGTTTGGACCATGATGGTCGGCACAGCGTTTGTATAAACACTTTATAAATCCTTCATATGAAGTCGGGAAGGCCTGCGGGCGAGCGCCGCTGCCCGGAGCTCTCTCCATGCTTATTTTAAAATGAGGCCATCTCAGATGTTTCGTGAGGTTTATTAGGGAACCACAATCCACTGACAAAAAGAGGGCCGCTTGGAGCATTGGAGTCTTTTTTTTTTTTTTCATTCGTATGACTTATTGCCTTTGTCTGCACTAAGGAAAATATACATGTTTCATTTCAGGGGGGTGCTGGGGGGCTGAGGGAGACTGAAGGCAACGCTGCCAGCCACTCAGAAATTCAGGGCTGTTTAGCAGGAAATTGCTAATCTGTACTTCAGACAATAGCGTCCTAACTGTACATCACTGCTTGCATTCTGAAACTAGCAGCCGGTTGGTCATATTAAACACTAGCCAATGACCCTCTTGATGCAAAACTCAGTTATTCATTCACTTGTATTCGCTCTTTCATTTCTATATGCAGTACCATTCCTTACTGCTTAGAAATGAGTACCAGGAGCTGCTGCTTGTACATGCACATGCTCCCTCCGCACCTAGTGGTGTTATAATAAAAGATATATAATACAACAAAAATTCATTTTTTCCAATACAAGGGACAATGTGCTGTGAACTGAACACTTTTAACACTTCATTTTTGAGGCTGATTACATAGAGACTTTATAGCGCATGCATAAGAAATGAATTACTGTTTCAAAACCTATACTTTTGTTTATTAACAGTTCATGCCAGTAATGAGGGGACCAACTAAAGTATATTATACTGGGCATAAAACTAAGCTAAAGGATATTTATGCTTACTACATCATGGTTATGAAGCATCGAACCCCATTGAAACTGGTACTCTATATATCAGTTCTATAGAACATTTTAACGCCCTTAAACTTGAGTGATTTTCATTCATAGTTTTTCACATAAATATAACTACATAAACCTGCAGGTGTCCTGGGCGCAAATTTACTGAATAATAGTTCCCCAACCACATTTAACTTTAAGCACAATATGATTTTTTATCATTTAAGTATATGTGCTTAAGAATCAAACATAATTCTAATTACTATTCATTATAGTTATTACAGTTTTTGTACAATAATATGGTTTAGGCCTGCAGTCACACAGGTGTTCTTAATAGAAACTGCACTTGTGTACTATAACCTGGAAATCATGCTTCATAGTCGGGGTATAAATGAAACAAATGTCATTTAAGTTTAAGATAACTTATTTATGTCAACACTGTGTCATTTAATTATAATTATATGCACTTATTATTATTATTATTATTATTATTATTATTATTATTCATAACATTCACTTATTGCTTTAAAAAGGATGTGTGTGCTTTAAAGTACTTATGTAGGTAGTAAAGTATTAGCAACAACTTTTATTGCCTTCAATGTTTATACGTATTTGATGAAGTCCCCATATAGGTAGTCTCCGAATAAAGAGTTGCCAACAAATTAGTGATCAGACATACTGATATATATATAGTTTTTCTGTTTTTGATATTCCTTAAAATGACAAATAAATGAAAAAAAAAGTCTCATGTAGCAACTGAAACCAAGCAAATGACTACTGTTTAACATGCTTTCACCAACTGCAGCTTTGTTTTTGCGATTGGACTTTAACCAAACAATAAAAAGCAAAATGAATGTTGGCTTTCCTTATTGAAAATATATGATGTTGTGGCACAATAAACTACACTGCATGTCACAAGTATTTGGTGTTGTTACACCCCTATTAAGCGCAGTATTCCTCACTATTTGCTGTGCTCACAGGCTACAGTTGCTTAATCTCTTCTGAAGAACCCTTGCCAACGTGTGCTCAGACGTGCCATCATTCACTCGCGAGGGGTGGGAGCTTGATGAGGATCCAAGAGAGTGCAGCACATGGCGTATAAACTACAGGCCGACCGACAAGGGCCCCATTAGGAAATCAGCACTACATCAGGGCCGTTACCGCCAAGAAGAGATGAAAAATGAAGTTTTATAGTCTATGTCTTCCATATGGAGGCCGCGCGCCCTCCGCCCTCAGCCACGGCAGCCTCTCACAGCTGTGGGCCGCGGTGGGACACCAAGGTTGCGCTGTCATTGGCCAACAGCTGCTGATGTCATTAAGGGAAGGAGGGGCGGGGGTGGAAGTGTGAGGAGAAAGTGGACACTGGTACTCTACTGTCCTGTTTGTCTGTCCTCCACTAATATACCAGCAATCAGAGCCTGTACCGGGTGTCTGTGGGGGAATGTGGAAGATCAAAAGCTAAAACAGATTATTTTTAAAGACCTAGACTTTTCTGGGGCTCTTCTGTGTCCTCTATTATTATAGCAGGTCACAAAGTAACTATCAGGTAGGCCCTCAGAAGCATGAAAACCAATTTGGAATTTAATTGCATAGGTTCTCAGTATCCGGCCTTTGAGACAACAGAAAACCTTTATAAATGCTTATGTTAGTGGTCATGAAAGACTTCTGTACATGTTATGTAGCTTTATGAATGGTGCCCTTAAGTAAAATAAGTGTTGCCGTAGAATAATGCTTTTGATATGATATACATATTTGAGTTTTAGGGTTTTTTTGTTTGGCACAATATAGCTTTCTGTAAAATCGCTGTAATGAACACATGGTATCAACTAGTGTTGCTTTTGTCAATGAAAATTATGACTAAATATTGTCGTCACCGAACATTTATCACGTGACAAAAACGAGATGAGACGCAACGTAAATGCTGGTCATGTGACGATAACTATAACAAAATATATCATGTAATATTGTTGACGAATAAGAACGAGACTAAATGTGGTTTACACAATAAAAACTAAGCAAAAATGTATCTTCATTTTTGTTGACTAAAACGAGACGAGACGTTATTTCCTGTACGATAGGAAGGGGAGAAAAAAAACGTATTGGGATGCTCCACCTTAGAGTTGAACGGCATTACGTCCCAATACTTTTGTACATTTAGAGGCACTGTGAATTAAATCTATCTGGAGTGGCCAAAAGTATTGGGACACAGGGCCATTAAAGTTCCAGGCAGAGAGAAATGAATATTTGTTCAGGAATAAAAAAAATATTCAGGTAAGTTCAGGCCAACACACTGAAGGTGAAGACTTTTACCAGTTTTAAAATTGTGGGTTTTATGGCAATAGACACACATTTTCATTTTATTTGCACTTTTTAGTGATGTGATGTTATTTTATTTATTTATTTTATTTAAATTTATTTGTGTGTACTTCTAAGTTCTAACATGTTTGGTTGGCAAAATAAATGTTGTAAATTCAAATCAGAGTGTCTTCCGTGTCTGGAATGGATGTACAGTATTCTTGAATGTATAAGGTAACAATAATATATTAATAAGATAACCTTGTTTGAATTCTGAAATAGTTTTGACTAAAAGAACATTTTGATTTTGTTGATTCTACTGGGTACTTACACTATATTGACTGGATTAAATAGAATTGCATTACAAAAAAATGAGACTAAAATACAATTTTCATTGATTAAAACTAGACGAAAATAGTCATGGATAATCCTGACTAAAATGAGACTAGCATGCTCAGACTTTTAGTTGACTGAAACTTGACTAGACTCAAAAGGGTATGGACGTGACTAAGACTAATAAAAACTAAAATGACAGCTTGACGCAAAGACTAGACTAAAACTAAAATTAAGACAGGCCACCATAAACAATACTAGTATCAACAACTTTTGCAGCACAAATAATAATGCTAATAAACCGTGTGAGTTAGGGCATGACTTCAGAAGTATCATGGTGGTGTTTCTAAGATTCTTTGAAAGTGAAAACACATTCTTCAGGCTCTGACGGTTTGGACACCTTCGCCTCTCACTGTTCATTGGAAGGCAATTTTCAAGACAACCAAACAGTGCTTCAGCCTAGGACAAGATTTGCACAGTGTATTTGAGAGTGGACACAAAATGAATAATGAAGCACTCAGCGTGTTTGCATAGTCCTCTTTAATCTGTGTCAGCGTGTCTGCTGGACTGTGGATGTTGGCATGGGCTATACAAGATGACAGACAACAGCCGCCACACCCCCGTCCACCAGTGTGGTAGCACAGGGCCGCCTATGCCTGGACCACTTCTATGTAAATGTTCTGTGTGACCTGACAGGGTGCCACCCTGACAAGCAGTGGCAAGTGCCACCACCTGCCTGCCTTAGTTATTAGGCACATGAACATGCACTGACTCTGAACAGTCATACCAAGGACAAAAAATTCCGGCAATAGGAAATAACATCTGAGGCAAGACAATATGCCAGATGATGTAGTGTCTAGTCTCTAAAAGGGTAAAAAGGTGAGGAGACTTACAGGGCCAGGGAATTTCTATCTCTGCTTCCTTTCCCACTTTTTTTTTTTACTTCATTTACTTTAAGCTGATTCAAATCTGGAAGAGCAATAACACAAACCAGGGCCAGAAATACGCGCAGTTGTGTACTGATGATGTGAGAAGATGGCACTCTATGCTCAGGACCTGTGCTAACACTGCAGATACCTTAGGGGTGTGTAAATGCATGGAGCTTGAGATACCTATGATGGTCTTGATGGCTATGAGGTCGAGTTAGGTGTCCTCAGAACACTTTAATACTCATAATCCATCTCCAGGTCTCATTTCAGCTTGACTGTTTGCCAAATAATGATCTCTCAGCCAATCACAGTCATCTCTAGAAGCCACTTCCTCCATCACATGAAGAAAAAGCTCAGACAAAAGCACTGGAAGTAAATAATTAAAAACACATAAATAATGCCTTCTACCCACCCATGAACTTTTTTAATGAATTAAAACTGAAAGGATTGCTTGCTTATGAACTTGCTGTTGCGGTAACACTTCACTTAACATTCACGTAACAAACATGCTGTCATGACAGATAATGTCTATGAATACAACAGTGTCATGTTACCGTAACTGGTCATTGTGGCAGATTCTGCAATGTTTGATGTCACATGCTAATTTAAGGTCATGACATCAAACATTCTAGTACTGGTCACGATAATTAACATTGACAGTAATGGCTATTATGTAATGGACACAACCTGTCCTTTATAGCATTATAACATTCGGTGTAAAGATTAATACAACAATACAAATTATTGAGATTGGTATTTAAATTTGATCAAAGATCTCATGGACAGTTTCTTCTCAGCATCGCAATGAACAACTCCTGTGTTATCTGTAACGCCACCTCATCTGATAGCAGCTGCCTTAGACACCGAGAGGCTAAATGAATTCCTAAAATATCAAACATGTCAGCAGTGAACATCTTACAAATACAACAAAAAAAACACAAATCACAGAAAAAGGAAAAGGAAAACTCTCTCACTCATATGCGGCATTAATGCATATTCCTTCTCCTTTCAAGACAGAATATGCCATGTTTACAGGATGATTATGTTAACGTTATGTTAAGTGAAGTGTTAAAACAATAGCACGTTTGTGGAAACTCATGACAGCATATGACACTTTCCATGACATATTTTTGGCATCGTTATGTCAGCAGTAATTATCAGGGCTCAAGTAACGTAATGTAGGGATAAGAGGTGAAGTAGGTTATTGCCATTGTTAGCTGTGCCACAACGTTGTGAAATAAGGGGGCAAAATCCCCTCGCAATCACAGGACTAGAGTAAAGTCTCGCCGTATTTTAATCCCTGTGTTTCCATTGTTCCAGACCTTGGTTGAGAACTTTGGTTAGTCACTTTTTGTTAGTTCTCCATCTTGTTTACTTGCATTTTGGCTCTGGTTTTGACTCTACTTGTTCTTTTGATTAATGGTTGTGTCCTAGTAACTCATTTCTTTTGTTTTTAAATAAAGACCTGCCATTTTCTCATTTTTTCGAAAGCCTGACATTAGAGGATCATTTCCTCTCGTCTCAAGATGAGGATTTAAATGTTCTTGGCATATTTTACAAAACCATAAAACATAACATTTGTTCCCCATGTCTAGCAATGGTTTTGTAATCTTCAGGTGGAGGTGGAGGTCCTGGGTCGTGCTGGAAACACGTTCCAGTTCCAGACTCTTGCGTGGGAAGGATCTGTGAAGCTTCCATCGACCAATTACTGGGTGAACCGATCCATATGAAAATGGCCAAATATAATAATACGCACAGGCCTTTAATGTCACCTGTTCTGCGGAGTAACTACAGTGCTTTATTTTCAGTTAGAAATAAATACTATATGAACTGTACACTTCCATAACTGCTGTTGCATGTTCTGCTTGCAACTCAGTGTTCGTGTTTTACACAGTTCCTTCCAGCTCAATAGAAACCTGGAGCAAAGTCTTGTTTGATTTAGCACCTACACTAACCATCCCCCCATTGTTATTTTAGTTTAATGCTGAAGAATATGGCGAGTGCCTCTTCAAGGCAGCTTGCTTGTTTTAGCATGTAGGCCCTCAAGCTTTCTGTTTCTGCATGGAAATGGACCAGGACCCAGTGAAATAAAAAAAAAAAACCTGCATAGAGACCACACATAAGGAAATGCATAGTTTTCAGCAATATGATGCAGGACAAAATGGGTCAAATGGTTAAGACCTGAGTTTGAGGTCATCCTTCATGTTGGTTCAATAGGAAAATGCTCCAAGCCACCAAGGAGACCCTGTTCAATGCAACTACGAGAATGTTTGCAGTTGGTTCCACCATTGCCCTATAGTATGTGACAGAGTGGGATTCACTTACCTACTTGAATCATCATGCCAGTCCTTGTGCTGGACTTCTAACATAACATTTTCCCACCTACAGTGGAGGCTACAAATCTAAGCAAATGCAATCCACCTGAGAGACACCAGAACACACACCTTAGTAAAAGGGAGAGCCTCATACACACACTGACCATTCTTTTCAAAGGCCTTGACATGGTCAGTGTCTTAGATTTGCTTCAGTTTAAACAGTGACTGTGAAATACGTCAGAATCTGTAATGCTTTTCCTATTTTACTGACCACAATGTTTCTCTGCTTGACATTTTTTACACTTTCAGATCTCTCTCTTTTTACACTTTCTGTTCTTTATCCTTTCTGATCCTCACCAGGGCAGTTGGTTGCCTGGTGGTTAGGGAGTTAAAAAAATTATGGGTATTAATATGGACTTTACAAACTCTGGAATCTTATGAAAAAACACCCCAGTCCATTATCCCTCCTCTGCCAAACTTTGCTGTTGGCACTATGTATATCATTAGATAGCGTTCTCTTGGCAACTACCACCCCAGATTCACCCAACAGACTGCCGGAGTGTGAAGAATGATTCACCACTCAAGAGAACATGTTTTCACTGCTCCAGAGTCCAGCAATTGCTCGGCACATAGTAATTTTTTTGTGTGTAGCTTTTTGGCCATGGACACCAATTTCATGAAGACCCTCACACACAGTTCTTGTGCTAATTTTTCTTCCTCTGGAGATTTGAAATTGTGTAGTGAGTGATGATAAAGCGGATACCCACTGTAGTCTACACCCTCATTGCTGAGCCAATGTTGCTCCTACAAGCTTCCATTTCACAATTCAGTCGGCCTCGGCAGCTCAGACAGAGCAGGTATTTGGGGCAGCTGGTGGCCTGGTGGTTTGGGAGATGACCCTGTGATTGAAAGGTCATGGATTCAAATCCCAAGACTGCCAGTGGCACCACTGAGGTACCCTTGAGTAAAGTACCATCCCCACACACTGCTACCAAGGTGATGCATCACTGGCTACCCACTGCTTCACTTGGGTGAATGGATTAAATGCAGAATTTTTTTTACATTGTTCACACTGTGTGCTGTGTCACTATAAGGGCCACTTTACTTTATTTCCCAAACTGGTTTATGGCAAGGAAGGCATCCTGTGACTATGCCATGTTTAAAGTCAGGACAACCACCAGTGTTGGTCTGTGAAGACTGCTGGACTGTGTACTCAGCTTCATACACCTTTTAGCAATGGATGGACTTTTAGCACCTAAACGCAATAATTAGAAGTAGTTTCCACATACTTTTGGCCATAGAGTGTACATCTCCTGTCCTGAGAGACCACTACAGCCATTTCATGGAGATGCTTCTACGCTTCTGTGTGTGTGTGAGGGACAGGAAGTCAGCTGTCTTCTTTTAAAAAAGGGTGACGAATAACCTGAGGAGTTTTATGAAATGACTGTAGGATGCAAGGAGGGCAGCTGAATTAGCAACCAATGAAGTGTATGCAGTTTAAAGAACACGAAGCTCACAGTGCGACCAGCAAACAAGCCCACATCTGAGGGCAAACTGATTTACAGAAACAATATAATGTTCCAGATACCTCTTCGGTGGATAAGAGGGGATGTGGAACAAATTTTTGGCTCGGATCTCTGGGTGGCGTCCTGCTGTAGGTTGCAGCCAAAACCTGCTCACCAAAAAAGTAAACAGAAAGCAGGGAGTGGGGGAAGTACTGCACTGCGAGCACACGACACAAAACCAAGTAATGAAAAGTGTGGTTATATACGGTGTGTTATTGGAGAAGGAGAGGAGTACAGGTGTGGTCTTCCTTCCCAATGTCATTACATAATTCCATTTACTGAAAGCTGCATGATGTTAATGGGTCCAAGAAAATTTCTTATGAAAAAATACTCATAGTTTGCACCCACAGCACTCATCCTAGACCAACCATCACCTAACATCTAACTACAGAGACACAGTGTTCAGATATTGCCCTAAAAAGATAAATGTCCTCCATTGTTTTACAACAAAGAGAATCGGTCTCCGTTAAAAACAAGAGATCCAAATTCCTGGACCTGCTATATATATATTTCAAGGTTCAAAATTCATGATTTCAGGATTTCAAGGTTCAAAATTCATTGTCTCACACTGTGGCTCGGGCTTCTCCCCTGCTACATCCAGACATCTGTATAGAATGTGCAGACATAAAAGACAACACCTAAAGCAATCATTTTAATTAAGATTTAAAATGTTAAAATGTAAGAATTTTGTATTTCTGAAGAATGACTTCACAGAACTTGAACACAAAGACGTAAATGCAATTTATCCTGAAGTATTTCCCATTTTTAATGTGACTGTAAGTCAGTTCGGTGGGCTTGAAGCCCACCCAGTACTGTTTGTTTACTGTGTGCCAATCAGTCAACGCATGGTGTGACAAGTGTGTGTGTGTGTGTGTGTATATATGTGTGTTATGGGGCAGCTGGAGGAAGGAGAAGGTGTCGGATGGCAGGGATAGTTTACGGAGCATTTTCGGCTGTCAGAAGACAAGGAGACGGCAGCTCCGAGAGACCCCCGGGAAGCAGCAGAAATAACGTGCTGAAAGGTGGGCTGCATGGAGTCAGGAGGCATGTCCAGTCTTTGTCTTAAACAGACGGTAGAGGAGAGAAGGTGGAAGCAAGTTCTAATAATCAAATATGACACTTTTTCCCACATGAACTGCAAAAAAAGTCTTGGTAAGAGAAATGTCAAAAAATTTCATGTTTTTTTTTTTTTGGTAATAATTCCACCAATTTCATTGGCTTGTTTTGAGAAACAGTTCTTTACTGAAGTTCAGAAATAATGAGAAATATTCTATATATGAAGTACATTTATGATGCTCTCACTTGATGAATAAAGCGTGGAAAGGATATGAGAGATTCTAAAGTTCAATTGACATCTTTGAACATTAGAATCTTATATTAAAGAGAGCTGCAGGATTCAATGCAATTACAATAACGTTTTCAATTGTTCAGCTCTGGCAGCTCTCTTTTAATAGAAGATTCTATTGTTCAATGCTTTTGAATGTAATTTTAAAGGAGCAGGAACATACCAGACATTTATTCCAGACATTTTCCCCTATTTTTGCATATTTGTCACAGCTACATGATTCAGATCATCAAACAAATTTTAATATTACACAAAGATAACCCGAGTTTGTACAAAACACAATTTTTAATTGAGGATTTCATTCATGAAGGGGAAAAAAAAGCTATTCAAAGCTACTTGGCACTATGTGAAAAAGTAATTGCCCCCATAGGTAAATCACCACATTTTTTGGAAATCCGAGTTCAGTTTTACTAGCCACACCCGGGTCTGATTACTGCCAGAGCTGTTCAGTCAAGAAATCACTTAAATCTGACAAAGTGAAGAAGACTAAAATATTTCAAAAAGCATTATGCCATGATCTAAAGAAACTTAAGAACAATTGAGAAACAAAGTTATTGATATCTATCAGTCTGGAAAGGGTTACAATGCCATTTCTAAGGCTTTGGGGCACCAGCGAACCAGAGTGGATCGAGCCATTATCCACAAATGGAGAAAACTTGGAAGAATTACTCCAAGAGCACAACAACAACTCATCCAGGAGGTCACAAAGAACCCAGAACATCTGAAGAACCGCAGGCCTCACTTGCTTCAGTTAGAGTCATCGTTCAATGATTCAACAATTAGAAAGAGACTGGTCATCTATGGGAGGGTTCCAAGGTGAAAACCACCGCTGAGCAAAAAAGAACATGAAGTCTCATCTCACATTTGCCAAAAACATCTTGATGAGCCCCAAGACATTTGGGAAAATATTCTGTGGATTGACGGACAAAAGTTTAACTTTTTGGAAGGTTTGCGCCGCAATACATCTGACGTAAAACTAACATAGCATTTCATAAAAAGAACATCATACCAACAGTCAAGCATACTGGTGCTAGTGTGATGGTCTGGGGATGATTTGCTGGGTCGGGACCTGAACGACTGGCTGTAATTGACCATTAACTCCGCTCTCTACCAGAAAATCCTGCATGAAAATATCTGACCATCAATTTGTGCCCTTAATCTAAAGCACATTTGGATTATGCAGCAGGACAATGATCCAAAACACACCAGCAAGTTCACCTCTGAAAAAAAAAACTAAATTAAGGTTTGGAGTGGTCTAGTCGGGATTTGAATCCAACTGAGATGCTTTGGCATGACCTTAAACAGGCCGCTCCTGCTCCAAAACCTTCCAATGTGGCTGAATTTTTTAAAAATCAGCAAAGAAGAGTGGGCCAAAATTCCTCCACAGCGATGTGCAAGACTCATTACCGGTTATCACAAATGCAGTTCTTGCTGCCAAGGGTGCTACAACCAGTTATTAGATTTAGGGGGCTGTTACTTTTTCACAAACAGCCAAGATGGTTTGGATAGCTTTTTTCCCCTTAATAAATAAAATCATGATTTAACTGCATTTTATATTTACTCGGGATATCTTTGTCTGATATTAAAATTTGTTTGACGACCTGAAACATGTAAGTGTGACAAATATGCAAAAAACTAAGAAACCAGAAACGAGGGCACTGTAGCTGATATTTCTCATTATTTCTGAACATCAATCAAGAATTGTTTCTTAGCTGTCTGACATGAGCAGGCAGAGGAACAAGAAATATTATTGCAGATGTACCCTGGAATACTGAAAAATCCATGGAATTCAAGAGGGCCGATGTTTCTATACCTACCGTAAAGCCTTCGACTATGCCCAATGCATAAAATTGTGGAATATCCTTAGGAAAATGGGTACCCCAAAGCATCTCATTGCTTTAATAAGGAATCTCTTCACAGATCAATGAGCCAGTCATGACAGAAAATGAACAGACTAGTTCCACAGGCTGCCCGCTGTCACCAGACCAATTTACGCTGAATATGTAAGAGAGGTGGGATTGGTTCCAAAGTGGTGGGAGAAACATCAGGTCCTTGGAAAGATGGATCCTCAGCTCAAAATGTGGAAAAAAGGCTATGAGATGGGAATCAAAAACTGGTTCCAGTTGAGAATCGGTTCTAAATAGAAAGAGCCATTGGAAGTCATGTAACTCTAAGGTTATTGCTGTTGGCATGTTTTTCTAACAGTTGCACTTTGCAAAAACCCTTCAGACCCTCTGCCGTTGCTGCTATAAACTTTCAACAAGAAAGAGTCTTTGTTTATGAAGAAAGATGACAACAGTGCTGCTTACAGTGTTTGTAAAATATCATTACAAGTTCATGCAGAAACAACAGCAATATGCTGAAACATATTTTGATGCAGCACAGACTAAAATTACAGAAATACCATGCATGACATTCTACACATAAGTGCCACTGCTTCCCATTAGAAGGGCAAGCAATAAATAACCAGAGATAATGGCATCAGTATCAATAGTATTTTATCAAATCCTATCCACATCACAATTACAGGCACCCTGGTTTAGCATACTCTTCATCCTAGGGTATAGCATGGCTCTGCTCAGACACTTGGCCGCTCCTTATAGACTGTGCAATTTCGGGACATTAGGAATCAAATGTTCAATCGTTTAAAACCCAGTCCATCATGGCTGACTAAGATACTTCGAAATATGGATGAGAACTAAGGACTTGGCTATAAGGCCCCGCAGCAACAAACAATAAAATGCTACAAGACCAGTGCTGGAGTCCGGAACAGACTGAGAAAGCAAGCCCATCGCCCTCTGCTCCTCAACATTCTGCTCGTGAGCGCTCAGTCTCTAGCACACTGGATCATTGTTACATACTGTTCAGCCATGAGGGAAGTACAGCGCTAGTTTGCACATTCAGAGGTCATGCACCTTCATTGATTTGTACTGTCACATGTTCTGTACATGTGCAGATAATATCAGTGAGTTCACAGATGTAGTTGCTAGCTTTGTTAGCATGCTCACTAACAATATTATCCCCATGGCAGCAGTAAGGACTTTTTGCCAACCAGAAACCGTAGGTGGAAGGAACCATCCATGATGCAGTGAACACCAGTGAGCGCTTTCAAAGCTGTGTCATATGGGGTGCAGCACATGGTAAAGAATACAAAACCCTGGTACCAGGAGCACATGGAGTCCACCAGGGTGACACATGCAGGACTGAGCACAATCACAGACTTCAAAAGCAAGTCCTTTATGAGGCTAATCATGCTAATGCTAGCCATTCAGTTATTGACAGCTATAATCTGCTAACGGAGTGTGGTGATGTCATCACCTCATCAACTAATTTTCACCTCCATCTTCAACGAGTCTCTGGCTCAGCCTCTGGTCCCCACATGCCTTAAAAGATCCACTATTGTCCCAGTACAAAGGAGAATTAAGCCCTTGTGCCTGAATGCCTATTCCACGTTGGTAGTCGCGAAGGTTTGTGAGAGACTCATTAAAGACCACATCGCAGAATCCATGCCCCCCTCTCACAGACCCACTCCAGTTCTCCTACCGCCCCGACAGATTAGTGTAGGACACCATCTTGTAAACATTCCTCTACAGCTTCAGTGATCCAAGCACAGGCCAGTGCTCCTGTAGAAATATGGGTTATATTCTATATATATTTTAATCCATGAGTTACTTTATTGGGAACCAAACTGGTTAGATAATTGGGTTACCAATGCTGTGCCTTTTTCAGGTTGCAACACTCCTAATAACTTCAAGGGATAAACTGCTGCCCCTTCTCTCTCATATCTCTGGAGGTCCAGTCCCAACAGATGAACATCTCTTTGCTTGAGTTGATTTTTCTCAAGTTTTGGACTCACTTTGTCAAAGTAATTGCTTGTTTTCTTTCCAAATGTTTAACTTACTGTGACAAACTTATTATAGGCATACTGCATCAGAAAGGACTTGTTTGCTTAAAGTTATGAGTTATTCGCTTTGTTTCGTGCAGTCATAATACAACGAATTAATTCCTAAGTAAATTATAACTTTGGGATGAAGGGTCATTTTCCAAGACGCAGATTAAGCCCGAGCCTGAGCTAAAATTTCTTTATAATGATGATCTGCCACTGAAGTTTAGTCCAGTACTAGGCTTAACCCATGTCCACAAAACTGGCCCAATAAGTATTTACTCCAAATAACATTTTAAAGTGTAGTGAAGAGAAGGAGTCTGTAACTGGTGAAAATGGGCTTCCATCTCAATTCAAATATATGACAGTGTTCAGTAGTTAGTCTTCCTGAGAAAAGTAAGGAGGCCCAGCCTTCATTCAGTGTCGCCAGCAAAAGAAAAAAGATACGGACTTGTCTGGAACTACACATCTGTAAAAGTGCACCAGAAAAAAAGATGTTTTGGAAGGTGTATCAGTCTTTCTAAACACGGCCACGGTGCTGAAATGAAATAAAACAAAGCGCTCAGCTGTAACTCTTAACCTGGCTCGAGTGTGAAGAGAGCTACTTGATGCCAGACATGCTCACAAAGAGCAGCGTAGCCTTTCTAAGGCCTTAAAGGTGAAATATCGTCTTACTATAACATGTAGGTTCCATGTGCTGTTTTAATAGGTTGAGGGAGTGTGTTCTGAAGTGTCAGTTTTGGGCTATAATAGGGGACAGAGCCAGAGGCTGTGTCTTACCCAAGCTGTTCTCTGTCTTATTCTTCTCATCTGGGCCATATACATGCCTGTTAACTGCTTGTTTAGACAGTAAACAGGTATTAGTCTATTTTAAAAAGTCAAGTCCTGTCACCTTGTTGAAACAGTGACTTGAACAGGGTTAAAAGTAGCTTAGCATAAAGAAAGGGCATCAGGCCAAAAAATGTAATTAAAAATCTCCCTCCAGAACAACAAACACTAAAGCAGTTAACCTAGCCCTACAGAATTAGCTTAAACCCAAAAACAGAATTAGGAATGTGCATCACTCCTATACCGGCCCCTTGTATGTTTTAGGATTACCTTTTTTAATTTTTTTAATTTTAAATTAAAATTTTACTCAAGCCTGTTTCTTCAAGTAGTTCCTAAATCCAGACTAAAGCACAGTGGCAACTGGGTCTGTGGGTTTATGTTTTAAGGTATTTTTATTATGGCATCGGTATTGCCATGTGAGTGTCTTGTCTTTAAGTGTATTTTCCTCATTTGGTGATGTTGTTCAGCACTTTAAGTGCTTTATGAATTAATTCAAACTTTGAATTTAAAATATTTAGCCATTGAAAATAGGAATGTACAAATCCATCAAAAAGTGGACCTACTCGCTAGCACCTCTGGTTCATTCATTTTCACACCTTTTTCATTTAAAACTAATTAGCATCTAGTGGTCTAGCCTGTGGCACAGGCATGTTTTTTTTCAGACTAATCAGATAAAAAGGGGCCTTCAGCGATGGTCTTTTCACTTCGGAACAGGTTATAACAATTGATGCTTAAGCCTTTATAAATGTTTCTGGAGGTTTATGTCAGCTGTCACACAATGTTTATGTACGTGTCATGTAAAACATGACACCTTTCCCCTGTTTCCCAACTGTCCAGGGCTGGCAACCAATCAACTACCAGCTTCTGTGTGCATTTCGGGGG
>JBBPCX010000114.1:31956295-31983858 GCA_037974365.1 Hydrocynus forskahlii | reverse complement strand
AATAATAATAATAATAATAATAATAATACTAAAACATATTCTGGCTCTAGTCAGAGGCTCTACAGAGGAAAAAGATGTGCAGGCTGGTTGAACTACATGGGACATCAGTCTTACTTTACAGAGAAAAGCTGCCTGTTATTTATCTGAGCACACAAACCCTCGAACATTTGGCACACTCACAGCCATTTATAAAGCTACCCAGTGGAGCAAGAAGGCATCACACCTTCACACAACATCAGCAACAGCCCTGAGCTCCCTGTCACACCCCCCACACACACAAACACACACCATCTCTGCAGCCGAGCATGACACCGCTGACCATTTCTCCTCTTGTCATTCTGGCCTTCTTTCTCCACGATGCTGCTTCAGAAGAGATGGACACACATCTGTTCACTGATCAAGGTGGGTAAAAAAAAAAACTTTATGAACCAGTGAAGAAAGTTACAAGGTTTAATTTGGTTTGGTGGGGTGGGTTCTCTTCCTGGACTGCTCTACTACTGCTGACATCTTTCACTATGAAGCCCAAGGGGTTTAATTTACACCAGAAAATTGGAGGAGTAGAGCCTGTGGATCCTGCTGGATGGACTGAGAAGTTCCTCTGCAGTTCTTTAGGGGAACCCAGCATGGACGTTCTGGACCCAGTTCTTTCTGGTTTCTGGTTACAGGAGCTTTTAAGCAGTCCAGCTGGAATGAGCTTCTGAAGGAGCCAGAGCGTGGCGTGGTGCCCAGCAAGGTGCCTCAGTTCATGATGGAGCTGTATGCAGCCATGGCCGAAACAGGCATGCAGAGGAGCAAGGGGTTGGACGGAAATGTCGTGAGGAGCTATGCAGGTGTGTAGAAAGGCAATACATGTAATGTATGCACAATACAGTTTCCTAACAGTTTCCTGTCTCTTCCTGCAGCTCAGTCCAGTGGAGCATTTCACTTTTTCAACCTGACATCATTCAGCCGCGGAGAAAAGGTCATCAGAGCAGAACTCCGATGGTTCCGGCATGCACAACCATTTTTGAGGGGGCATCATTTTTATAAAGTAAGTAGGCAATAGCTGTTTTTGTTGAACTTCATCATAACGCAAGGGAAATTGCTATCGATGTGTTTAATGTTTCTCATTTTGTGAGCAACAGTCAGTTTGGGAGGTGGGTTTGTCAGATAAGGGGGGTGCCACCACTCTTATTAGCAAAATGACCCAAAAGCATTGGTGGCCCCCAGCCCTGAAATTTTTTTCAACTGCACCTCCATGCCCTTTTACAAGACAAGATTTTTACATCTTTTTTCATAACATTATAGAAACATGTATTCATTTATTTAAAGATACCAGATTTATAATCAGACTTTTTTCACTCGCCAAGATGTTCCTTAAACATGTTCCTTAAACATCTACAATTTCAGTTTAAATTTTTCTAATCACTAAATTTGAACAGCGTTTTTTACCTCCTTAATTTAAACCTTTTTTTAAACTCAGCAGCTTTTTGAAGGCTCTGGCAACCCACAGTAATGTTTCCCGACATGCAGGTGGATTTGTACGAGGTGCTGGACAGCAGAGTGAAACCATGGCGAGGAAACCTGATAACGTCGAGGCTGCTGCCTTTGAATACCACAGGATGGGAGGTGTTCAACATCACGAACACGGTACGGTGAAGATACTGCAGTCGTTGAACTTCAAATAAATTGTGGTCAGGATGTAACACATAGTTTGTTCTGTTATCCTACAGTCAAAGATATTATGGTGGCTCAGAATAAGAGTAGTGGCATTTAAGAATTACAGGGTGAAACTTCAGCTCCAACTTCTTACCTGAAAGATGTGGCAGTACAGTATTAAATCTACAAACAAGGAGGTACAATCCTCTAAGTGCTTATATATAAATTGTGTAAATAAAAGCAATATATAGCTAAATAGTAAATATAACTTAAACAATGGCACAAAAAGAATCATGAAAGGGTAAACAGGTATTTTTTTATCATCAAGTATCTAAACAAACCACAAGTTGAGCACTAGAGGGCACCCTTATGGAGCAAAAGCAGTACTGACGCACGGGTCAAGTTATTTTAGGAACCGCAGCCACCCAGTTATGAGAGCCAACATCCTCCCCATCCCACAGTGTTTCTGGAACTTACATAGAACTTAACCAGAATACTGTCACTTTGTGACCTGTCCCAACCTTCACCGTGAAATGCTCTAATAAGCTAACCCTAATTCGCCCAACCTGCGGGCTATGGGTTGACCCCTGCATCAATACTAAACAGGCCCTGACAACAGCGAACATTGTGAGGATGGAGACTGAGACCAGGCTATTAGCAGATAACTAGAGGAAACAATAATTTGGGTGTTCTGGGGTGTGAGGAGGCAGGCTGCTTGTGAATATGATCTACCAGCCAGTCCTATGGGAGAGCAGGAGGTAATACTGGTGGGAAAAATATGCGGAGGGTTTACAAAATGTGTCCCCAATCCCAAAACAGGCAAACAAATGGATTTTCAACAGTGATACAAACAATGGCATTCTGGTGGTTTCGACTTTGCCAACGGGACAGTGGTTGGAGACAACTGTAGGAGGAGCGGCCAGGTCTGATCAAAGCGACACCTATCTTGTGATCTACTCAGATGATGGTCGAAGAGGTTCAGGTAAACACATGGTAAAACAGAGCATTTGAGCATCTGAGTTCTATCATTCTTAATTTCTTCTCATTTCAGCTATAAAATACAATATAGATTAAGCCATTATTTGAACAGTATCTACTTTATGTTTAACTTTATAGAACGGTTCAGTGCAAATCTTGACTCTTTTGGCTCTTACCAAGGTCTGGACAGTAGATCACCACTGGACTGGGTCTTCGAGTCCAAAATTTCCCACCAGTCCCTGAGGCGAATACGCAGGAGCGCACCTCGATCAGTGGCTGAGCGTGAGCATTTTATAACGTGTCAGAGAGCACCTCTCTACGTAGACTTTGCTGAGATCGGCTGGTCTGGATGGATAATATCTCCTAGAGGCTACAACGCCTACCACTGCATGGGGTCCTGCCCGTTTCCACTCGGAGGGAGTTTGCGAGCGACAAACCATGCCATCGTCCAGTCCATCGTGGATGCGTTAAAACTCTCCGACAAGGTTGAGCGGCCATGCTGTGTGCCAGACATACTTCACCCAATAAGTTTACTGTACTTTGACGACGAAGAAAATGTTGTGCTAAAACAGTATGACGACATGGCTGTGGGCAGCTGTGGTTGCCACTGAATGTGTGAAATGCTTGGAGTATCGGAGTACTGTAAATCAAACAACCTGAATTTAGGAGTGAATATAGTGAATAAAGGACAGAGTGATGCAATTAGCATGCTGTGTGAATGTGTGGTCCTTGCAAAGGCTATGTGAAAGCAGTGGAATCCGTCAGGTCACTGAAGGCCTTCAGAGAAGGCTTAAGATCTTGGACTGTAGGCAGACAGCCAAGAGAACCCACCCTAAACTGAAGAACAAACAACTAAGAAGTGACAAAGGAGTCGCCCAGGTTTGACTTAGAATGGGTGAGGCTGATTTCGTCATCATTTAGTAGTTGCTCTAGAACTTCTGCAATTTACAGACGCATCACTGAATGTAGAGCTGTATTGTCAGTTCTACATACGTCACTGATTACAAAGCTGTAGTTAAACTATGTTTCAGCATTCTGTACTGAAGGAGTTGCTTTAAAACTGACACACCCAAGCTCTGATGTGTATTTCATTAATGTAAAAAAAAACAGTTATAAATACATAGCAGTTGATTAACATCTTCATGTCCCTCTCAGGTAGAGCGAATAATCAATTAACATCTTTCTACTCATTAACTCAATATACTGTAGCTCTAAGTTGTAATTAATATGGTCATAGAAGTATTTAACTAAGTCTGTATTCATTGAGATGGTTTTATTGGAATGGTTTACACTGTATGAAGCCAACAAGTCCTGAACTCTATCATTCATTCCAAAAATACACTCAAAAACAATGGCACTGAAGGCAATATTCATATGCCACTTAAGACACATAAAGCAACTATGCTTCATATCTTTAATCAGTGCACTCTTTTGTCTGCAAAAGTCCTTAAAATAAAACGTATCAAAATAATGTGGCAAAGCGCTATTTTCAAACATTTTCGTGATAGCACAATACCCCAGTCCAGCCTCACATTGTCATTACAAAATAGTGCTTTAGGCAGTGAGGGAACTAGCATTGCGTTCCTTTTATAAGAACAAAACATTTACAAGGTTACTTCTGATCATTATAGACACCGACATGGAGTATAAACATCTATTCCATGTCATACCAGCATGCCATTTCTCCCGAAAGCACTTTTAAAAACTAGATTGATCAGAGAGGACAGCCTTAATGCCTGGATTCAGACGTGTTCAGCTTCCTGCTGGTTTGTAATGCCTTCATCTGTTTTCATCTAACATTCTCAGCTCCTTCCTTGGCTAAGTGCTCATGTGATACAAGTGCAGGCTCAGTGCATGGCTGTCCGACTACCTTGCGTTCTTCATTGGATTCAAACACCTCCGAGCTGTCAGGGGAAATCACAGAGCCCACGCTGAAGGTAGATTTCTGTGCTGTTATCGGCATGGGAACAAAGCCATGATACAGCACGAGAGGGGGTGCGTTCACAATTTCCATAGACTGTGCTTGTGGCACAGAGGCTTCAGGTGACCGAACTGGCAGTTGGACATAACTTCCGGTCTCTGGATCAAAAAAGGTTTTCGTCTTGATCTGTACTGGCATGTCCACAACAAAATATTGCCCCGAATCGGGATCCTGCAAGAGTTTCCTTTGGGTCATTGGGAAAGACTGTGTAACAATGCTGGTTGTCGTAGAAGCGTAAGCATGTTCAACGCTGTTCTGACGCACAGGTGCTCTCCTTGTAGTGCTGAGTTTCTCTGAGGGTTCACCATTCATTTGGGAGATGCTGCCGAGTTCAGCTTTATCACTCACATATCTGTCCAAGCTGTGAGCCCTTCGATCCAGTTTATCAGGCAGATACCTAACACTGGCACGACCCAGTCTTTCATAATGGGCATCTGCGCTCCGGACATCAAGACCTCTGCATTCTGGTTTCTCTGCAGCTTGCTTTTCACTTAGGCGGTTCTTTGCATCTGCTTGCTTACCGATTAGATCACCATGGTTTTCATGTCGTAGTTTCCTACTAGGATCTATCTCCTTACAGTGTTTCTCTTGTCTGGCATGCCTTTCACTTTGGAGAGTCTTTCCCAAGAGTTTGTCGATATGGTTTTCTTCAGCACTTTGGTCTACGGCGTGCCCTCTGTGGTCTGACCTGCTGTCATTGCTGTGGTGTCTCCTCTCAGGTCTGCGATTAGCACTTTTTTCACTGCTCCGGCCTTTGCGCTCGGATTTGGTCTTGGTCTCCGCTTTCTGGATCCTCCTTGTGGTCAGCTTCATAGCGCGACGCAGGGCTTTCTCTGTTTTCGGAGGGACAGCTGGAGGCTTGCTCTGAGATTGATTGTCAGTGCCACTGCAGGCAGATCCAGATCTCTCACTTGGTGCCTTAGATCCCTCAGTGTCCTCCTTATCCCCCATGCTTGTTCCACAGCTCTCTATTCCCTCAGAAACAGAGCTCACAGCAGAACGCCTCTCATCTTCCTCAGGCACTGAGAGACTCTCCAGCTGCCTGTTTCCCTCCCTGCTTGCTGTAAATTGTGAGGCTGAAGGAGATAAGAGATTCATCAGTGACGGATTGGGCTGGTGGCTTTGAACAGGTGTGGAAGGTGGGGTTGGAGAAAGTATGATTGGACTTTGCATCTCTACACAGTTCCTGAAGACATCCAGCTCACCCTTTTCAGATCCACTTAAGCTCTCCCTGGGAGACCATGGTTGGCTAAATTCAGAGACGCTTTTATGCAAGATAGGTCTTACAGTTTTGGTTACAGGGGATGACCTAAATGTGTTGTCTTTCACTTTGAATAAGGCAGGTTTTCCCATTGTAGGAGAAGACGCATTGGACTGACATGTTGGTGTTACATTTTTAGCTGATTCTATTAAACAACGCACCCACCCTCCTTTTTCCAAATCACTTGGAGGGGATACTACCCTGTCAGAAACACATTGTTCACTTGCTTGCTCCAAGTATTCTTCATGGTTTCTTTTTTGACTGGTCAGATCACCTTCAGTCTTGGATAGTGACACTTCTTTTTCATTTGAGGAACCTGAAAGTAGGTTGCCTTGTTCTTGTTTAACATCTGCTGATGCTGAAGGTTTAGAATGTGTAGTAAGATTATCATGAATTGTAATGCTATCCAACACACCATTCTCAGCTTTAAATGATTCTGATGTTTCCAGTGTGCTTGTGGTTTCTTTCTCAGAACCACTGTCAGGTTTTACCTTTTTTACCTTTTCAAGGCCACTTAAAATCTCTCTGACATTAGAGTCTTTACTATGATCTTTGGGTTTGTTTTGACTGTCATCTGGTTCCCTCAAAACCTCAGAAACACCTCCACTCTCCTTTTTATCCTTGCTGTCTTTCTCTGTCATGATATTATATTCAGTGGTTTGGACATCATTACATGCCATCTTTTCCTGATTCATCACAGGTGGTTTTGAATCTTTGTCAGATGCATTGTTTGAATCGATCCCTGCTACAATATGGTCGTATTTTGTTGCTGCAATTTCAAATGCAGGAGTACTCACTGGCACAGTCTCCATGGATTTTATTTTGTCCTTTTTAGGGTCGACCTTGGGACCCTCTCCTTGAGTCAAAACTTCCTGGACATTTATGCTTTGCGCTCCTTGCTCTCTGTTAAATTTTTCCTTAAGGGCCGACACGTGTCCTCTCATGGCTCCTCTGTCCGCTGGTTGATTAGGTTTCACTTTCTCCCTGTTTACTGATTCTTCATTTCTACCTGATTTGTCAGCTCTTCCTTCAAAATCTTCCCTTCTGTCCGTCTCATGTCTTCCCTCACTTTGAGAATTTGCTCTCCCTCTTCTAGGAGGAACCTCAGGTTTGTTCCTTTTCTGAACAGCCAACTCGCTATCATCATTAATAACTCCCGGATTCTCTTTCATAATGCTAATATTTTTAAGAACAGGCACTTTTTCCTCAAGTTCAGTCACCTTCTCCACTGGCTTGACCTTTTCAGTGTCACTTTGTCGACGTCTGCCAGACCTGTCTCTCTCTGTATATTTTATCTGTCCAGCTGCACACTGGCTGTACACGGCAGTACCTTCCTGCTTACCAGGCCCAGCTAAATTTACCTCAGCCACATGACTTTCACCATATTTGGTATCCCCTTCTGACATACTTTGAACGATTTGGCTTCTAGATTTAAAATCAGAGTTGCTCTTCTGACCTCCGCTCCTCTCTTTTGTAACACTTTCTAATGTGTCCTTCTGCCTTGACGCTAACATATTCACCTGCTTATAATTGTCCTTAAAGCCCTCAACCTCATCTCTGTCTGTGGGCAACAAGATTTGCCTTTGCTTTTTTCTTTGTTCTCGCTCAGCAATCACTTCCTCCAGCGCTACTTTTGCTAGTTCATACTTATCCATCACTATGTTCTCTTTCCTTGGAACTATAGCCGTCTTCATCGGCACTTGATCCTTTGATGCAAACAGTGCTCTTTTGGCAGATGTGTTTCCTTTCATGGGCGGAGCATCCTTTTTGGGTACACTTTGTTCATTGCGAATGCCCAAAACGTTCGCATCATCTTTTATGCTGAAAGCATCATTTTTAATATCTTCGCTAAAAGATGCTCCGTCCTGTTTCCTATCAACTATGTCCTTTGCTTTTTGCACACCTACATCCTGTTTACTGTTCCTCCCTTCCCTGACATTTGCATTACCTGACATCCTCGAGAGTACACCATCATCGTTATCATCATCTCTTCCTGCAGAAACTACAGTCCCTGCATGTGCCACATTATCTACATTAACACATCTTTGACTTTTGATGTAGTTGTTTTGCCTTGCTGAGAATAAATGCTTACGTTTTGGTTCCTTCTTCAGCCATTCTTTATCTTTGACAGGGCTTTGCTCTGTCTTCCCTGTTCCTCCCATGTTCTGTTTGTCTTGATTTCTGCTACCTGACAACATCAGTGTATCTGATCTTGTGCTGTGCATCTTTAGAACTGCAAGAGGATGATTTTCCTTTGAGGTATTCTCAGTCTGTACTTCTCCATCAGTTCCTTTAGTCTTAGCGTGGCCCATGTGGGTACTTCCTCTATTTGTGCTGTCAGTAGGCTTGTTCAGCTGGATTGCTGGTGTATGTTTTCTTTGCAGTTCTTTACCATCATTTTTATATGCATGATCAATGCTCTGTCCTTTTTCACTGCTTTTATCTGTTTTAGCATGAGAACCTGGGGCAGGCAGCATTTTCACAGTTTTTGCATCAGAATCTACCGGACCAGCCTTCGGGTACAAATTTAAAGATGGGTATGTGATTTTGTTAGCTCTCAAAGGTTTAATAGGAGAGTCTCTATTTCCAGCCTGCAGCAGACTTAGTGCCAGAAAGTCATCTGGCAAACCCCCACTTACTTGTCCACTTGGAAGAGAGTTTTGTTGGCATTTAGTCTCTGGGAGAGGGCTCAGTGGAGACACTTGGAGGTTTTGATGTACAGGTGATTTGACTTCAGGAATCTCTGAAACCTCTGGACCATTTTTGGCAGCAACTACAGGAGACAGTTTGTTTTGGTCTGGATCTAAACCTTTGAACTTCGGTGGACTGTACATTGTCTTGACCCGTTTTCTGTTGTCTTTAAGATTAAATAGCAGACTTGATGCCATGGATTTGTAGCCTTCCCGTTTGATCTCAGGTGATGGACGCATCTCTGTTTCAGGGAGCGATGGCAGATCAAGGGTAGAGGGTGTTAGAGCAGTCTGAAGTACCTCTGAGTTTCCTGTTCCCTGTCTGGAAGGTATGACTGGAGTTAGCAGCTGTGAAATGCTAAAAGGAGTTGAACTTGAGGAGGCTTGTTCTTCCATTGTTCTGACCTCCTTTTTATTCGGTAGCATACCCTCTTCTCCGGTTTTTGTCCTTTCATATGCAAATGAGCTCATAATGGACTGACCAGTAGGGACTGCACTTTTTGCTCTGCTGCGGTTTTTCCTCCAAGGGGCACCCGGGTCCCCTTCAGACTGACACCTCTGCTCTGAGCTGTTGCATGTACTCAGAACCTGAAACTGAGTCTCAGTGTGTGTTTCCGACTCACTTGACTTGGTGTGGCTGTCTGTAGTTAATGGCACAGTGTTCAAAGTCTGTGCTGCTTGTTGTGATACCTCAGCTTCTGGCTTTTCTGGAAGTGCTGAGAGTGGGCTGTGCTGGCATTCCTCATTTGACTCTGGAATATGCAATCGGTGTGACATGGTTAGTTTTTTATAAAGTGGGGACTCGTACCATTCAGGTGGCCTATTGCTTTGGAAAATTTCGAAGTTCTCCAATCCAAAAGGAAACTTATTTAACTCCCTCCATGACTGGAATGGGCTGAACTCACTGTGAAGAAAGAAGTTTTTGGAATTTAGCTTCTTTAGTTTACTGAATTTACTGTGTTTGCTTATGCTTGGTTTCCCTGAATGAGTAGATGTATCCTTGCTTTTTTCAGAAGATTTGAGGTGATTCTTGACCTGAGAAGCATGTTCGTCTGCAAGATTGTTGTGATAATCTGAAGAAAATTCGGACAGTTCTCTTTGGATGCTTAGGAGTGCCGATTTATCCCACGAGTCCCCATTTGTTATCTTGGTGCTATCTCCATTCTTCTTGGCTGAGAATGCTGCAAAGAGTGATGAGTCTTTGTTGATTTGCCATGATGTGTCAATCACACCATTGAGCCGGTGAGCCCCTTGTTTCTTGACAGCCAAGAAACAGTTCTCTTGAGTCTTTTTGGGTACTTCTTCAGCTAGCGGCTTGTGGCAACTTACTGGTGATGGCGAGAACTCAGAGTCATTGTAAATTGCCTCATCACCAATGCAGAGGCTCTTAAAGGCGCGGTCTGTGAGACTCATAACCTCCCGATCTGTCTCGTCCATACAGTTATCCAGGTAGCCGAGATGCTGTGTGCCTGCTTTAAGGCTCACATGTCGTTTCTCTAGACAGCTCATGGTGAATGCGTAGTCCTTCTTCAGGCTGAGGACAGTAATGTCTCAGGTTGCCATGACCAGAATTTGACCACTATCATGATTTTCCTATAAAAAAGACAAGGATATATTGAATTTGTTCACTTACGTAGGCTTTCTTTTCAGAGTATCTAACCTCCCATGAAAGTGTGTGGTTAGCCATCTTGTGGATTGTACAGTGAAGAGAAAAATATGCCATGCCAAACATGAGCTATTTTTAGAAGAGGGAGGATGTCTTTCTGCCTTTCCCAACACACAAGCCATGTGCACCAGTCATGACTACAAGAATGAAGATAAACAATTTCAGCCCTTTGGCTTAACCAAAATAGCTTGTTGCTGAGGTTTAGTCCTGTAGTAAAGAGTGGCTCTATTGTTGACACTAGATTAGTATAAGAAAATTTGTAGGTATTTTTACATTTTCTGTCATGTCCCTCTGTAAAACTGCCCTCAGACCAAATTCATCCCAAATACATTTAGGTTATGAAACTTAACACTAACACCTATTAAGAAAGTCAAGTTTTTTTCCACAAGTTACTACAGAAAGGTGCCTGAGATTATTTTGACCTACTACAGTACACGTTCATTATCCCATATTTATCCCACAACTTGGATCATCTGTAGCACCAGAACATTGTGCCATAGAATATAAAAGAAAAAGTGCATCTGTTTAGCATTCAAGGACCTGGCTTTAAGCTGGTATTTTGGGTGTTATATAACTTGTCAGAAGTCCAGTGCTGACCACAGGCAAAACCCTAGAGAAATTTATGAACCCAGAAACTAGCAGGTGGCCTGCATGATTTGGACGGCACCACTTTTTCCAGGGCTAATAATTTCATATCAACTTGCCATCTGGATGCTTTCCCATCACTTACTTATTTACCTATAACTAAGAACTACAGTAGGATGGCAAGGGCTAAATACCCCCCAAAAATAATATGCCTTACTTAATAAACCTTTATATACATCTTTATATACACACACTACATATATACACACAGATATGTGTGTGTGTGTGTGTGTGTGTGTGTGTGTGTGTGTGTGTGTGTGTGCATGTATGTGTATGTAGTATATTATCAAAATATACCAAGCTCTAACAACTGTAGTTATAGTCAAGGACTAGGCAGTCTTCCATAATTTAGACGTGTAGTACAGTTCTAGACTTAACCCCATCCTAGAAACAAACCCCTGGTGTTTTGTCAAAGGCCTCAGAAGAAATATTACATGCTGCCAGGTCCTGAATGTGTTTACTGAGCACTTTAACCAAATTAAAGCTTACCTCTTACATCTTGACTGGATCTCCATATTCCATTGAGGATATCCATTGAGGGTTAGTACAGATGAGCTCACGGTTTCTTTTCTTGAAGCCACCTGGTGAAGACACTGTTAACCCTGGTCTAGTCAGTTACAGCAGGTATCAGAGGTGGCACAATGAAAGTAGAAATCCATATGCGAAGCACAGAAGGACAACAGACAGCCTAGCGAAACAGAGGCAGGAGTCAAACACAGTAGAAGCATGGGTTGGAGCTAGTGAGCGCACATATTGGTGCAGCCAGCTGGTGTCCGGTGGCAGGCAGATGAAATGGAAACGGTCATCAGCTATTTTGGTTTTTGGGCGCATAAGCGCTATTACTGTCCACTTATTACCTGTCAGCCCCCTAAAGAAACCACAGCAGCTATTCGCTTAGAGCCAGAGCCGGCCTCCTGTCTTCCCTGCCGTCTTCCCTTGGGCTGTTTTGGTGAGTGAGTCTGGGCGAGTGACTCATTTGTCTCTTGCAAACAGGCAAGTCAAATATAGCCCCTTGCATCACTCCAACAAGTGTCACAGCTTTAAGTATAGAGTGAGCACATGGAATCTGATTAGGCCTGGTTATCACTCCCACTGGCCATGCTTGGTGGTATAACATTCTTTGTCTGAAAAGAAAGATTTCTGCTTCTTCTACCTCGAGTCAGTGGCTTTTTAAAGAAAGAAGCTGTGAGTGCTTATCATGTTAATTGCAATGGGATGTTGCATATTTTATATTTTAATGATTCTCTCCAACGGCCCAGCTCAAAGTTGTCCGACCATGCCCTACTTTACTGCTCTACTGTACCATGCCATGTAATTTATGCCGCTCTATTTCAAGCATCATGTATTTCTTACAGTCGCGACCCGCTCTTCTTTCCCTGACACCTTTCACACCACAGAAGGGTCTGGCGAATGCATGAAAGTGGTCAATGT
The DNA here is from genome assembly GCA_037974365.1 of Hydrocynus forskahlii. Lineage (NCBI taxonomy): Eukaryota > Metazoa > Chordata > Actinopteri > Characiformes > Alestidae > Hydrocynus > Hydrocynus forskahlii. The sequence goes on along the minus strand of JBBPCX010000114.1, from coordinate 31,971,568 downwards.
AGGCAGGGACAATTTTTTTGTGAGTACTGAGAGTAATTTTTTGTGAGTACACTGTTCCACGCTAACAACGTGATCCACGATAGTGTGAGTACCTTGTGTGAGCTTTTCCTCCACTGGGAAAGTCCCCATATAACACATGGGGCAGAACAGGAGAGCTTTTACTGTCTGGTTATGCCTACCTTCTAGGCTGGAAGGTCAGAGGGGGTGGGGGGAGCAGGCAGATGGCCCTCTACCCTTAGCAACCGAGCCTGGTCGTTTCCAAAAGGCTCTTGTGTCAAGTCCCCACAGCGTCTTATTCCAAGCAGGCACGCAAGTCTATAATAGGACATCTGGACCACAGCAAATTCCCCCATCGGAGCTCTGGATGGTAGCATGGATGTGTGTGGCGCATTTCAGATGATGGACGTCCACACATGGGTCGGCAGCGCAGCAGGAGGGTCATGCCATCGTTCATGGAGGCTGCAGAACGGCTTGCCTGTGACCCAGTGGCCTGGCCAGCGTACCACGGATGCTGGCGGTTGCTGACCTCAGGAATTCACTTTTTTTGCTGTGCATCAATTATTCTCTCAGGTAACACTGCAAACAGTTCCTTCCCAAACTATGAAAGGGTAATTCATGAACAAATACAGTAACTACAGTAGCTACTTGCAAAGAATTCCTTGGAGTCAGCTGGTGGCCTGGTGGGCTCTGCGATCAAAAGGTCATGGGTTTGAATCCCAGGACTGTCAGTGGCACCACTGAGGTATCCTTGAGCAAGGAACAGTCCCAACACACTGCTCCCTGGGCGCTGCGTCACCTGGCTGCCCACTGCTTCACTCTGGTGCTGTAGTGTGTTCATGCGTGACTGTGAGGGAAAAAAGAAAGAAGAACAAGAAAAATGATGCATTATGTGACGCCGACATAACCATGCAATAAGAAGGTCATGGCAGATGTCACAAACTTGTCATGGCAGATTATGTCCAGTAACAATCCGGTGTCCATTACCTGTAACTGTATTAACAGATCCGACATGAACCTTAAATTAGCATGTGACAAACTTTTAGGACCTCCATCATGACAATTATAACCTCTATCATGACAACTACCCACAACGGTGACATGATTCTGTTATATTAATTAACATAATCGGCTCATGAAAGTTTACAAGATCTTCAGTGACATTTTCATTGTGCAGCTATGTCTCTGTTATTCAGCAGGCTTCAAGTAGGCTGAAGTATGACCAAATACACATAAATACACATAAAGACTACATACCGAGAGATTTCATAAAACATGCATAAGGATTAAATTATGTATTTCTGAAGCATATGATCAAAATCTTCCAGGCAGATATTATCTTGGCAATGATGCTTTATAACAATGTTATAAATGAAGCAAATGTCCTTCACTTGAATTTATGGCCCCTTATGTCAATTTCATGTAGTACATAAAAGATCTTGCAAATTCCGACACAGTATGTATTTTTCAATGCTTATGAACGTCTCATGAAGCCTCTATGTAGACAGCCTTTAAATAATGTGTTAGCCAGCAATGGACCCTAGCATAGTCATTAGGTTACAAAGAAATGTGTTAAACTATTTCAGCTCCGAAACAGATTCTTGCAAAATAATACTGATGCACTAATCCACGTCCGAGGTGAAGTGAGGACACAGTTACTGACCCTTGAGCATGTCTGGCTTTATGCACATGAATCGGTGCCACAAAGGATCTGTATCATGTTCTGTGGAGCATCCTATGAAAATAATCTCATAAAACACTTCTAAACATGCCACATGCATGATTTTATGTCTGGTTTGCAAAAACAAATATGCTCCTCTAAATCCCAGAACACTTCCAGAATTATCCACAACAGCATCAAAGTGCAGACAACGAGGAATCTCAGCTAAAGCCAATACTTTAGCTGAGCACCGCGATTAAAGCTGACCCATTATGTCGTAAATGGCTCTTTAGCTTTGACAGGTCAGACAGATTAATCACAGCCATCTGCAATATAAACAGAAACAAGAGCTCGAACACATGGGCCTCGGTGGGTTCCCTACATGTAAACAAACCATCTTGTGACTCAGGTATTGTGTGCAGTTTTGATGAACCAATATCTGCTATAGATGTATGTGCTTGGGGTGAATGGGGATGAGTTGGATTTAGAAAGCAGCTGAACCTCTAGACACAGTGACATGTGGCTCAGGGCTGGCAACACAGAGCAGAAATTCCTGGAACCCAAGTGCAGCTGGCAAGGGTGCGAGCAATATGTTTATGTAACGCCAAAAGATACGGGATACCAAAAGACATGAGATCGCTGCTGGACAAACTAAACACATATCCAGACTTTTAGGTGGGCTGATTCGATAAACATGTGACTCAAGTAATGCGCTCAATTTGTGAGGGGCGGTTATTATAGCCAGAATTTTTGGAGCTGAGAGAAATTAGAAAAATGCAATTATTTATTATCCATGGCTTGATCTGGACACCTTTTCCCTGAGAGTAAGAGCAGGAATCGACATTATTTACCAATACCAACACACCACGTAGGTTGGCCTGCTTGAACAGGCCCACAAACATCCCAAACATGTGTTAACACCCCTTTATCAGTCCTCTCTCTGGGCTATTTTTGACCCTGCAGGGGCGTAACCCCTGGCATCACCGGCACCAAAGTATGTCAGGCAGCTGAGATACAAAGCTGGGCCATTGTTCAATCCCTGGCTTTCACTATGAACAACTTCTGAAACACATTAGCAGCTCAGTTAATCACACCTTATTCTGCTAACTGTTGCTAATGTGCATGACAAGCTGAATTTGAGCTCAAAACAATGTTCAAATTGTGTTTTGGATAGAAAGTATCCATTTCCGTTCTGCGATATGCATAATTATTCTTTCCCTTTTGATCCTTTTTCGAAAAAAAAAATTCTAAGTAACACAAGTAATTAAACATCGTTTTGAATACTGAAACCTAATAATTAATAAAAGTTTGTGAATAATAGAAATATTATGCATTTCAGACAATTTCAAAGTAATTAGTAATCTGGGGGCCTAGTGGTTGGGTGGTTATAGAGTTGGCCCTGTGATCAGAAGGTCATTGGTTCGAATCCCAGGACTGCTAGTGGCACCTCTGAGGTACTTGAGCAAGGTACCATCCCCACACACTGCTCCCCAGGTGCCGTGTTCCTGGCTGCCTGCTGCTTCACTTGGTGAATGGGTTAAATAGAGAGGAAGAATTCTGTGCTGTTCACAGTGTGTGCTGTGGTGTGTTCACGTATGGCAAATGGTCACTTTACACTTTATTATTATAAGATAAATAGACACATGATGTAAAAGAAAATATGATTCGTCCTTCAGCCTCTGCTTATGGGTCCGGGTGTGATGTTTATATGTCCATTTGGTGCTTTTGGTGGTGGTCTGGGGTCAGCATGAAGCCACACACCCTTTTACGCAGCATGCTGTGATGCACTGTGTGTTCTGAGCCCTTTCTATCACAGCCAGCATGAACTATATCAGCACTTCTCAGGGTGTTCCATGCACATCAGTGAGCCATGGGTGTCCCTGAATGTGCTACAGCCTGGGTTAGTGAATGAGAACCACATTGTACTTGTTCAAAATTCACTGCTTTTTGGATGTTCATCTGCGTTTGGTATCAAAAATAATATTGAATATCAATGATTTTAAAGTATGATTTACCGGACACGTGTTGCTAAAGACAACAACTGAATTACATTAGTTTCCTTTCCCCTCTATTTTTCTGGAAAAGCAAGACCATGAACGGCCTCCAGTAGCCCCCCTGACCACTGACCACCCAAGAACTGGCGGAGCAAACCAGACACTCAGAGGTCTAGCGTTTAGCCGCATGGGAGGGCAAAGGCCACGTGAGAGGACTGTTCTGATAATAGTAAATGTGAAGGTCTGGTTGGCATGCTCCGATACAGAAATAAACAGAAGCTTCTGAGGTGTGATTCAGCGCTCCCTTGGGCTGCCACAACTGACCAGGACAGGAAGGGGCAAACAGATCTCCCACAGAAACAAGGCTGAGCTTTTCCAGCCGGGCTACCAGCATTCAAGAACCCAGTGCAAGTTTATCAACAGCCCTGACATGGTTTTGTGAGACCCCCAGTGAAAAAACTTTTTTCTAATTCAATAAATCAGATGTGATCAGACTCTTTATCAGACCATGTGAGTAAAGAGTAGAGTGTATAAAATAGTGTTATGTGGTTGTTGTTGATTTGGTAACAGAGATGCAGGAGTTTAGTGATCTTGTTTTAGCATGAAAACAGGAAAAAGCAGGAAAACAAGCAGCAAACAAAAACAGACCAAAAAAGCTGATGGAGCACTGGCTTGTGCAGCAAAGGGTCATACAGGATTCAGACGGACAACAGCCCTAAGATAACACATACAGGGATCAGACGAACAAAGGCCTTTTCAAGGACACATGCAGCGCTCAGGTCAGTGAGGCCATCTCAGGACCAGGAGCCGACCACACACACACCTGACGAGTGGGATCCACAAAAAACAACCACACAAGACACCAAGGGTCTGCTGACAAGCAAGGCTGTCAGATTTTGCAGGAGGGACCTGCCACATACACACCCCTGAAAAAACCAAACAAACACACAAGGTTCCAAGCTAGGCACATCCAGGACCTCACAGAGACGGCAGGCTACACACTTCTGGAGAGGTAGGCCTGCACACAGCAAACCCATTTACGGCATTTATCAGACGCTTTTATCCAAAACGACTTCCATTCCCTAACTACAGGGGGCAGTCTCCCTGGAGCAACTAGGAGTTAAGGGTCTTGCTCAGGAACCCAATGGTGGTATTCTGAAGGTAGGATTCGGACCCATGACCTCTTGGTCCAGAGACAAATATCCTACCCACTAGACCTCCACACAAAGTAGCACAGAGTAGCAGACAAAGCAGGCCCCTACTATCAGTAGGGGCAAACAACATGGACCTGAATGGTAGGGCTGACATACCAGACACCAGTGGGTAGTAGCCTAGTGTGAACCCAGTAACCACGAAAGTTGCAGGTTCAAACCCCCACTTTCTATCACTGTGTCCTTGAGCAAGACACTTAACCCTCAGTTGCTCCAGGGGACTGTCTGTGTAACTAATTATTGTAAGTTGCTCTGGATAAGAGAGTCAGCCAAATGCCTTCTTTACACTTTACTTCCTCAACATAGGGAACTTTTACACAAAGGGGTATCACTAGCCAGGTCTAATGGAACCAAAAAACAGAACTAGAAAGGAAACACAGACAGACACACACATTCAAATCAAATACCAAAGGGGAAGGGACTAGAGGATAATAGTGAACGTGAACCGTCACTAGCCTCATGGTAGAGGTGGCTTAAATAAGGAGGGACAGACAAGGGACAGATGAGTTTAACCAAAGTCATGTAACAAACCAAACTGAGTAGTTACAAAAGGGAGGATTCAGGATGTCAAAATAAGTGCCAAGAATATGGAGCAAGACAAGGCAGAATCTTACACCAAGAGCTGTTAGTGTCAGACAAGACTCACACACACACTGTCAGTTTAAAGAGAAGTTCTTCGGAATCAGGAAGATTACTTCTTCAGTTTACCGACCACAATTGTTCTCTCTGTCACATTTTTCACCTCCTGTACTTTATAGGGGTGTATAAGTCTTTATAAGTCTTAGGCACCTGTGCAAATTGTTTGAAGTAATTTATATCAGCTGTGGGCTTCTTTCTGCTCGCAAAAACACAGCTGAATATTAGAACAAATGCAAACAAACAAGAAAGCAGTAAAATGTATCAAGATTTTTTTTGTCTAAAAAGTAGTCAGTATATTGTGAGCTGGTTAGAAGAACACAGGTTTGGTTCCAGGTTTCTGCTCAGTGCCTCCAGTCATTGGGTGAATTAATAAAACTCCCTAAGCAACACGCCCGATTGAATCTACTGAAGAAAAAAGAGCCAAACCAGGTATTTGATGGAGCTGCAAGTAAAACTGGACTTTCATGAGGAACGAGGTCTAGAAACACTTTGCCATACATAAAACCACCATTTGCCATACATAAAACCACCATTAATGTTGTTTGTATTTGTTGTAATGTTAGTGTTTTAACACTAACTTAAAACCACTGCCCAACAGTAAACAGCTTCTAAGCATAATTTTCTTGCGCAGTGCCTGACTGTTTACTTCTCGACTCCTGTGGAGAATCATCTTACGCTAAATAGAGAACAACATTGCTTCAGCCACCTCATGCAGCAGCACGCTAAACAAGAACGCCACAAAGCATATCTCTTCATCTTATCTAGAAACCAGTACGCAACCGGAGCAGGAAACAGCTCTGAGTATAAGTGCAGCAGATGTCAAAAAGGTATCAGCAAAAAAGGACAAGAGACGAGGCTGAGCCATGTGCCTCACGCCCGACAGGAAAAGACAGTCCTTTGCCATTATATTCTTCCTTACTGTTGGTGAGTAATGAGCTCCTGTATTGCCAAATTTAGCATCAGAAGCAAGTCAGCTGTTTGGTCACCTGTTTAGCTTTGTCTGGGCCTGTGCAAATTGGCAACCGAAGGTTCCAAAATCCCACATGTGTACCAGGACAAAGCTTACCATTCTGATTCTTGACATTGTTTTAAAAAAGGTCTGTGCTTTTGTTTACATTGTGTGAAAATACCTGAAACAGCTGAAATTGGGGTTTTTTTTACATACGTTAGCCTAACTTTCATCATAAGTTCATATTTTTTTCCTTCTCCTGTAAAGCTACCATTTTGGAGATATGAGGTTTTGTTGTTGTGGCATTACAGAGAAATCTATTTATTCAAACACTGTGCCGATGTGACATGTGGCAACTCAACATTCTGCTCAACATTCTAACAAATGTGTCATCAAACATCACTTACATTAGATATCAATAGTCATCCAACTCTTTTAGCATAAACTCATCCCCAAAACTCTGGACCAGCTCAGACTGCATCCATCCCTTCAGGTGAAGCGGACTTCTGGATGTGGTATAGGACATGGTTTAGGCTGAGTATGACTTTGTCACCAGGCGACATCAAGGCTGCTGTTCACAAAGCAGGACTGATTTCAGATGAGATTTATTTATTTATGACATCAAAGAGACTGATCCTAGATCTAGTCTGTGGAAACAGACCCTGTTGTGTTTGGTTGCGTACGTCATAATGTGCTTTTGGAAACATGTTTATAGTTTCAGGGTGACCATTGGCTTCTAGTGTTAGCAATGTTAGCCAGTTCAAAACACTAGTGTTAGCAATGTTAGCCAGTCTAAACTTGAGAAGCTAAATTTGAGCTCAAACACGTCTCAACTGATCGACCACATCTGGGGAGGGTCCATTCCAAAATCCCAGTCCAGTCACAGAGAAGCATTCCATGCCATGTCATCATAAGTCAAGTCAAGTCAAGTGGGTTTTATTTGTCAAAAAATCAATGCATGTGAAATAACTGCAGTGCAGACCATAAGTATCTGGACAGAGACACTGGATCATTAATCCTCGTTAGTGTTGTGCTATATGGGGTATATGAATATAGACCCTTTCTGATCATGAACCTGCTAACACTAACCACTGCTCACCCCTCAGACGTACTGCTTCAAAGCCACTGAGATATTCTAAGGGCCAAAATGTGGAATGTCAATGGGTCAAGCTGGTCACCTGACTTTATACCAATGAAGTCAAGACTGAGGCTGAAAATAGCCCAGCAGAGCATCACCAATAAACATATCCAGCCTTCACTTCATAACTATTTTTAAAATGCCCTTGCCGACTTCACCCTCTTCTATGACTCGGAAGTGCACAGCACAATGTTATATTACACCAACACATGTGGCCACAGGACAAGAGAAGGAGGGGTCCACAAGGAGCAGATCTACCAGCCTGAATCTTGTCTATATGGGAGTGCAGTGTTCCATATACCTGGTTCAGTGGAGACTGAGGGAATACCTCAAATCACAGACTGATTGGTTGGAACAAAGTGCATTCTGATTGGACCAATACTTTTAAGAAATGTCTCATCCACTTCTACTAAATTACCCATGCACTGTTGAACATTTCTTAATCTGTAAAAGCAAATTCAACAATACATAATCAATACAATCCACACAAAAAAGTCCAGTTAGGTAAGACAGTGGTGTGGAGCCACATGGCTGCATTGAGCCTGTTTTGAGAACTCAGCTAATGTTGTAGATTATTAATGATGTGGATCCAGTGTATAATAATCATGGGAGTGGTAAATGTGTTGATAAAATGTGCTAAAAAATCTCATCCCTATGCTTGCCCCCCAGCGATTCATGTTGGGGGGATTTTCACAATGATAAATGACCTGAAAATATTTTAATGTTAAATGTTAAATGAGAAAAGTTGACAGAACAAAATATGGCTGACCCCCACTAGTGCCCCCCAGTATCCACTGAATCAGAGCACTGGAAAATCACTGCATGATTTGTGATGCAGAATCACAATTCCACCCTGTTTGAAAGGGTGGGACAGTGAGTCCGCATCACAAATCAAGTCTTCTGCAGGCTTGTGACTCCCCCTACCTCGTCAACAAAAGCTTACATTGTCAACACCGCCGGATGTAGAATATGTATAGAAGGCTCTGCCTGTATACTTTCGTACTGAGCATAAATGAGCCGAAACCAGCAAAAGCCCAGCCAGGAGTACATTGAACACAGAGAAAGTCTCAAGATGGTCAGAAACCTATTTTCATCTCATGCTTTCATTTAAAAAAAATCTATGCATGTGAAATACTTCGAGACCGAAACAAAATTATTTTGTGATCTCAACAGAGTTAGATTGCACAAGCTTACAAAAGAGAATAATTTGGATTATGAATTATACAATCATATAATGTCCCTTTTATTTTTAAATCAAATATATTCCAGTATATTTGATTTAAAAATAGCTTCGCACTGACAGTAGCAGCCTAGTTACTGACTATGACTATGGAAACTGAAAGCATTCAAAGGAAAGGCGCTGGGGAATTATGAGAAATGCAGTGTCTAGGGAATTTGTGTGGTCACAGTGTTTGTGTCGGGTAGTTTAACCTAGCAGCCGAGGTTAAAACGGGAAACATCATGGCTTTCCTATTTTCCCCGTGATTAAAGTGGGGCACATTCCTCAGAAAACAGTTCAGTAACTCTATAAATACTACAAGCTAAATAAATTAAAAATGAAAAAAAAAAAAGAATCAGTTATAAAGCTGACATACTTTGCCATAAGAAAGCCATAGAAGATGAGTTGCCATGACAGATTATGTCCAGTAATGTAACATTGTCAAAAACTGACATACTATGCCATAAGCATAATATGGAAGATGTCATAAACTGCCATATGCTCTCATAACAGACTATGTCCAGCAATTTAACAGTGTTACAACACTATGCCATAACATGATGTGTTGTCTTGACAATGGCATTTGGCAGATGCCCTTGTCCAGACCAACTTACAATCATTAGTTACAGGGACAGTCCCTCTGGAGACACTGAAGTGAAGGCTGAAGTGTCCTGCTCAAGGACACAGTGGTAGAAAGTGGGGATTTGAACCTGCAACTTTGTGGTCATTGGGTTCACAGGCAAGTATTTTACCCACTAGGCTACTACCTCCCTATGAGAACTTTTATCCTGTGTCATATTCTCATTAGCAGTAATTATGACAGATTTAGATTTAGCACATTTAGAACAACTTGATATGTGACATTAGCTGTCATTCCATCAAACATCATGGCATGACAGTAATTGGCAATGGTAATATGACATTGGGCATAATCTGTCATGACAATCTAAAACTGCACATGGTGTGTCTATAGCATAGTTATGTCAGTATTACATGTAGCAGGACCACCAAAGAAGCTTGACTGTTCTTTTGTGGTCCTGCTATATATAACACTGACAGAACTATGCTATAGTGCAGTTTTAAATTACCATGACAGATTTTGCCCATGGCCATATTACCATTGCCAGATGAATATAACAAAATCCGACAAAACAGTCATTCAGTTATTCAAGGTCAGTAACAAAGTCAGTCTCATTGACAGCACCATGTAAACACTCTCCTGAGTGGTCTGCAGTAGTAAGTAGAGCAGCATATCACTGATGTCATCTCACTTCCTCTTAGCGTGATAACAAGGCCACTTCCTGTTTCTGCAGGCTGAATTGCGTTTTAAGCAATAGCTTAGGTCATGAGCTGAGGTACAAAGGCAATTTGTGACAAATTCAGCCTCCATAGGCCTTCTTAAGAGTTTAATCATAGACTTCCAGTACGTACATACAGTAGAGATTGCAGAGAGCTCATATATCAGCTTACATGTCATATACTACACAAGAAACAAAGTGACTCATCCCCTTGACGCCGACCTTTGATTAACTGGCTTGGATCTTCTGATGTACTATCCAGCAATATGACTTCTAAAGAAACAGTTTGGCAAAAATTCTAGTGACCCTTGTGCTCCCCTGAGCCCAAAAGTCAGTCAGTTGAAATGGTCAATCAGCTTAAATTCTGCTTCTTTCATTCAGAACTGGAGCAATGAAGCTAACGTCGCTAACACTAGGAGTCAATCATTACCCAAATCTTTTACTCTAAATATATCCTCAAAACTTCTCTGGGTCCACTCAAACCAGTTTCTGTGAGTCTTAAGAACATAGGAATATGATCTGAGATCAGCCCTGGTGTGGTTTAGGGTGACTACTGAATTCTACAGTTAGCACTGTTAGCATCATAGCTCCAGTTTGGAATGAAAAGAGCAGAATTTCAGAAAAATAAAAGAAAAATATGGAATCTAACAAATGAAATGAATTAAATGCTTAAAAGTTTGGGGAATATATTATTACAGACATATTGTTGAGGCGTGTAAGAGGCGATGGGGACTCTTCCGGAGATGAACCAGGTAAGAAGTTTTTCAATTCAAAAATTTCACCCAGTAATAATGCCAGTAATATATGATCACAACCTAATAAACATAATAAATCATTGTTCACAAAGTTGCTTATGCCATTTTTAATGTGTGCAACCTTTCCCCTGAGCCTCAGAAGTGAAATATGCCGTAATAGGAACAGGCGTTGGCCTACTTTTTGCAGCCTGCTTCCTTGCGATAAAGATCTGCATGATTAAAAGACACATGCTTGACAATGAACCATCAGGTAAATTTATTACTCACCATGAAACCACATTTCATCTCGTGAGTCATTCTAAGACTTAATGTCTAAATCACCTCCCTTTTAGAGGATTCAACAAGAAGACCATCTACACGGTAAAGGTTCATCATACTTCAACAGTTCTACATTCCTTTAGAGGACACGTTCAGAGAAAAGTGTTCACACTGTTCCACTGACCACAGATGTGGCTGATCTGTCGAGACATATTCAAATTCCACTTCTTTACTGTAGAACTTGATTTAACCGTCATCCAAATACTTTACCATAATCGAATCATCACTTCTCTGTATCTACTAAAACCTCACCTGCCCACAAGGTGGAGCAGACTTGTGGGTACCACATAACTTACTGTGAGCTGTAAAAATGAACTCAACTCCGGAGCTACAAGCAGCTGTGGTTGAATTTACAAAACACACAGCACCTGTGGTGGCATTTACAATGAAAGATTGACCTTAGATCATAATCCTTGGTATTTATGGCTCACAGAAATTTAAGTGGTTTGTGAAAACAGGCCCTATTGCATAACGCTGCCCACAGGGTTCAACTACGCGCTGAAGTTTAGTTCATATTTACAGATTAGATAAGATAAACCTATATTAGTCCCACAAGTTTGCATTGCTGTGGCAGAAAGTGGACAGAACAAAGGTAAGAGTAGCACAAACAACAGATTACAAGCGATACAACATAAGATAAAATAAAAAGTTCAAACAAAAGTTTAAACAATATAAATATAGACATTTGTTTAGGTATGCTAATATATGTGTATATATAACCTATATATGTATATGTATATGTACAAAGTGAAAATTGGAGTGTCCTCAGTTGTCACAGTGATACATAACTTCATACACAAGTCAGCCTTCACAAGGAGCTGGATGTAGTATGAATTGGTCTAGGGAAGGCTTGGGGTTGTGTTTACACAAAGATTTACACTGTTGACTTCCACTGTTAGCAAAGTTAGCCTTATAGCTCTGGTTCTAAACTAAAGAAGCTAAATTTGTACTCTGAGCAAGTCTCATCTTATCGACCACATCTGGGGTCAGTGGAGCACTGTGAACATCTGATTTTTCACCCAACCATTCCTTCAATATAAATACAGCAGTGTTAAGTCACATAATAGCTTTCCATTTACCTTCACTTTAGAGGCACCGATGTGGAAAGCAGGATCTCCTGAGGGATGAATCATGTCTTCTAAGAAGGTTGACCAGCAGCTCAGGCCACGTTATCTGTCACTCTTGGTCTGATGTGCCAGTGGTTTGGCCCTACAGTAATGTGCATCTGTAAATAAGTACACATCCAAACATTTTTTTCTTGTTTACTTGCTGCATTTAAAGTAAAAATAAATCATCCAAAAGTAATAGTTTTTTTTCCAAAATGTTAAATTGTGTTCTTAACAGAAAGTTATATTGTGTCCTCACCCACATGTACCTTAAAAAAACTGAATGTGGTTTGAGCTGGTCCAGAGACATTTTGGGAATATGTTTATAGGAAAAGATTTGGGAGACTATTGACTTCTAGTATTAGCAATGTTTGCCTCACAGCTCTAGTTCTGAAGTAAAGAAGCAGAATTTGAACACAACTGATGAAAAAAAATGAACAACATCGACAAATTTTAGTTCTGACAACAGTTGTTTTTGCATAAAAAACGAAGTATAGTCGGAACTAAGTAACACTTATCCTCTACAGAGACACAATGTAATATGACATTTTAGTGCATGTTTTAGCGAACATTTTAGGAGTTTAACAGATAAAAAAGCAACAAATGTGATGAACTGTAAATAAACTGTTGTTGTGTATTAAAGTGTGCAGAAGTGTGTGTCTGTAGAAGGTGCACAAGTAATCCAGGGCACTAAGACTTTTGCATACAACCTTTCTTTGTTTTGTTTTTATTTTGTGTGAGTTCAAAAGTTCATCTCTTGGTGGAAACTGCTCCTGTAATTGTGAAGGCAATAAAACAGCTGGAAATGCCTGGCAGTGTGTGTATTAATGCGGCAGTGAATTGCTGTCACCTGAGGGGCCTCGATTACTCTTCAGAAGGTCTGAGAGACCCCCTTATGCACATGTACACACCTGTGTGTGTAGTACTGTCATTATGAGGTTTCCATGTTGTAGATTGTTAAATACTGCTGAACTTAACACCTAATGTCACACTTAGGATATCTTTTACTTTTTAAAATAAAGAAAACAGTAACTCTTAACTATAAGGACCTTTTGGACACCACATACAATATGAGCAAGAGTCTGTAGGCATCAGCATTTCTTCTGAATTCAGCCTCTACTCTTTTAGGCTAGACTCTAGGACTTTGCTGTGAGGATTTGACTGCAGCCCCAAGAGTAGTGAGGTCAGGTACTGATGTTGGATAATCAGTTCTGAATCCCAAATGCCACTCCAGCTCATTCCAAAGGTACTGGATGGAGCTCTATTGCTCCAGAGAACTATATAGCCCTATACTGGGGGGCTTAATACCCCTCCAGTCAATAGGAATGGTGACCTTAGGGTCATGTGCGGCCTGTCATATTAGTCAGTGTTTTTATACTGAGATACAAGTTGTGTGTGAACACCTGTGCCAGCAGTGGGGGGCAGCTGGGGTGCCAGTACATGCTGTTATCTGTATGCAATGTAAAACTTTGTCCAGAAGAGGGCAGTCCTCTCAATGCCCAGACACTGAGTTTCAGGAAAATAAACTCACCCACATTTTTACATTTTGAGTGCTGCAAGCCCTCATAAACAAGTGTGTTTACTTCCCCTGGGACACCGTGCCAGGCCTGGGGTCATGGGTTAATGGCATTAAGTCAAGAGGAGATATTCTGGCTGTACAACGTCCAAGCCATGGCATGAATAACAATCTCATCAAAAACTATTGAGCAAGACAGTATGGAAAACTGATCTTAAGTTATTAAGCTCTTCAGGTCTTCAACACTTGAATGAAAGGTCCCATTTCACTGAAAACCGCTCTACTAAAATACTAAAATTGTTTAAAGCAGCATAAAAGCACTGTTTTTACACCCCATAGCCAATGCAGAATCTAAGCAGCAATAACAGTATGTTTGAGAGTTTTTGTGATGACACAAATGCCAAGCCACTTACATGTATCCACCTATTCAGTCTACAGCACCTTAACATTTATTCTCAAGGAGTGTTGCTTTTTCAACAAGGCACGGCCCATCAGAACAGAGCACATACACATCAGTTTACAAATACAGCAGTTTTAAACATGCAATGACAAAAATAGCCTGTTTAATTCTAAGGAATAAACAGAGGCTAGATAATGGTCACTGAATACTGACTCTTTTTGCAACTTAAAATGACATTAAACATTATACCTGTCCCTAAAAAGCTCTCTTTCTTTCAATATACTGCCTTACCATGGTTTAGGCTGTGGCAGTATTGGAGATGCTTTTTTAGTCTAGGTTTAGCCTTAATCCTAATCTGGGAAGCTGCCCCCAGATTAAGCTAAAGTGTGTTGAAAGAAAGAGAGGTTTAAAGGGTCCATGTCCTACATGTGTCTACCCAGAGACCTAAGCAATGATGCCCTCTCCCTTGATTTTATGCAGGTTAAATTAAGATTTCAAGAATTCAGTTCAATTAAAAAAAAAATGTATTTAGTGAGCCAATGGTGACAGACGCAAGGAAAATATCCCTAAAGCTGGAGGAAAAACCTCCAGAGGAACCAAGACTCAAAAGGGGAACTCATCCTCCCCTCGTCAACCTGGAGAAAGAGAGAGAGAGAGAGAGAGAGAGAGAGCGAGTCTCTGTTGGGAATACTAACAATAGAAGGCCTTAGTGTACAACTCAATCACTGCAAACAGAGTAGGTACAGTTAAGTCAGTAGAGGTAGTTTTTGTAGGAGTCTGAGTGAGGAGGTATATTTAAGAGCCAAATAGAGGTAGTTTGTGTTGGAGTCTGAGTGAGGAGGAACAGTTATAGTCAGTAGAAGTTTTTGTTGGAGTCTTTGTGAAGAGGAACAGTTAGAGTCAGTAGAAGTAGTTTTTGTTGGAGTCCTATTAAGGAAGAAGTGTTAAGAGTCTGTAGAGGTAGTTTTTGTTGGAGTCTAAGTGAGGAGTAGTTCGAGAGTCTGCAGTCCACAAAATCTCACAAACAGAGGAATGTTTAGTTTCATTATTATTAGTGAGTTTCAAACACATGC
>JBBPCX010000114.1:31910022-31941620 GCA_037974365.1 Hydrocynus forskahlii | reverse complement strand
GAAGAACTTGACTGGCCCACACAGAGTCCTGACCTCAACCCCATCCAGCACCTTTGGGATGAACTGGAATGGAGATTAAGAGCCAGGTCCTCTCATCCAACATCAGTGCCTGCTCTCATAAATGCCCTACAGAAGGAATGGGCACAAATTCCCATAATCTTGTAGAAAGCCTTCCAAGAAGAGTGGAAAGGGGGGCCAATTACATTTTAAAGTTTATGAATTGGAATGCAATGTCAGTGAAGTCCCTGTAATGTGTTATGGTCAGGCGTCCCAATACCTGTGTCCGTATTGTGTATGAAGAACTTCTTTTTACGGCGGTAGAGCAGTAATCTTCAAAGAGCATTTCAGACAGTCCACGTTTTTTTGCACCAACCTGAACTCACAATGCATCATGGACCATCCTTGAAAGCTAGTGTGGGCTTCTCGTGTTAGCAACGTTAGCCTCGTAGCTCCAGTTTTAAACTAAAAAAGCAAAATTTGGGCTCAGAAGATAAGATGATCCAGTATTTTTGGCAGAATTATTCCTTTAAGCTAAGACAAAAGTGACAAAAATAACCCTGCTGTTTTCTAGCAGCTTCATGGACGTTCCTATGCGTTCCTTGAACAGACTCCCTCCAGATCTAATGAGCTGTTTGAGAGATAGACGGGCCAATGCCCTAAAACCCAGTTACCCATTGTCTGTCCCCAGTCAGGACAGTCAAAGCTCGGGTTGTGTGAGGACTCGCGCCTTGTTGTGAATCTCAAAACATCTTTGTGCATTTGATTTTCTTCCTTAAAGCTGATCAATCCTGTACCCTCCAACAGGAACCAGGTGGGATCCAAGCTAACAACTCAAAAATCAGGTCCCTGAGAGGGACGGACATTCCTATGTGCCCTTGTGTTCCCAGAGTCTCACTCATTAGCCCCCCAAGCAGCGCTCCGCTGTTTACAGAAACATCATTAGCCGAAAGCCCCAGAGTGATAACAAAGCTTGAAAAATAACATCAATGGTCTAGATAAGAAGTGACAAACTGCTATTTTGGCCATCAAGAGCATGTGCTGTTTACTGTATAGCGCATGGGAGTGAACCCACAGGCCTCAGGATTCAAAATCCCAATGTCCTGTTAAAAGAAGGCCGGATGTAAAACGTAGAGCACTGCTGAAGAGACCCTTGCCACGATGGAGGGCTTACGATACTTATCTCTCTACCTGTGTCTCACTTTGGCCGGGTCTTGCAAAGCGAGCTCAGCGGACAAGATCACTGAAACACTGGAGGATGACCTGGAGGAGGAGGACACCTTGAACTCCAGGTTGGAGAAGCTTTTGGGGACCATGAAGGAAGACTTCCTGAGGATGCTAAACCTGTCCGGGGTTCCACAGGAGCAGAAGAAGGTCCACCCCCCTCCGTTCATGATGGAGCTGTACAACAAATATGCTTCGGACAAGTCCTCCGCCCCACGCTCCGATGTCATTCGTAGCTTCGTCCTGCAAGGTGAGGCCACTTAAGTTACATCTAAACCATCTGTCAGCCTTTTAAGCCTATATCCTAGGCCCATCTCTTTTAATACATTTTTTGTGTCCTTTGGGATCAATGTATGTAATTTGTGTGCTGTTATACACCAGAACTGGTAATAATTCATAATTTCATTTTCCTGTACCGTGCCTTTAAAAGATTTCCATATGTAAATGTGCTCTGTTCTGATTGTCCCAGCATTTTGCAGCACTAAAACACTCCACATAACTTCAGCGTAAACAGGTAGGGACAAAAGGTGTTGGCTTTATGACATCAAACAGACAGTTTCCATGTGTGGTGTATATGAAAGAATACGTATTTTAAATCATTGTTTACACAGTAAACTCTGGCTTCAGAAGAGCATGGGTTTTCTGATGTTATGGGCCCTTTAAATGACCTTTACATAGTTCAAAATACAAATTTAAATAAACTCTAAATTTGTTAAATTCTGTAAACATAGTGGGTTTGGTGTGAAATGTTCCATTCTAGTGAAGCTCAGTGAGTCAGAATTGTTCTCAGAGGTTGTGAATGAAACAGTGGTGAAACCCTTTTTGCTGCTCTGCAGAACCATTTTTTTAAAGTTCTTTAAAGCAGCAAAGCTTGTGGCTTCCCAAGTGGTCCACATTTTGCTCCAACCCAACTTGCAAATTGGCAAGCCATGAGCTTTACTGCTTTAAAGAACTTTTAAAACACGGTTGAAAACCACTACTTCAAATAACCACACACAAGAGGCTCTCCATTACAGAGAAGAACTCTTTCATCATGCAAAGAATCCTTTGAGCTGTCATGGTTCTACACGTAACCATTACCTTTACTAAAGAAACAAACTCCTTTCTTTTCAGATGTAACCCTGTCAGCTGTGGATGAAAATAAGAAAATGCACAGACTACTGTTCAACGTTTCAGTCCCTAGTTTTGAGGAGGTCACAACAGTGCAGCTGCGACTCTTCATGCTGTTGGGCAGAGGTCAAGCAGCCTGGGGTGACACGTTTGCTTCTGTTAGTGTTTACAACGTGGTCCACACGCAGGGCCAAGAGACCCTACACCTCCTGGACAGAAGAGACATTAGCGAAGGTGATCCTGCTTGGGAGGCCTTTAACGTAACCCGTGTCGTTGATGGCTGGCTGCGGTCACAGTGTGGTGCAGGCGAGCTGGAGGTGCAGGTAGAAAGTAAGTCTAGAGGAAGTTGCAACATCAGCCTGAATCTGGAGGACAACACGTCTCCTGTCCTGATTGTCTTTTCAGATGACATCGAGAACCGGAAGAGGAAAGCCAAAAGTGAGGTGAAGGCGATGATGACGCACGAAGATGAGAGTTTTCTTCTGAAGGTGGATGCCTTGGAAGACAACAACAGTGAGATGCGCCCCGACTCGGACCGGCATCCCAGGAGGCGGAGGCAGGCACGGAAGAACTACTGCCGGAGGACATCACTGAGGGTCAATTTCAAGGATATCGGATGGGACCAGTGGATCGTAGCACCACATGAGTACGAGGCCTATGAGTGCAAAGGTGTGTGCTCATTCCCCCTCACGAATGACGTCACCCCTTCCAAGCATGCCATCATCCAAACCCTGATGCACCTGAGCAACCCGAAGAAAGCCAGCAAAGCATGCTGTGTTCCCACCAAGCTGGACCCCTTGACTGTCATGTACCAGGAGAATGGCGTTGTCACCGTGCGGCACCTGTACGAGGAGATGAAGGTGGCCAAATGTGGCTGCAGATGAGGCCGTGCCTGACCACATGACCATACTGCCTTTTTTAAAGGGACATTCCGGCCAACCTCTAAAATGTAACCTTCAGTTCTGAGCATGCTGCCATAGTCTCTTGGGTGCAATTTACCGGTTTAAAAACCAGGAAAACTCTCTTCTGATGATGAGTCTTGAAGGCTGGAACAACTACAACTGGATACGAGGGCAGACTGTATGAAACATCCCCTAATGCTGAGGGAAGCTCCTAATGGAAGGTTCTCATTGAGGCAGTCAGGATTCCATGGAGAGCATTCCCAGTGTACCTATGACAAAGGTGAGCAGTGCATGCTGGGTATCATAGTGAAAGAACACTTATTGACTGAAACGGATACAAAACCTGCCGAACAAATTTGTTGAACCGATGACGGACAACTAACATGTTAAATGCTTGTTTTAGGCCGGAATGTCCCTTTAACTGTACCTCTGATTTAATTTAAAACATATATTGGCTGTATTGGACTGCATAAAAGTGAAACAGTAACCTGAACGCTTGTACAAACCTAACAAACATGGCAGCTTCATTTTACTCCGTATTCTTGATTATCTTTATTCATCCAGGACTTTCAAACCTTTCATTTGTCATGCATTTTTTACAAAATAAAGAAAAAAGAAAAAAATGTAAAAATATGCTGAAAAATGTATCATATTAGAATTAAATGGTTGGATCACTGTTACACGCCTTATAAACAGTGACTTTTACTGAGTGCACATCTGAGCAGATTCAGAAGCTCCTGAATTCATCAAGTGATAATTCCACTCACTTTTTAAAATCCAAATAATTAAGTGTTTAAGATGTAAACAGAGAGCTTCAGTGTGGGCTTGGTGTAAAACACAATGGTGGTGAATGGAACCAGACGTCTGCCTCTAATTTAGTCATTACATTAAATGGTTATGAATGCGCTGCCTGATGCTTGTGACATTATTTTACCAGAGTTTTGAGAAGCTTTTGGCCTAAAACCAAACCCATTCATGGTGCAGGGCGTCATGAGGCAAAATAGTCTCCAAAGAAAAACAATTTAATTCAGATATACTTTTTTAAACATCATCAGTATCCCATAAAAACAATCAGAAGACACATGTAGGTTCACTGGGAGTTGATAGTAAAGAAAATGTATTTGTGTTGGAGACCACTTCACACTAAACCCACTCCAGACAACTTTGTTTACAAATGTAACACTTATTAATCTCTACACCATTAATTTATTAATCTCAACACTTAACAACACTTATTAATCATTAATGCGAAGTCATGTTGGAAAATGACATTTGGTGCCACTTTTGGCCCACAGTTTCCATATGAGCAGTGTTAATGAGTGTTTGTGTTATTTTGTGTGCTCTATGTTCCTTTATATTATCCTCTGTCAGTTAATACAGTGTTCAGTTTTAACTGACAGTTGAAGAGGAAAAAAATCCCTTCGGCTCAAAGGATAATGTGAAGACAGCACCCTCTGGTGTTGAAGTTGGATTTAAAGAGACTATAAGGAACGAGAAAGAACGCTGTGAACTGTACTGGATGTGCTGAGAAAAAAAATGTTCTCCAATATGTGAATCTGATGTGTGTATACATGTTTTACATTGTAATAATAAAAGTTAACAATTGCACAAACAATGACGTGGTGCCTTTTCTGTGAACATTAACAGTTTATCCACAAACACAGACATTCAAACTCATTCCAAAGAGCTCCAGTCTCGTTCAACAGTTTTGTACCAGAAATGTTATGATAAGTGACAATTGTTAGATTAAGCCTATGTGGGTTTTGGCACACTTTGTACTCAGTGTGCACACCCTCAGTCAAATAATGATTTTCACAGCGAAAATAAGAGAGCACACTTAAATCTTACATGTTAGATCACAATTAATACCGTTTTATCATACTGATAATAAAATATCCCGTGACCTTAAAATCATTCTCCAACAGTAAAGTATTTTCCCAAAGTAATTCTAATAACGTACAAATACAAAATATATTTAGATCAGTTAAGTTCGAGGAGTGTTGGGCAGCAAGAAATGCTGATAGTACTGTGTAACAAATATAGAAAGCAACACTCCTATTTTAGGAGTTTTTGTAATTGTTGTTTTGGTTCCCGCACCTACTTATCCTCTTTCTATTTCCAGAAGCTGTTCACCTCCCATCTGTAGTACTGCAGGACACCCCAGAAGTCTTAAAATGAAACCCACAGTTCCCATTGGCCACAGGGCATCAGCAGACAACATTGCATAAGAGACAGGGTATTAAAAGATCAGGTAGGATTAAGAGTATCTTGCACCAGTTAGCACTCAGCAAGGGTGGAGGTTATGTAATTTTTATTTTTTTTTTTCATTCAATAGAGGCAAGGGACCTTTTGTGACCTTCATAAACAACTGACTATCCCAGAGCCATCACTTATCTTGAATGATCACCTCACTTTCAGTTTTCAAAAACCTACCAGTGGGGTTCAACAGGAAAAGTCATTTTTGTGCAAGATTAATTCAGTAGCCTTGTTTCGAATTACATTCCTTGACTTTTATCGATCACTCTGAGAAGCATCTGCACTTTTATAGCCACCACTCTGCCTTACATGTAAAATTTTGCCTGTTATTGTCTTCCTGATGCATCAAAGATAATACGATTAAAGGTTCATTGGGAGGAAAAGCCTCTTATGTCAACGTTGTTGTCCAAAACCTGCTGGTAAAAGCAGAGCCTCATCAAGCCAAGGACTATTTCCCTGATTGAAAGGATAAAAAGTAGGACAGCTGCCGTAGGCATGACTAGTATTTTGGTTTCTTTTGCTGTGGTAGCGGTCTTCTGCCGAGTCACCGATGCATCGTTCCAACCTGCGCTGGTGCTGGACATGGCTAAAATTCTGCTGGACAACTACTGCTTCCCAGAGAACCTTATCGGCATGCAGGAGGCAATCCAACAAGCTATTAACAGTGGAGAAATCCTGCTTGTGTCAGACCGTAAGACGCTTGCATCTGTGCTGACCACCGGCGTGCAAGGTGCTCTCAATGACCCCAGGCTGACCGTGTCGTACGAGCCTAACTACATTCCCCTCACGCCACCTGCTCTTCCGACGCTCCCCACTGAACAGCTGATACGGCTTATCAGGAATTCGGTCAAACTGGAACTGATGGAAAACAACATCGGCTACCTGAGGATTGACCGCATTATAGGTCAGGAGACGGCTGCCAAACTGGGACGTCTTCTCCATGAGAACATCTGGAACAAGCTCGTCCGCACTTCAGCGATGATCCTTGACTTGCGGTTTAGCTTGGCAGGGGAGCAGTCTGGCGTTCCTTATGTCATTTCATATTTCTCTGATCCTGACCCACCTCTCCACATAGAGACGATCTATGAGCGACCTGGTAATGCAACAAAGGAACTATGGACAATGCCAGCTCTTCTCGGAGATAGGTATGGTACAAGAAAAGACCTGATCGTTTTAATCAGCAAGCGCACTGCGGGGGCAGCAGAAGCAGTGGCATACATTTTGAAGAACCTCAAAAGGGCTATAATTGTTGGGGAAAGGTCTGCAGGAGGGTCAGTTAAGGTTGAAAAGCTGAAGATTAGCAATACTGGTTTTTATATTACAGTCCCTATTGCTCGAGCCACAAGCCCACTTACAGGCCAGAGCTGGGAGGTCAGTGGGGTTACGCCCTCTGTCCTAGTCAACCCAAAAGAAGCACTGTCGAAGGCCAAGGCCCTTTTGGCTGCCAGAAGAGCCATCCCGAAGGTTGTCAAAAGAGTGTCAGAATTTATCAGACGCTTCTATTCATTCAGGGAAAAGATCTCAGCTTTACTGAACAAGCTAGCCACCACTGACTTTTTTACAGTCATTTCCGAGGAGGATTTAGCAGCCAAACTGAATTATGAGTTGCAGTCAGTGTCTGAAGATCCACGTTTGAGTGTCAAGGTCATGCAGGAGTTTCCTGCCATTGCTGAAGATGGCCCTGGCTTAGATGCCCAGGACGCAAACTTTGTTGACACATTATTTGAAGTGGAAATACTACCTGGAAATACAGGATACATCCGCTGTGACAGGTTCCCTAATTTGTCGGCCTTTGCTGCCCTTGAGGATCAAATTGCAGAACAGGTCTGGGAGGAAATCAAAGAAACAGAAAGCCTTATAATTGACCTGCGCTATAACACGGGTGGCTCCTCAGAGGCACTGCCTGTTCTCTTCTCGTACTTGTATGACAGTTCAACAACCATTCGTCTCTACACAATCTATGACAGTGTCCAGAACATTACCACTGATTTCCATACCTTACATAACATCACTGGGCCTTCCTACGGCTCCAAAAGAGGCGTATACGTGCTTACGAGCTATTATACTGCTGCAGCTGGAGAGGAATTTGCATACCTGATGCAGTCCTTGCACCGAGGCACTGTGATTGGAGAGATAACATCTGGGACACTCCTTCACTCAAGGTCTTTTCGAGTTGAGGACACCGGAATCATTGTCACTGTCCCCATTATGAACTTTATCGACAACAACGGCGAATGCTGGCTAGGTGGTGGCATGGTCCCTGACGCCATAGTGCCTGCGGAGGATGCTGTCAAGCAAGCTCATGATATCATAGAGTTTCACAAGAACATTCACTCACTGGTGCACGCAGCAGGAAATCTGTTAGAAACTCATTATGCCATTCCTGAAGTGGCCTCCAAAGTGAATCGAGTGTTACATTCCAAGCTGCAAGAGGGAATGTATCGCTCAGTTGTTGATTATGAGTCTCTTGCATCTCAGCTGTCCGCTGACCTTCAGGAAACCTCTGGTGACCACAGGTTGCACATTTACTATTGTGAAATTGAACCTGAGTCACAGCACGAGCCACCTAAAATCCCATCGCCTGAGGAGGTGGGTTACAATATTGATGCTCTCTTTAAAATAGAGGTGCTTCCAGGGAACGTTGGCTATCTGAGATTTGATATGATGGCTGACATTGAGGTTGTGCAGGCAATTGGCCCCCAACTGATCAAAACAGTGTGGAACAAGCTGGTGAACACTGACACACTAATCATTGACATGAGGTTCAACACAGGTGGTTATTCCACAGCCATTCCTCTCCTCTGCAGCTACTTCTTCGAGGCAGAACCCCTGAAGCACCTATATACCATTTTTGATCGTTCCTCCATGACCACAATAGAAATCATGACCTTTCCTGAGGCTCTGGGACAGAGGTACAGTTCAGAGAAAGACATTTACATTATGACAAGTCACATGACTGGGTCGGCTGCAGAGGCATTCACTCGGACACTGAAGGACCTAAGGAGGGCCACTGTGATTGGGGAGCCTACAATTGGAGGCTCCCTCTCCAGTGGGACATACCAGATTGGCAACAGCATTCTCTACGCTTCTATTCCCAATCAGGTGGTCTTGAGTGCGGTAACTGGAAAAATATGGAACATGTCTGGAGTCGAGCCGAATGTATCAGTTGAGGCCAGCGAGGCACTGAATGTCACCCAGAGAATAATTGCTGAGAGACGGCAGTAGTGTGGGTCACACTGTTCTTCAGCTTATCACTTATTACATAAAGAATTTAGGTCACATTTTTGTTTTAATGGTCCCCTTTAGTGCATCAACAAATGCTCAAATTGTTAACTAATGGGATTAGGGCTAGGAGTAGGATTATGATCAGTGTTGGGTTTTTGGGTTAAGGAAAGGGTGAGTGGCAAAAGAAAAATAGTTGTATTTTCATACAGTTTAAAAGAAAACTGTATGGATTTTTCCAAAATGCTTTCATGTGAAATTGTAGAAATTTTATTTTCTCTCTAAACACACCAATGAACACACGTGTGTTTATATGGAATGCTGATAATGGAAAAATAATGGCAAATCTGAACTATAGCAGTTTTCTTTGGAGACTGTTTTCCCTTTAATCAATGGCTATCACAATAAAGGGTCGCTAAAATGCTGTTTTATTTTTAGCATCACTCTTTGCACCTTCATTTACGTGACCACTGAACAGCTGTCTTTGATTGTGTACATGTTTTAATAAAACCTCAGGAGAGAGACAAATAAAATGAACATCCTGCTTTTGTGTTTCAGTGACTTCTGCCCCAAATTCAAAATGTATTAAATAAAATATTTAAACCTTATTTTAAAACTGTGTAAAATGAAAAAGATTTACTGCCTCATTAGACCTAAATGAGACCATGCTGATACATTTGCCAGATTCAGCTTACTCCATTTGCATAAGGTCTGCATTTAAATGTTACATAAAACCAGGAAAAAAGTTTACATTTTGCCCTTAAAGCCTCAAATAGCTTTATCCCGTATTAAGATTAATGAATATTAAGCTTACTTAACAATAAAATGAAAATGACCTTGATATAACATACATGGACCTTATAATAAACTAAGGACTTGATCTGAAATGTTGCAGTTTTACCTACATATTGTCTATATTTCAGACAAGGTGCCGCATAAAGCACATACATTATTAGCTTGTTATGTCTTACCAAAGCAGCTGAGCTAATAAGATTAAAGGTTTATTGCAAAAGCCTCTTATATGTGTGTTAACATAAACCTGGTTGTGGAAATGGTCTCATTTGACACTGCTGCAGTGCCAGAGCTACACAGCCAGCCAGAATGGCTCGAGTTTTAGTGCTTTTGGTGTCACTACTTGTCTTCAGCAATGGGGTCTGTTCTGCCTTTTCACCGACCCTAATTTTGGACATGGCCAAAATTTTCATGGACAACTACTGCTCACCAGAAAAGCTGTCTGGAATGGAAGAGGCAATAGATGCCGCCAGCAGCAACACAGAGATACTTGGCATCGAAGATCCTAACATGCTTGCGAGCGTGCTGACTGACGGAGTCAGGAACACAATCCGTGATCCCAGAGTTAAAGTCACCTACGAGCCAGATTATGTCCCAGTGGCAGCACCACCAGTTCCTGACATCCCACCTGAGCAACTGGCTGCTGTGGTCAAGAGTACTGTAAACGTAGAGGTCCTGGAGGACAACATTGCCTACCTGAAGATCCAGCACATCATCGGGGAGGAGATAGCTCAGAAGATTGGACCACTTCTGCTGGAGCATGTCTGGGGTAAAGTTCTCCCCACTTCTGCTATGATCTTGGACCTTCGCTACGCAGTCACTGGGGAGATGTCCGGCATCCCTTACATTGTGTCCTACTACACTGATGCTGAGCCTCTCATCCACATAGATTCTGTGTATGATCGTCCCTCGGACAGCACCACCGAACTCTGGTCCATGCCCACCTTGTTGGGAAAGAGGTATGGGACATCCAAGCCCTTGATTATCCTAACAAGCAAGAATACAGTTGGTGTTGCAGAAGATGTCGCTTACTCTCTTAAAAACCTCAAAAGAGCTACCATTGTTGGAGAGAAAACAGCCGGAGGGTCCGTGAAAATTGACAAGATCAAGGTCGGTGATACTGACTTCTATGTCTCGGTGCCAGTAGCTAAATCCACCAGTCCCATCACTGGCAAGAGCTGGGAAGTCAAGGGAGTGGCACCAAACATTGAAGTCAATGCAGAAGATGCTCTTGACACCGCACTGTCAATCATTAAGCTTCGTACTGAAATTCCTGAAATTGTCAAAGCCACTGCGTCCCTGGTTGCAGAGAACTATGCTTTTGAAAGTATTGGGGTTGATGTCGCAGAAAGGCTAGAAGCTCTTGCAAACAGCAGTGAATACAGCATGATCTCCTCAACGGAAGAACTGGAGGGAAAACTCTCAGCAGATCTTAAAAAACTGTCAGGTGACACGTGTCTGGAGACCACAAGGAGCTCGCCCATGATGCTTCCACCGGTGAGAACTTGGTACCTCACTTTTAAAGGTCAAAGCTCCAAAATGGTCCTGGAAACAGCTTTATTTGATATAGAACCTTTACATTATGAGGCTCCTAAATGGCTTTTGGCTTTGGTATATAGTCCTAACTGACATAGAAATTTTGCATTATGAGCCTCCAACATGGCCCTTTGCTTTGAAGCACTTTTAACTGGTACTGAAAGTTTGAGGACATTCTTTAAAAATCCATTGATACAGTGAAAATATCAACTGAAGTACAAATATGGCTATGCACGTTTGTCGAAAATGTCATCTTTTTTTTCTAGGACACTTCCCCAGAGATGCTGATTGAGCTCATCAAAGTTGCATTTCAAACTGACGTGTTTGAGAACAACATTGGTTACCTCCGATTTGACATGTTTGGAGAGTTCAACCAGATTGCCGCTGTTGCTCAAATCATTGTGGAGCAGGTTTGGAATAAAGTGGTGGACACAGATGCCATGATCATTGACCTAAGGTAAGCGCTCATCGAAACTAATGCTTAGGCATACTTAAAAAGGGGAATTTCACCAATTTTGGACTGTAGGATTTCTTACCAGTGGTGGTGAATGGAACCACAGATCCCCAACACAAAAAAGCAATTTTATTTACTATCCAAACCCCATTGAAACTACATGTCTTTTGATTGTTTATATAAAATGCTATTTATAGTAAATCTGAACAAAACAACTAACTTTTGGTGGAAATCCCCTTGACTTTGTTACTAGTTCCAAGGTGAATTTGTCCACAGATGAGTATTTTTCAGTCTGCATTGGTCATATTTCAAATGATATCTCAAATTGCTTTGAAGGAACAACATTGGAGGGTCCATAAACCCGATACCAGGGTTCTCCTCATACTTTTTTGATGCAGACAGGGAGGTTGTGTTGGACAAGTTGTATGACAGAACCTCAGATACCACCAAAAAACTCATCACGCTTCCAGAGCTGACAGGTAAAGTTCAAAATGCTTCACAAAGATGGGATGATGTGAAATTTGTCTTCACAACCCTAACCGTGGCTGCCCTTTGCCCCCAGGGAGGAGGTACGGCTCCAAGAAGAGTCTGTTGATCCTGACGAGTAGAGCGACAGCCGAAGCAGCAGAGGAATTCGTTTACATCATGAAAAATCTGGGCCGTGCCATGATCGTGGGCGAGCCCACCAATGGCTCCTGCCAACCCCCAAAGACTTTCCAAGTTGGTGACAGCAAGATCTTCCTGGCAATCCCTACCACCCACTCAGACACTTCCCGGGGTCCTGCCTGGGAGGGGGCTGGAGTTGCCCCTCATATTCCAGTGCCTGCCGATGCAGCCCTGGATACGGCCAAGGGGATTCTCAACAAGCACTTTGCTGGCCAGAAATAAGTTCTGAAGCTGGGGATAGTGGCCTGTGAACCAGGTTAGGAGAATGTTGTTGTGCTACATGTCTGAGAAGAACTTTAGAGACCTTCCGTAGACATTTAAAGCATCCTTTCATCCTTTTATTCCCAGAGTAGAAAAGGAAACTGGTGACTGAGATCATGTTCATGTCCCATACACTGTTCCAGACCTTATTTATGTCTTTCCTGCAACTAGACATATATTTTTTTGATGCCTCACATGAATTGAAGTAGCCAAAAACAAATGTGAAGATTGAAGGTTGAAAAAGCACAATGTAATGTTTTTGCTGTATATTCAATTGACCTGCGCTTGTTTCAAAAGCACATGGTAGAAGATAATAAAGGAAATGAGGAAGAAATTAGACGTCTGGTGCATTTTGGAGATGCTTGTTAATGCATGTGAGTAATCATGCCATAACAAATAATGTAAAAAATCAGCGGGTTGGGATTATAACCTTGAATAAAGCGTTGGTGCACTGATGCTAGAGACCTCACCTGTTTCCTGCCCTGACCAGACGTGACAGTAATACGAAGGTATTTCTCGACCACAAGAAAATTACCAGCTGAAAGCTGCCAGCATCCGTCCAGTAGATGGCAGTACATCACAGTACTAAGCAGCAGTACTGCGGGACCATACCTACATTGCAGAATGTGTTTTTCCAAACAGCATAAACACGTGTGCAGGGCTTAAAGGGGAATTCCACTGTTTTCTCAAATTCTCATATTCAAAGTGGGATTCAGATCTTTTTATAGTGGTGGTGAATGGAACCAATTTATTGACTTTCCATCCCCAGTGAAACTACACATCTTCTGAGTGTTAATATGGAATGGTGATGATGCTAAAGGAGAGGCAAATCAGAATTAAATTGCTGCTCTTCACTATCTTACACAAACCCACAGTCAGTGACCCTCTATAAGGCCTAGCGGTTTGGCTGAATGGCTCGTTTTCTGAAACCTGTTTATTTCTGTAAGTCTATTTTTTCCACTCAAAACATAAGAGCAGTTTAGCAGAACTTGTCTGGTATATTAAATCCTTTTGGGTTAAAAATAAACTGGAAATCACAGACAGAAATCATCAGAGCTTCTCTGAAGGCTGAGAAAACCTGGAGAGTGATATTTTTAGGGGTTGGGTATGTCTGGGGTATGAGTATTCCTCTTTACTGCAGCTCCATCCTCAGCATCCTTCTCCCAACTTACTCTCCTCAGCACATGTCCAAACCAAGGCAATCTCTTGAGCTGTCCCTCTAATAAACTCATTCCTGATCCCGTCCATCCTCGTCACTCCCAGTGCAAATCTGAACATTTTCAACTCTGACACCTTCAGCTCTGCTTCCTGTCTTTTCGTCAGTGCCACTGTCTCCAAACCATCAAACCAGACAACATAACTGGTCTCGCTACCATCTTGTTCACCTTCCCTTTCACTCTTGCTGGTACTTGCCTGTCACAGATCACTCCTGCTGCTCTTCTCCGCCCATTCCACGCTGCCTACACTCTCTTCTTCACCTTCGCCAGCTCAGCCTGCTTACTGCTCTCACTACAGATCACAGTGTCATCTGCAGAAATCATAGTCCACAGGGACTCCTGTCTGATCTCGTCTGTCAACCTATCAATCACCATAGCAAACAAGAAAGGGCTCAGAGCTGATCCTTGGTGTAAACCCACCTCCACCTTGATCGCATCAGTCACTCCTACCACAGACCTCACTGCTGTCACACTCCCCTTATACATATCCTGTACCACTCTCACATACTTCTCTCCCACTCCTGACTTCCTCATACAATACCACTCCTCCCTAGGCAACCTATCATATGCTTTCTCCGAGTCCACAAAGACACAGTGCAACTCCTTCTCACCTTCTCTACACTTCTCCATCAGCACTTTCAGAGCAAACATTGCACCTGTAGTGCTCTTTCCTGGCATGAAAGCATTCTGCTGCTCACTGATCATCGCATCTCTTCTTAACCTAGCTTCCACCACTCTTTCCCATAACATCATGCTGTGGCTGATCAACTTAATTAGTTACTACAGTACAGCACATCACCCTCTTTAGTTTACATTTAATCTCCTTATACTGCTGTCTACTTTCTTCATCTCTCTGACTGTCCCACTTCTTCTTCACCGACCTGTTCTTCTGGACACTATCCTGTACTTTTTCATTCCACCACCAGCTTTCCTTGTCCTCTTTCCTCTGTCCAGGTGTCACCCCTAGCACCTTTTTAGCTAGCTTCCTTATTACCTCTACAGAAGCTGTCCAGCTATCTGGCAACTCTTCACTGCCACCCAATGCCTGCCTTAACTCCTCCCTGAACTCCACCTTACAGTCCTCCTTCTTCTACCTCCACCACTTGAGCCTTAGCTCTGCCCTCACTGTGCTCCTCTTTTTGACCTCCAGAGTCATCCAACAGAACATCCTATGCTGTCTAGCTACGTTCTCTCCAGTCACAACTTCACTGTTTCCAATCTCCTTGAGACTCCTACATAGTATATAATCATTATTGTCATCATTGGTACAGTTTTAATAGTGAAAATTATCAATAATAATATCAATAATAATTATTTAATAAAGCAACCTGTGATGCAATTTTAACTGCACAATAATAACCACTATCAGTTTTAACTGTATAATAACAATAACATTACTCATCAACATCATCATCATTATCATCATCATCATCATTGTTGTCATTTGTAGAGCTTTAACAGTGAAAATCAACAATAATCTAAATAGTATTTATTTAATAATGTAACCTGTGATGCAATTTTAACTGTATTATAATCAAACTAACTGCCACTATCATCATCATCATCATCATTTTAATTATTGTCACTGATATAGTTTTAACTGTGAAAATCATCAAAAGCAATATCAATAACAATTATTTAATAATGCACTTTGTGGTGTGTTTTTTAACTGTATAATAATAATAATAATAATAATAATAATAATAATAATTTTAAACAAAATCATAATAATAATCATCGCCATCATTGTCGTAACTGGTATAGTTTTAGTAGTGAAAATCATCAATAATATCAAGAACAGTGATTTAATAATGCAACCTGTGATGCAATTTTAACTGCATAAAAACAACTTAGTATTGCAGACAAGCTGTGGCAATACAAAGAAAAAACTAGGAAAAGGAAGAGAATTAAGAAGTGGAGAGCAGAGGGTCAGTTTGTTTGATCTGAGAGTTGTTTGCTGATGATTGACCAGGTGGGCTATTACTGAATGATTTTTGATGTGTTTATTGTTTTGAGCTGTAATTGCTCTCACAGATCCGGACTGAATCGCGAGTGTGAAGGGGAGGGAAAGAGGATGGAAGAAAAAGAACTTGTAGAAATATGACACCCAGCCCCTCAGAGCCCAGTCCCAGTCCCAGTCTCTACTCTGCCTCTGCCCCTGCCTCTGCCTCGCTGAACTGAGGTAGAAACCGTTTTGAGGACTAAGCTGGAGTCTGGCGGTTCCTGGGGGTCTCGCGACTGGACGCGCACGCGGGTCTCAGGCCGTGCCCACCACGGATGCAAAAGTCATCTCGAGCTCCGCCTCTGCTCCGCTCTTTGTGTTCTCGAGCTCCTTTTCTTCTCCGCGCGCTGGGGATAATGCGGAGAGGCCCTGGTTTGGACTGAGGAGAGAATTCTTTCACGGTTATTATTGTTTTTCATTATTTTTCTTTTTGTGCGAGTAAAGAATAAGGATGGTGGGCTTTGTGAAGACCACCCTGCTCCTTCTCGCTGTGGTGGGAGTTGTGTTTTTTAGTGGAGCTTCAGGAGCAGAGGCGCAGGACGAAGAAGAGGAAGATCAGAGAGCCTGCCAGGGAGCCTTCGACCTCTACTTCGTCCTGGACAAGTGAGTGACCTTCTTTCATCTTCTGCACTGTTCTCTTTCTCTCCTTCTGGCTTTGTGGCTTTTGTGGGGGGTTTATTTTTAGGTTTTTTTTGTTCTTTATGTGCAACTTCATCTCCACTGGAGTCTCCAGAGTTAAATTCTCCTCAGGCTGAAGTAGAAAGGGCCCTGCAGGACAGTGTGAGGTTCTGACGGGCTTAAGCTCCTCTGCAGATGTGCAGAGTGGTTGAGAGCTGCAGGGCTGGGTGATGTGGCTGCGCTGTATCACAAAAAACCCCAAGAGCATCTCTTCACTCCACCATGGTCACTTCTGCTGAGCTCTGAAGCTCTACAGACCAACACAGGACTGAGAAAAAGTCTCTAACTCTCTCTAACGCAGTTTGTATTTGTTTGTTTGTTTGTTTAAAATAGGAGAACTCAGACAACAGATAACACAGTTAGGTAACAAAGCAGTGTCAGGTCATCTGTATGCACAAGTGGTAACAGTAATAATATTAGTAATGATAATAATAATTCCTATTATTATAAATAATATATTTGTTAGAAGTAATGTTATTATTTGGAGTAGCAGAAATACTACAACAACTGCTACTACTACTACTAGTACTACTACTAATAATAATAATTATAATAATGATAGTCCAGTCCATGATGCTATTTCAACTGTATGCATTACTAATAAGAAGAAGAAGAGTAGGAAGATAAATGCAATCTGTAATTCTGCATAATAATAATAATAATAATAATAATAATAATAATAATAATAATTCAAATTAATGTCAACCTGTTGCTCTAAAAGCAGACTGAGATACAATGTATCACAATAACATTAAACATCAGTGCATCGCCCAACCCTGCTAACATCCGGCCTCTAAGCACAGGAGCGGGAGCATGTGCGGCTCCGCTCTTCTCTTTTTGGGTATAATTTACTGAGGGTTTAATTGGGCCGGGTGGTTCTAATTCAGCGCCACAGTGAGAGGTGTGAGAACCAGGACAAAAGTCCAGCAATTTGAACCACCAGAAAATGAGATTAGGAGCTAAATGATCATGACTGGACTAGAAGTGAGATCCTTCCCTAGAACTTGATTTTACTCTAGATAAGTTCAGAATCACCATATTGGAGCACATGTTCCACTTTAACACAGATTTTACTGTATGTTTACATGGTGGTCCACTCCAGGTGGGACTGATTAGTGTTCGGGGTGAGGAGCTCTTGAGTCTTCTTTAGTCCTTTCTGTAAGCAAGTCCGACTTTTTGTCTGAAGCAGATATTGATTTCCTCTTTACTCCATCTGTGTGTGTGTTTGTGTGTGTGTGTGTGTGTGTCTGTGTGTGTTTGTGTGTGTGTGTGTGTGTGTGAGTGTGTGTATTATGACGCAAACAGGGCTGGTATGTGTTGAATAAAGTTTGCTGAATAAGCAGTTTGAGACAATCACAACCTCGTTCCTCTGTGGTCAGTTTCTTTTTTTTGCCTTTTTGTTTTTTTGGGGGTTTTTTTTCCATCCTGGGCCATCCAGCATATAGGCCCAGCCAAACAACTTCCTTTCTCACGATACAGTCTTGTCTGCCTGGGAGGACGTCCTTTTACGGGACATTTGAGCTCATTTTCCCTCGCTTGCTCTTCTTAAAGCGAGCTGCGCAGCCCGAGCCTATCCACAACTATCCATGGCCTACGTTTTGGCCCAGACTTGAAAGCCACATGGGAAATGTCTGCGGTGCCCGAACCCAACATTCATCCTTGGAAGAGAAATAAAAAAAGAAACTGCAGGGGGGTTTTTTCTTCTGGCCTCTTTTAAAAAAGTGCCCAGGTTCTGCATTTGGTCAGGCCAAGCGTGTAGGAACCTCAGAGGAACCTCGAGGTGTTGAGAGCCAGAAAATCATCATTGGTCCTTCAACACTGGGCATGACAAAGGCCGTTTACAGACAATGTCTATGTTTTTTTTCAGAGATGTAGAGTCTGCTGTTAAAGAAGTGCTGCTTGAACTTGTTATTTAAAGGGCCCATATATCTCACATTTTTGTGGATTTTTTTCCTTATGTAGTTTTATGCTCCCAAATTAGTTTGTTACTATGTGCTTAAGGCTGCTATATGTCAGTGAGTTCTGTTTTGATTGACTGCCTTGTAGTGAGCCACATTAAGGCTTTATGTTCAGTGTGAATGGGTGGGGCGTGACTGCTGACATATGATTTATGACATCACAAAAAAACTATTCAAAACAAGTTTTCTGGTCACATATGGACTGAGGATATGAGGCTATGTTTTGGAACTTTTATAGACTTTCCTTTTTTTTAATTCTATTTGTGTAAAAAAAAAACAAGAGGTATTTACTGGCTGTGAAATGTCTTTGAGAAGTTGACCAAAGTGTGTCATCTCGGTGTGAAGCAGACAGTGAGAAGAGTGACATCGGTTTTGAGTACATAACAGTGGATCTGGACTGATGCCAGGTTGCGACCTGCAGAGTTCTCCTCTGGAGGGCAGCAGAAACGTCCAAGCAATTCTGAGCGTTTTTACGAGGCTTTGGAAAAAGTGACATTAAGCAAATGCAACGAGTTCATGCGTCCACCTCTCTCCAAATGCATCCAAAAAAATAAAGGAGTTTTTGGTCTATTTCTAGGTCACTGTTAACTTCACCACGCTTAGGCTGACCATATGGAGGACTTTGGAGAGAAAAGCCAGAGGGTCATAGAGCCCATCCCAGCTGAAGTGCATGACATCATTAAGGCGGAATACTAAGAATGATATTATATAAAATTGTACTTTTTGATATTTTTCTTTTCACTCAGTTTTTGATGCTGTTAATATAATCTGTAATGATAAAGAATGAAAAATAGAACCATTTTACTGGTGGTCTTATTTCAGGTTTTAAGACCCTTGGTGTATAATTTTAGAACAATTTTAGGGCTAACTGACACATTTGGTTCATTTTCTAAACAAAAATAAGCAACACATCATTTATAGAGAATCAACTTAAATGGCAACTCCACCAATATTTAAATGTAGTATTTGTAAATAGAGTCATTGAGAGCGGATTTGGTGTGAAACGGTTCATTGTAGAGGCGCGGATGATGTTATAGTGGAGGAATGGAACCAGTCTATTTGTCCCTAGTGAAGTAATATGTGATACGTTGTACCAGTTCTTAGAATCAAGATTCTGGTCAAACTCAGTGATTCCTCTGTTCCGCTTACAAACATTAAAAGCTGTAAAAATAGATTTTTGGTAAAGAAGGAGTGGGTGCGAGGGCAGAAATGTCCCTAATTTAGCAATAACAGCACAACTGTCTGAAACTGAAAGCCGTCTCAGTTCTGCTTATTTTACCCACAATGTCATCTTGATTCAGGGCCTGTCTGCCAGCCCACGAAACCCAAAAAAGCAGTATTCTAACACCATATTTTTCACTTTATGGTCATCATTTTCACAATTTCTGTCCAAAATATTGAGACAGTATCAAATTGTGGGAGTCTACACTACAAAAAATAAATTCTATGTGTGATGCCCTAGGAGAACCATTTTTGGTGACAATGTTTGTGCACATAATGTAAAGGATCTTGAAAGAATCCTTAAATTGACATATTTGAAGATTCTTTATGAGCTTGTTGGACATCCCCTTCCAAACCTACAGCCATTGATAAGGAGTTAACCCATCTGTTGGACAGGGTTGAAGTCAGGGCTCTATGCAGGGCACTGGAATTCCTCCACACCAAACCCATCAAACCATGTATTTATGGACCTTGCTTTATGCATTGGGGCACAGTCATGCTGGCATAGAAGAGGGCTTTCCCCAAAGTGTTGCCCCAAAATTGGAAGCATGTAATTGTAAAATGTCTTTGTATGCTGTAGTGGTAACATTAGCCTTCACTGGAACTAAGGGACTTAAACCCTGAAAAACAGCCCCAGCCAATTATTCCTCCTCCACCAAACTTTACTGTTGGCACTATGTACTTTAGTTGGTAACATTTTCTGAAGTTGTGTGAAATTTAGCACAATATGCGAATCAAGTTATTATTTACATTGTTGTACTTTGTTGAAACACAGTAACAAAAGTGTGTTTTTGTTACCGTTTCTTACATTGGCAGAGCAATGTAAGGGTCAATTAATCAATTATGTAAATAGATCTATTTACTTAATATTTGATAATTGAAATGGATGGTATTGAAACAGAAAAAATCATTTTAATATATATACATACACAGTTCCACCTCCATCTCCCTCTCCCATGATTAAAAGTCTACTCCGGACTACTCATCCATTGAAACTGTTTATTTGTGTGGGTGTGTGGGTGTATGGGCAGGGTTTAAACAATACAATGCTTCCAATACTTCCCCTCTGAATACTATGAGTCTGGACTATGAACAGGTTGTGTCTTGTTGCTTATGTTCAGAACTCGTATTCTATAGTAAGACTATAGAAGACGCTCCACAGGAGTTTGAAAGTTATGATACCATGCCCTAGATTGACTCAAATGTCTGAGTAGACCCTCTCTCGCTCCTCGCCCAAATGTTCTTCCACTTAAACTTGCCAGCGTGTTGCTTCATCTCGTTTAGGACGGTGCGAACAACAGCTGCGAAGTGCACATTCCTCAGATGTGATGAGTGTTTTAGACAACCGACCCAGATTCAAGCTCAAGGCGTTTGTAGAGACACTAATGCCTCGTTGAATGTTGTCACACTGTTGTAGTTCCCAAACAGAAGACAGGCGGTGAGGAAGTTTGCACCTAGGGTTAAACAGTTCTCGGGAATGCAAAGAGTCCATATGGTTGGATTGGGGCAGAAGAAAGGGGGGGATGAAAGGAAGTTGTGGAAAATGGTGCAAAGGGGTGGGGGTGTAGATGCATGGTGGAGGCCTCAGGCTGAAAGTAGGTTAGTGGTTTTTCTCAGTGCAAATCCCAGTGCCTTGTCAGTTAAATTGGAGTGTTGTCATTGGTCCCAGGCTGGGGTGGTTCTCGCCAAAACAGTGAGCTCGGTTGGAATAGGACCCATCTACCGAAGCTGCTCTTCGTGGGTAAAAAAGTAGGAAATGTGTAGGGCTGCACCTTTCAAACAACAAAGAGCAGCGCCCCGGCTGTTTTGCTGCTTGGGCTTTCAAAACTTAATGTTTAGTCGAAAATTGATGCAAAACACATCATTCAGGGCAGCTAAGGGACAGTGACTCAGAAGAGGGCCTTCATTTAAACACAGCTCCAAAAGCAGCCTTGTCAGGAACGCATCATCATCAAGACTCATGCTGTGATCCAGCCATTACAGGGCCCAGAGAGAGGAGGGGCCGGATCAGTGCTCTGCTGACTCTGCACAAAGCCTAAAGCTAAGCGTTCTTACTTCCTTTGTGTGCTGTCCCACAGCTTCTGAAGAAACACAAATGGGAAGCAGGATAGCTAGAAGGTGTTTTCCCACAAGAACGGCTGTGGGCTCTCATACCTTGTCACCATGTGCTCTTAATTGGGACTTCGCAGCCAATTTCAAGGAAATATAAAGACGTGATTCTGTCCAATTTGACTTTCAGTACAGCTAAGGGAAAATAAACAGGGAATTTTCCCAAATTCCTGCATAATCCAGTGGTTAAGATAAACACAGTCGTTCAGAGTTGTTAACAGTCATAGTGAGTAGAACCAGACTGTCTTATTACATTAAATGGTTATGAATGCCCTGTCTGACATCAGAGACATCGTTTTACCGGAGTTTTCAGAAGCTTATGCCCTAAAACTAAACATCATCATGGTGGAGGGGTACATGCAAGTATCCCCAAAGCTATTTAGTTCAGATTTACCACTATTTTACCATCATCAGCATTCCATATAAACACTCATAGGACATATGTAGCTTCACTGGGGATTAAAAGTAAATAAAATAAATATATTTTTGTTGGAGGCGTGGCATCTGGTTCCATTTACTGCTAGTGTAAAAAAATCTGAATCTCTGCAATGAATCATTTCACACCAAACCCTTGCTGAATTGACTCTGTGAATAACGAATAAATTCTGACAAGCTGGTGGAAGTTTTATTTAACTCCACAAATCTGTAAACCCTAGGCATGTGGGCCAGTAAGAATGGACAAACTGCTCATTTGGAGAAGTGAAAGTATGGCGTGGTTAGCTCTGTATTTCCCATACAGAGGCTAGTCATCAGCGTTGCATTTATGAATCAAAAAAGCCTTTTAAAAAGAAAAAAGCATTATATTACAAATAATCAGATGTTCTGATGAAAACTCAGAACAAAAACAACTTAACAATATAAGGATGCATATCTTAAAGAAACAGGGCTTTAAAAAATAGCAAATGTGTGGGGAACATGTCTGGACAGTGGTGGCTTCAGAAGTGTGCCCTCTATAGGCCTTGTATGTCTATTTTGTTATTTTATTCATTTTATGGCATACTTTGGGGAAAAATAATGATTGACAGACCATTAGAAATTTTCTAAAATTGGTGACAGAATCATAGGCACTCAAAGCTCATTGATGCATTATGGGGAGCGAAGGCTAGCCCATCTTTTCCAATCCCACAGCAGAGCTACTGTAGCACAGATTACTGAAAAAGTTGATGCTGGCTATGGTTGGAAAGTGTCTAAACATACAATTTGCTGTGCATGGGGTTACATAGCTGCACACCAGTCAGAGTGCCCATGCTGACCCCTGTCCACCACTGAAAGCTCCTAAGTGTAAAGTGACCATTCTGTCATACGTGTATAGCAATTCTGATAAACTGGTGGAAGTTACATTTAACTCCACAAATTTCACCCATCCACCAAGTGAAGCAGTGGCCAGCCAGAAACACAGCACCCGGGGAGCAGTGTGCGGGAATGGTACCTTGCTCAAGGTGCCACTAGCAGTCTTGGGATTCAAATCCACTTTCCGATTGTAGGGCGAACGCCCTAACCACTAAGCCACCAACTGCCCTACAATTGGTACATCATAATTGGACCATGGAGCAGTGGAATACTGCATCATGTGGACACAGTGCACCTGGGGAAGAGATGGCACCAGGCTGCACTGTGAGAAGAAGGCAGGGCAATGGTGGCAGTGTGATGATTTAGACAATGTACTGCTTTGGAATTTTGAGTCCTGCATTCATGTGGATGTTACTTTGACACGTACCACCTACCTAATCATTGTTGCAGACGGAGTACACCCCTTCATGGCGACGGTTTTCACTAATGGCAGTGGCCTCTTTTGGCAGGATAAAGTGCCATGCCACACTGCAAACATTATTCAGGAACAGTTTGAGGGACATGTTCAAGGTGACTTCATATTCCCCAGATCTTAATCTGATCAAGTATCTATGGAATGTGCTGGACAAACTAGTCTGATCCATGGAGGACCCACCTTGCAAAGGATTTGCAAACAACACAGCACATCTTCACCCTCAGTTACCAACTCCGGTGGAGTCCCCTCCTTCCTAGTCTGATTCCTCATGGGCCAATTTACCAGGGGCTGTGTGTGCTTCTGGAAGACTGAATCAGCACTGATATGGGATGGTCAAGTACCCTTTACATCCTGACAGTGTGGGACCATTCTCAGAGCAGCTGAGCTACACAATTTTCAATAAGCCCCCATGCACATTTATCCATATGAGAACATGTCAGGCACTTTTTCCTACCACTGGTCTTGTTCATCCTGTTGAAAATGGGATCTGCGGATCCTATGCGGTCCACTAAAATGAGATAAAAGCACTGCAAAGCATTTCATCAAGGATCTCACATGAAAATAGCCACTTCCCCTTCGAATGCTGTTTGTACAGGTGAGGAAAGTGCTAGCTAGGCACCAGTGCTGCGATTGCTGGTACCTCAGAAAAACCCTCTTGTCCAAGACAAACACTCTCCAGTGTGATGTTAGGCAATGTTGGGTTGAAAGCTGTGGCCAGTCCTCAGCCTGACCCTCAGCGTTCCTCCCTCTGCTCCGTTTTACATGTTATGTTATGTGCTTGCGTCGTCTTTGTTGACTCTTTTGGGGGAAATAAAAAACCTCAGTCTATCCTGGTTTTCATCTGGTGAATCATTGCCATCATTCAAGATGAAACAAATTCATTAGCAAGCGCTTTTTATGAGTTGGGATAACACAAACAGGCTTTCAGCTGATCCCTGAAACACAAAAAGCCTCTGCCTCAATGTGGATGAAGGAAAAGTTTTTCTAAAATCTGTTTCATTGAGTTTTACCCCAAAATGTAGTCAATCAGCTTAGGCATGTTTGTCTGAAGCCCACTAATGAATAGCAAACAGTGGAAGCCTACTGTATATCCCCATCTTTATTAGCATAATGCTAACTACATCATGCCTCATTCTAATAAAATCATGTAAAGGTGTTCAGTAATCTCTAGACTTGCTTATGTAGTCTCTGACCCTGTACGACTCAATGTTATCTAAAAATATGCACTAAAGTATGTAAAGTATGTATTCATAGCTACACACAGTAGCAGACACCTTGAAGCACAAATTTAGTTCATGATTATGGATAACAGTAGCAGACACGCTGAGGCCTGAATTTAGCCCATGCTTACATTTCTGCTACTGGTTAGCTACATTAGCCTCTTATCAAACCACACACAGCAAAATTGACTTACAGACAAGAAAAAACATGTTAAATCTAGACATAAGCAAATGTTTTTATTAAAAGATTCTTATACACTGTTAAAAATTGGTATTTTAATTATGTTAGTTTCTGAGCTGTCTTAATATTTTGAGCTGGTTTACCTTTTAATGCATTATACAGTGTTTCACATTGTTTTCATGCGTTATCTGGAAGATTAACTCATGATTAACTAAAACATTTTTCCCCATCTCCCAACAATCCATCAAGTCTAGGGAAAATCATTTGAAAGGGGATGTAAAAATTTATATTAAACAAGAAAATCGGCCAGTGGGGTAAACAGGATTTAGTGGGTAGAACTGCAATATTTAAAATAAACAAAAGATAAGCATTGATATCAGGATTGGGGGATTTATTGCTTTGGAATAAGATAGTTTTAGTTTTTGCTCTGGTATGTGTTTGGAGTCTGTCAGGGAGGAAGGCCATAAACCGCGGTTGATGCTATGTCTGGCGCTCTGACTAAACTATCTTACATCAGCGTAGTGCAGGGCCATATTAGGCCCTTGCTGTCGTTTTTTGAAGCTGCCTGGTTATAGCCAATCTCGGCTGCAGATGTAGAGTCAATCAGAGCGCTTCCCATTTTTAGTCTGATGCTAATGAATCACCTGCGGCTCCTGCAGTGTTTGCAGACAGGAAACAGCCAGCCTTCATAGGCTTTTTACTGCCCTGCCTTAGGGGTCGCGGTGAAGAGGAAAGCAGCCCTATCCAGGAGATTCCTGTCCCTTTCAACCCTCCATATTTTTTGTTCCCAAACTGCATAATTTGCTAATTTGACAAATGTATCGTCCTGTATTTTTCTGCCTTATTTGGACAGACTATTGATCGCTGCTGGACTTTTGCAAGAAGACACATATTGACTTTTTCACCCTTTTTTCCCCAGGTCTGGAAGTGTCAAGCACCACTGGCATGAGATCTACTCTTTTGTCGAGAGTTTGGCTGAGAAATTTATCAGGTGCCAGTTTTTATTTGTCTTTACATCAGACCCACTAAAGGTGTAAAGTAGGGAGGTATTCTATCCTATCCTATTTATTCTATAACTGTTCTAGTTAAACAGAAAAAATAAATAAAAGAGGCAATTGGCACATCCCCTTATCCAGAACGACTTACAATAATTAGTTACAGGGACAGTCCCAATGGTAGAAAGTGGGGGTTTGAAACTGAAACTTTGTGGTCATCGGGTTCAGAGATTTTGAGTGTTTTACCCACTAGGCAAGCACTGCCACCGTTCAGGCAATTTAAGCTCTGATAATGCTCAATAATGTTTATATGATCCACATGGTCATTCTGACAGACAGTAATACACCACAGGAAGTGTAGAGGGCAATATGGTGTATATTTTGTTCTTTTAAAAAGTGGTCTAAAACACTATAATGCTCAGATGATCTATACAGTTACTCTGACAGACTGTAACACACTACAAGAAGCATGGATGTGTTAGTGGAGGCTTATAGTGTTTCGTTATTCAAACTTGTCAGTCATGCTGCATGCAGTCCCAACCACACCGGGCAATTTCAGTTTGGCTGGAAATCGCCCAGATCACTCTGATGCACTCTCATGGACATAGGTGACACTAATATGCATTCATTGTACATAACCTGGTGTAGCTTAAGGAAAAATCTCTGTCTTTTAGTGGTTACTTGTGGTATTGCTAAATCGGGTGACCAGAAAAATCTAACTGTATAGTGCAGTGTTACAATGGCTGTTAATTTAGCCATCATCTCCCCTCCAAGAGATCTGGAAGGAACTGCCATTGCTGAATTGTTTTTTTTATTACATTTAATAAAAATTATATGATTTATTTGTTCTTAACATGCATTCTGTTGTGTTTAACGGTAAAATTTGTTGTTTCTCGCAGCCCCCTGTTGCGAATGTCCTTCATCGTGTTTTCATCTAGAGGGAACACCATTATGAGGCTGACTGAAGATAGGTATGGTGGGTACATGGGGTGTGATTTACTAAACTACAACAAAGTCTGCAAAAAAGAATAAGGGGGATTTGATTTTACTAAAAGATAGTGGCATAAGGAAACCCAGTAGTGTCATAAACACACATCAGTTTTTCAAGCTCCTCATTCATGAGGCACCCTTCTAATTTTAGTAGACTTTGTGGTAACACTTTACTGAAGGGCAGTATACACAAGGCTACATGACACCTACATAAGACTTTTTTGACGCGTGACATAAACCCACATTAACATATATTAAGGCTTTTTCTGACAAGCATCATGTGTCATGAAGACTGCTTTCATCAGTTTGACCCATTTCATCAATACATGTTTAAGTAGGTTAATGTCCATCCATGTATTATCTGAACTGATCATTCTTGAACAGGGTCATTGAGGGCGCTGGAGTCTATTCCAGTATCACAGGGCAGACATGCCGACTTACAGACAAACATTCACACCTAGTGGGAATTTAGCATCTCCAGTTTCCCTGATATGCAGGCCCTGGAGTGTGGGAGGAAACTGGAGTACCTGGTGGAAACCCAAGCAGACACTGGGAGAGCATGCAAACCCAGGACCTTGTTGCTGTGAGGTGAAAGTACTGGTTTAGGATAATGTCAGTTGTCATAAAAAGCTTACATGGGTGTCATGAAGCCTTATGTATGCTGCCCTGCAGTGACGTATTTTTGACATAATTTTAGTGATGGTTGGTTTTAAAAAGTTTAAGCTTCCAAAACACCTGTGATCAACAGCACTACAATCTGAAACTTAATGTTACCGACACAACAAAGGGCAATTCCACCAAGTGTGTTTGGCATTAAATGGTCTTAAACACTTGGTTATGTAGGAATTCTGAAAAATCGGTGGAATTAGGCTGGCCTTTCACAGTTAATAACAGATGATAATGAATAAGTCTGATGTACAATATACACTTTCTTACTTCTGATCTTTGTTTGTTTCCAAGGGACCGTATTACCAAAGGGCTGAATGTCCTAAGAAGGGAGATCCCCGGAGGAGACACATTTATGCACCTTGGTCTGGAAAAGGTGACTTTGCCAGTGCTGTTGTAGATCATATTGTGCAAGTTTTTCAGTTCAGATCTTTGGTGTGAATCATGTTGTCATCTTTCACAGGCAAACGAGCAAATTTATCATGAAAACTTCGGTAAGTCCTTATGAGAAGACACATGAGAGAGCTTGATGTCATTCAAGCAAGCTCATTTTGATCAATAACAACCTTGTTCCCATTTCACCTTTTAGGCAAAGCAAGTGTCATCATCGCACTGACGGATGGAGAGCTCAATGAGCACCAGCTGGTCGCAGCACAACAAGAGGTCACTGTTTTGCGCCTTTTACAATTACTGAAAAGTTATTGAGAAGTTTATGAGCTTATATGTTATGTATTTTTTTCCAACCAGGCTGCCAGAGCCAGAACGTTGGGTGCCATTGTGTATTGCGTTGGGGTTAAAGATTTTAACGAGACACAGGTGATGAAGCTGTACCTGCATCCACCACAAATCACAGACCACTCTCTCTAATGTTGTTCAGACCACTCTCTCTAATGTTGTTCAGACCTCTCTCTGTTGTAATGTGGCTGAATGCCATTGAATCCTACCTTCTGTAATCAAGTGTATAGCCTTTACAGGAAGAGATTAAGGCTGTTACTGTGGCAAAAGGGGAAAGTCTCCTCTCATTTTAGAGAAAAAATGTCTTATTGAGTGTACTATCATCATTTTCTGATCATATGTATTTATTTAATATTACTTGATCAGTTATAAATATTTATTTATTAGACCTTTTTTGGTATATGTATGTCTACTCTGAAAACATGGGATGGAAACTTGCAGAAATTGGAAAAGAAGTCACTATAATATTGTTTTGTCGCCGTATTGATACAGAATTTTAGTCCAGCATTAGGTCGTATCATTAGTCCAGCATTAGGTCACATTGGTACAGAATTTTAGTCCAGTATTAGGTCATATTGATACAGCATTTTAGTCCAGCATTAGGCCATAATGATGCAGAGTTTTAGTCCAGCATTAGGTCGTATTGATACAGAACTTTAGTCCAGAATTAGATTGTATTGATACAGAATTTTAGTCCAGCATTAGGTTGTATTGATACAGAACTTTAGTCCAGAATTAGATTGTATTGATACAGAATTTTAGTCCAGCATTAGGTCACAGCATTAGTCCACCATTAGGTCTCATTGATACAGAATTTTAGTCCAGAATTAGGTCATATTAGTACACAATTTTTTGTCCAATGTTAGGTCATATGATACAGAATTTTAGTCCAGCATTAGGTTATAGCATTAGTCCAGCATTAGGTTGTATTGATAAGGAATTTAGTCCAGCATTAGGCTGTATTGATACAGAACTTTAGACCAGAATTACATTGTATTGATACAGAATTTTAGTCCAGCATTAGGCCATACTGATACAGAATTTTAGTCCAGTATTAAGCTGTATTGATACAGAATTTTAGATTAAATATGTGCTGCAAGAGCGAGGGCATTCTGTAGTGGCCGTGTAACTAACAGTAAGCCATGTAAATAAACATCTCTGTTTTTCTGACTGTAG
This sequence comes from Hydrocynus forskahlii, assembly GCA_037974365.1. Taxonomy (NCBI): domain Eukaryota; kingdom Metazoa; phylum Chordata; class Actinopteri; order Characiformes; family Alestidae; genus Hydrocynus; species Hydrocynus forskahlii. The sequence continues at coordinate 31,912,287 of JBBPCX010000114.1, read as the reverse complement.
CTGGCCACCATAGCCGACACCATAGAGCATGTGTTTCCTGTGACGGGAGGATTCCAGGCCCTCAGAGGAGTGATCGACTCGGTAAACACAGATCCCTATGTAATAAAACACAGATGAGCTGGAAGCTGGCTGGAGCCACAGCTTCGTCAGTATGACTGTATCACTATAGTCAGATAACACTCTACTTGGACAGGCTACTGTAGATGCTTTGCAGATGCTGAACTTACCATTAGCTAGGCAGATCTGGCTGATATGAGGGGATGGGATGACTGGGCAGATATCGGTGTCAGTGTCTGTGGAAAACTGCTTAACTACATTCTTCATTAAAAAAATACTTTCAGATGATTTATAGACAGTCTAAATGGTCTGGGGTGTTGAACTGTCAGACTAAAACTGATCAGGACAAAAAACCCTCAATGTTGAGTAATGTGCTTAAACTATATAAAAAGTGATTGGAAATGGGACATAAAGGATTCAGTTTTTTTTAATCAGCCTAAAAGCATCATTTACTGAGTTTTACTGTAATAAAAAAGCAAAACATCAACATCAAAGAAGCAAGATTGCTTTGACCTGAAAATTTCAGTTGCAAATTTTTTGTTATGTTGATTAATGTGCTAAGATTTCTGCAGGAACAAAGCTGATCAGGCAACATTTTTTTTATTTGTTTGTTTGTTTAATGCTCATAGGTACTTAGTATCTGCACCTTGGCACAAGAATAACACAATACACACACACATACACACCTACTCACACACATGTACATGCCACAATAGTTATATCCTTTGAGACTGTGGGCTGAAGGAATGTGACAATTCAGAGCAGTCACTCAGTAAAGCTCTAACTACAACTACTAAACATATAAACATGATCATAAAATTGTTCATTTTTGCCCCTTAAAAAAGAACAACATTTCTAGTTTCTGAAAACTCAGAAATATTGGCATTTTTATTTATATTTTATGTATTTATTGGTTCAGATAGAATGATAGAAGTTATATATAAACAGAGGAGGATGGGTACGATTATCTGAGTGTTCAGATATCTGAACTAAAAAAATGTAAGCAGGACTGGCAAGGTTTATCCTTACATTGTAATACATTTTTGTTTTTAATGAGCAGAAAAGAACAGCTTTAGAGTGTTATTAGCAAATCCTGTCCTGCTGTTTGTGCTAACCTTCAAACCTCTCAACCCTTCAGATCATCAAGAAGTCCTGCATCGAGATCCTGGCGGCTGAACCGTCCAGCGTGTGTGCAGGAGGTAAGGGGCAAAAGGTCAAACATCCCAGTCAAACAGATGCTTCCTTTTCATTCGCCAAGAGCAGAGCTTAATCATCATAGTGCCCTATTATGAGCGTTCCCTCCTGGGACTTGATCTTCTGGGACCTTAAGTGATTGGCTGTTCATACATTATGCTGCACGAGGTACTTATAGAGACCATCATGGTAATGGGCAGCAGTAAAGAGTGAGTACGGTGTGATTTACAACCCACTGTAGAACCCAACACGAGCCTCTGTGTGCTCCATCTATGCGGGATTCGGTGAGAAGGAAGCCTGGATTTTCCCAGGAGGAGCTTTAGATTGCTGTGGTTTTTGACCTTACACTGATTGTTTTAACATGAAACCCAAAGTGAAGAGCTAAAATCATGGAGCTGTCAAAAGCTGGTCAATAAACAGTCATAACAAAGGAGCGAATTCCGGTTTCAGAATCCTTCCAAGTGGTGGTCCGAGGGAATGGCTTCTTGCATGCCAGGAAAATAGACCAGGTGATGTGCAGCTTCAAGGTCAACGACACAGTCACCTTAAGTGAGTATCATAATATATTCCGACATGCTTTACTTGACTTGACGTTACACATTTGCACCAGCAGAGAAATATGGGAAATTAAAAAAAGTTAAATAATTTAAATGTTTTTAATGATAGAGTTAAAGTGTTTTTATGATTTTACAACCGTGTTAGGATTGGTAAGTGACTTAGGCTAGGGAGCGTTTCGACTAACACCAAAATTCGGGTAACATCACTGTCGAAGGAACGGATCTGTGTCGAAACTCGAGGACTCCCTGTAAGTGCAATATAGTCGCCTAATTCCTATAGTGAGTAACAGTGAAATATAATCATATAATTTATATAATAATAATCATAATCATAACCATAATCATAATACACCACGTTCCAAATTATTATGCAAATGATTTTTTTCTCTGATTTTCCTAAATAGTCGATGCAAATGACAGTCAGCATAATTTTCAAGTCATCAACCATTAGAGTATA